>OZ018326.1:52476011-52901074 GCA_963969495.1 Ceratothoa steindachneri | reverse complement strand
AATGAAATTTATGTTCTTGAGTCTTTCTCCTAGAGATAAGTCTTATCTTGCTTTAATGAAATTTATGTTCTTGAGTCTTTCGCATAGAGATAAGTCTTATCTTGCTTTAATGAAATTTATGTTCTTGAGTCTTTCGCATAGAGATAAGTCTCATCTTGCTTTAATGAAATTTATGTTCTTGAGTCTTTCGCATAGAGATAAGTCTCATCTTGCTTTAATGAAATTTATGTTCTTGACTCTTTCGCATAGAGATAAGTCTCATCTTGCTTTAATGAAATTTATGTTCTTGAGTCTTTCGCATAGAGATAAGTCTCATCTTGCTTTAATGAAATTTATGTTCTTGAGTCTTTCGCATAGAGATAAGTCTCATCTTGCTTTAATGAAATTTATGTTCTTGAGTCTTTCGCATAGAGATAAGTCTCATCTTGCTTTAATGAAATTTATGTTCTTGAGTCTTTCGCATAGAGATAAGTCTTATCTTGCTTTAATGAAATTTATGTTCTTGAGTCTTTTGCATAGAGATAAGTCTTATCTTGCTTTAATGAAATTTATGTTCTTGAGTCTTTCGCATAGAGATAAGTCTCATCTTGCTTTAATGAAATTTATGTTCTTGAGTCTTTCGCATAGAGATAAGTCTCATCTTGCTTTAATGAAATTTATGTTCTTGAGTCTTTCGCATAGAGATAAGTCTCATCTTGCTTTAATGAAATTTATGTTCTTGAGTCTTTCGCATAGAGATAAGTCTCATCTTGCTTTAATGAAATTTATGTTCTTGAGTCTTTCGCATAGAGATAAGTCTTATCTTGCTTTAATGAAATTTATGTTCTTGAGTCTTTCGCATAGAGATAAGTCTTATCTTGCTTTAATGAAATTTATGTTCTTGAGTCTTTCGCATAGAGATAAGTCTCATCTTGCTTTAATGAAATTTATGTTCTTGAGTCTTTCGCATAGAGATAAGTCTCATCTTGCTTTAATGAAATTTATGTTCTTGAGTCTTTCGCATAGAGATAAGTCTTATCTTGCTTTAATGAAATTTATGTTCTTGAGTCTTTCGCATAGAGATAAGTCTTATCTTGCTTTAATAGGGAGAGTTTGCACTTTTAGCGCTGAAGAAATCGAGTCAAAATCTATCCATTGGAATTTCTTCCTCTTATCTTTTTGTTTGAAATCTGTGGAAATAAAATCCCTCGATTTTGTTTGCTTTCATGAATATCGACAAGTTTACTTCGAGCACAAAACTGGAAATTCCCTGGTATAAATAAAGAAAATAGTTTAAACCAAAGTGAGATTGAAGGGCAAAAATAAATGATTTACTGGGAGCAATGACAAAATATTTAATAAATTACATTAAGTGACAATTTTTTTAATAAGCTTCGAATTCAAGCTGTTTAATAGCGTCATTAAATTAAATAACTTTTAAACTGAAGTAAAAATATAGGGAGAGAATTAAGCATATGAAATACTTCCATAACACTTTGATTGATAGTAAAGAATTGAATAGATGGACACGAAAACTGAGAAATAAACAATAATATTTAAGGAGTACTTTAAAGTGTATGCAGTAGATCTTGTAAATATAAGGCCTATTAAAGTATTTTAGACCCATAATGTAACCAAACGTAAGCTAACCCTGCCTTTTTTAGATTAGGTTGGGTTAGGTTAGGTAATGTTATGTAAAGTTGGGTTAGGTTTTTCGGTTGAGCAAAATTCCATTTTCCGTTTTGCACAAATCACATTTTTTCAGTTCACATAAATCACATTTTTGAGTGCGGCAAAAATCCAATTTCTTAGTTCAGCAATAATCCATTTTTTCCTGTTCAGTAAATATCTCATTTGGGGGGTTCAGCTAAATCCCATTTTTCGGTTTAGCAAAAATCCCAATTTTTCGATTAAGCTAAAATAACACTTTGTCCGGCTCAACAAAAATTCTGGGCTTTTTTTTCGATTTAACTAATTCATATATATATATATATATATATATATATATATATATATATATATATATATATAAGATAAATTCATGAGTACAATAACGGGTTACACATTATATATTAATGAAACCACTGTTTAGGAGCGTAGTATTTTATTCACGAAACCAGTTTTGGCATGGAGTTTGTCATACCATGTTCAGTCGTATACTAAGAATAGATGCATTCACACCATACATGAAATATATATAGGAACAAAGATCAGATTAGAATTCCTAATCGGGGGTGTAAATTTGAGGTCATTAAGAAAATCTTTCAAGATAACATTTTTGATGCAGGAGCTGCATTTGAATTGCCCATCCGAAAAGTTGAAATTTTGGATTTCGTTGATAAGGGTGGATTCAACTAAAGGGCATCCTTTCCCCTAAATACACCACTTTCAAATACCCTTCGACCATTAAAAAATTCTTCCCTACAACTAAAACTACAAATAAAACTAATCAAGCAGGTGTCTATTTAATCCCTTGTAAAGAAATTAACTGATCCTTATTTTACATAGTCGAGACAGGAAGAAATCTGGAAAAGAGGATCTATGAGCACAGAAGGGATGTCAGGCGGGCAAGCACAGCTTCTAGTATTTTCACAGACTCCAATAATTTTAACCACTCAATAGATTTCCTCCAGGGTAAACTAATTTATCCGTGTAAAGATTTTTGCAAAAGAAAGGTAGTTGAATCCACCTTTATCAACGAAATCCGGAACTTCAACCTTTCGGAGGGGCAATTTAAATGCAGCCCCTACGTCAAAAATTTAATGTTGAAAGATATCCTTAATGACCTCAAATTCGCACCCCCGATTAGGAATTATAATCTGATCTCTTGTTCCTGCATATATTTCATGTATGGTGTGAATGCATCTATTCTTAGTATACGACTGAAGATAGCATGACAAACTCCATGCTGAAACTGGTTTCGTGAATAAAATAATATATATATATATATATATATTTATATATATATATATATATATATATATATATATATATATATATATATATATATATATATATATACATATATATCGAGCAAAAATTCCATTTGTTAATTCAGTAATAATCCCATTTTTCTGTTCGGTAAATATTCCATTTTGTGGTTCAGCTAAAGTCCCATTTTTATCGGCTTAGCAATAATTCCATTTGGAGCTTCAGCAAACATCCCATTATTTGGTTCAGCAAAAATCCCAATTTTTTCCTTCAGCAAGAATTTCATTTTTCAGTTTAGACTAAATCCTCCTTTTTTTCAGTTGTGCTAAATCTCAATTTTTTTCAGCAAATATCTAATTTTTCGTTCAGCATAAATTTCATTTTTCGTTTTAACAAAATTTCCACTCTTTTGGTTCAGCTAAACTTCCATGTTGTCCAGTTCAGCAATGATATAAATTTTTTTTGGGGGGAGGGGAGTAAAATTATCTTTTTCTCGGTTCAGTAAAATCCTTTTTTTTCGGTTTAGCAAAAATTAAATTTTGGGCTTCATCAAAAATCTAATTTTTTTCACCTCAGCAAAAATGCCCCTTTTCTCTTTAGCAAAAATCACGTTTTTTTTCGGTTTAGTGACAATCTCATTTTTTAATATCAGCAAATATCCCATTTCATGATACATTATCAATGGATTAAGTGACTCATTTTCTTCTACAGGATATAAAAGAGGTTCCCCATTGCCAAGTGGGTTCGCCTTGCGGCTACGTCCAAGTGAATGCATTCGGCGTTAATCAACATCAAATCTGCCGTTGTCCTCCAACATCCTCTGGCTGTTCATTACATTGGGATGCGGAGGATGGCCATTCCGTTACTCTCGCTTCTCAACAATATAAGGTAAAAATTAATTTAAAATAATTAAATCGAGCATTACCATCGATAATTTGAAAAAAGGAATTTAATTTAAGATAACACAAAAGGAAAGTATATTCAGATTGGTTAAAATATGAAGTTAAGTGTTTATTAATGGCAAGAGTATATTTTTACCTCAGAATAGGTTGGTTAGATGAGAATGAGTGTAGTTTTTATTAATGTGGAAGTGGGAAAATACCATTTAAGGTTGAAATTAATTTCACCCACACTCGGGATGTGATTATTAATTAGTTGGAAATTATTAAATATAGTGCTGATGAACTTGCATTAAATTTAAGGCATGAGAAAAATACACGTTCATGCAATTGAAAGGTAGGTTTTAATCTATTGTCAAGTAGATTGAATCTAACTTCTAATTGAGATAATCAATAGGGTATTTGTCACCTACATAAGACTAAAAAAAGAAACCAATGATCGTCTCTTCAACAGAAAGTTTGAACGTAGAGATCCATAAAGAAAGTGGTGAAGATGGCGAAAATGATAATGATGGCAAAAGATACCTAACGGGTTTAGGTGCAGAGTCCAGCAGATGTCAGCTGTTTACGTACTTGTAAATGCTACACCTGAAACCCCTTTGGGGGAACATTAGGGATAATGTGTGGGTGTTCTTTATAAAGGGAAGGGTGATTTGAGTTGTAATAGATTATTAGCCATGTTATAACTACAAGAAATGAAATGATATAAAATATTAGTTGATTAAGCCAAGAAAGTAAGATTGCAGGCAATAAAAGTCGCTCGATGGAGGTACAAAATGAATGTAATAAAACAATAAAGTATTACTGTTAATTACATGGACTCTTAATGGGTAGGAATAGGTGTAATTGAGTGATTTAAAAAATAAAATCATACATGGGTCCTAAATAGGTAGAAAAGGTGCAATCGAGTGATTTAAAAACTAAAATTATACATGTGCTATAAAAACGTATGAATGATGTAATTGAGAGATTAAATGAAAAAAAATATACATGGATCCTAAATGGTTAGAAATAGATGTAATTGAGTGATTTTTTTACTTAAAATATACAGTTTGAAAAAAGGTTCGGATTCGACCCTCGAACCCACATTTTAAACTACCAGGGAGTGCAAATGGCATCCGAGTAGTTTAAAGCATCGACTCAAATTGCGACAAGCGTTTGACAACCCAGGTTCAAATCCCTTAAATTTAAAATTTTAATTGTGAAAGTTTTCTTTTTAAAAACTTGTTACGATTCTCCTTAATCGAGTGAGAAGTTGAGCAGCTAATTGGATTGCATATTTTAATATTAAATTGGTCTTAATTGGATCGCGAGGAAGGATAGAGTCCAATGAGATGGAGTCGTTGCTACTTCCTTAAATCCAAGAAGAAGTAGAGCAAATTTCGTGGGGTGAAAGAAAGTTATGAATGAGCGAGGACCGACTATATAAGATAACAGAGCGGAGATTTGGACGTAGAGAGTTGGTCGAGTGAGGAAAGGAGGATCCATTACCTGAATCGTTCGTACGAATGAAAAAGACATTTTAAGATCGTGTGTTTGTGGTTTCTTGCGGGGTGATGGTGATTTTCCCCACTAGGTTTCGACCACTTACATGGCATCAATGACTTAGGAAAGAAATGAAGCTCAAATTAGGAGCAACTTCTGATATAAGGAGAGGGTGCAGACATGGCCATTTCATTTTAGTTCTTTAATCCCGACGCTTCCACGTCTTGTTAGTAGAACGTTGAAAACGGTGTCCAATGACTTCATTGCACTGAGGTCGGGATGGCGTGACGCTCTAAATTTCACTTGTAGCAGGCATAGTAACCATAGGTAATGGATATGTGTATTTAAGAGAGTGAGAGGGAGAGCAGAATAGATAGATAAGTGGTAGTAATGACGTTAAGAAATTTCTTCCTTCACATAAATCACCCCGAGTTGAGATAAATTCAGGGGCAACGCCCCTTGTCTTATGCAATGCATATATTATAGAATGCCAAAGCAAGTAGGATGAAATGGCTGAAAAAGATATAGTGTACAATAATAAATTAATTTCGCAGCAAGATTTTGAATTTGCTGGAAGAAATCTCAGAAGGTTCCAATCCAATTCCGTTAAAGGAGCTATCGCTCATATACTCCTCACCTCCGTCTACCCAACGACATTCGATGATTTCTTTGATGGGATTTTTTTATTATTATCCACCATTTTTAAGTGTATGCATTCTTAGCCTCTCTGAGGGAGCCTTTGTACTTTGAGAACGCAAAATTGTGTGTACACAAACAGTGATTCTAAGCGTACCCTGTCAAGTGCTTTATGGTTGTTGTCCTCCGGGGTAAGAGTATCTGCTGGTAGATAAGTGACCCATTAACTAGAAAGATATTAAATCATTACAGAATTCTAAATTGAAGTAACGGAAAAAGAGGTTATGAGCTCAATTATATAATGATGAAAACCACAAATATTACAAACAATATGGTATGTGAAGAGAGAGAATAAGAGAAACCACAAGTGGTACAAGATTCGTTATTACTGACGTTTTGCTACTTTGCAGCTTCTTCCGAGGAGCACCAGACGAGCAAAACGTGAGTAATAAAGAACCTTGTATCAGTCGTGGTTTCTCCTATTCCCCCTCTCCATTTGTTGTCAAAGACACCCATCATTAGGCTATAATCTTTGATACATCACTAAGGTGGTGTCTTAAATATAAACTAGAGGGACATGATCTAGTGGACCTGTGGCGAAAATAGCCGATTTAGCACCTCTAGCCACCAGGTGGCTCCGCCTGGTGATTAACTTATATTATATTTGAACTCAGCGGCTTCAATTACCTTTGATAGCATTGGTTTTAGCTGGCTACATTGAGCCAGCAACTCGTTTCGGACAGAAGATGAACGCAACACGATATTTGTATGACCCAAAGACCTGCTTCGCCGCAGCAAACAAAGTAAAGGACAAAACCCTCACAAAAATAGAAATATTGTCGATAAGAAAGATGATAACTGGAAAAGCATAAGACAATAAAGGCAAATATGAGGGAAAGACTTAATTCCAGCTACCTTAACTCTATTCTGGTAGGTGACCTGCCCTAAGAAGTTCGCAATGTCCCCAGGGTAGCTCCACATATCCTTGAGGTCAATGTCCCCAGGGTAGCTCCCCAGATCCGTGAGGTCAATGTCTTCCGGGTTGATCCGCACATCCTTGAGGTTAATTTCCCCAGGATAGCTCCACATATCCTTGATGTCAATGTTCCCAGGGTAATTCCACAGATCCTTGAGGTCAATGTCTTCAGGGTTGCTCCACATATCCTTGAGGTAATGTCCCCAAGGTAGCTCCACAGATCATTGAGATCAATGTCCCCAGGGTAGCTCCACAAATCCTTGAGGTAATGTGTCCATGGTAGCTCCACAGATCCTTGAGGTCAATGTCCCCAGGGTAGCTCTACACATCCTTGAGGTCAATTTCCCCAGGATAACTCCACAGATACTTGAGGTCAATTTCTCCAGGATAGCTCCACATATCCTTGATGTCAATATCCCCAGGGTAGCTCCACAGATCATTGAGGGGAATTTCCCAGAGGGAGCTCTACAGATCCTTGAGGTCAATGTCCCCAGGGTAGATCCACACATGCTTGAAGTCAATTTCTCCAGAATAGCTCCACAGATCCTTGAGGTCAATGTACCCAGGGTCGCTCCACATATTCTTGAGGTCAATGTTCCCAGGGTAGCTCCACAGATCCTTGAGGTCGGAGATGATGTACTTGTTGCGTGCGTGTGTCAGGTTCGGGTTGTCAAGGAGGTGTTTGCTGTTAGTGTATTGGTTGCAACTGGTGGTGCATTTTTTGTGATGAGGTGAGGTTTAATCTCTGTTTGTAATGTTAGAGAGATGTGGAGTGACCTGACCTGAGTAGGAACAGGTTGCCTTTTTATCCGGCGTAGTGATTTCTTTGATTGGTATATTTGGAGGTGGGGATGTCACCTAGGGTATCGTTTAATAGTAGAGTATTTGTCTTCAGGTGATGGTGATATGGGTGAGTTTTATTTGGTTTTAGTTTGGTGGTGGGGGTAGGTTTCGGAATAAGTGTTGGAAGTAGTATAGTGGGGATATTTTTTGACAAGGTGATGGGGGTTTCGGTGGTTGGAGTATGATGGATTAGGTGCTCTGCTGAGGTGTTGGGTTCCGATCATGTTCAAGTGAACGTTAAGTTGAAGTATTTTGGTTTAGGTGTGTAAGAGTGGTTGGTGTGGTTCGAGTGTATCTCGTGATGGCTGTGCGTTATCCTGAATGGTTTGGAGCTTGTTTGGGTATGATTTTGCGATGGCTGGGTGTCCATGATAGCGCTTTGTAATTGAAGGTGGTGTGAATGAATTATTTGTATAGTGTAGTGAGTGTCTCCTTCTGTTGTCCGAATGTGATGTTTGATAGTGGAATTATGGTGTTGTTTTTCTTTATGCTTTTATTTGTGATGTTGAGAATGAGAGTTTTAAATGCCACGGTGGTGTCTAGTGTCATTTCCCGGAGAGTGGATGTTTTGTTTGAGGTGTTGTCTGTTCACTCTGATTTTAGTGTTTGTTTGATTCGTGGTATTCTGGTGTAAAAAATGTGATAGTTGATTATGAGAGCCGAGGTCGTCGTGCGGTTTAGTGTGAACCAGTGTTTCAGCTATTGTTGGAGTGCTCTGCTCGCAATATGGACTGATCGGTATTGTGCAGTGATTGAGATGTTACCCACGTAGGTGATGGTTTTGATGATTAGAGATTGTGATTGTAAGATGTAGTGTGTGAATAAGTAGGCGGGTAAGTTTATTTATAACGTTTAACTCCCTATTTTAAGCCTCCGTTGGGTATAAACAGGCGTGGAAAAGATAGTGGTCGATTTAAAAGAAGTGTAAAAGACGGCCTGAAAGAGATAACCACTTTCTCTTGGTGCAGTTGGGTTGGGAACGCACGCTCCTCCTCCAGATTTCAGTTGTAACAGTTGTATTGCTCCTCCTACACCAAGGAGTGAAAGAATGTCTTCTTGGGGGAGCTGGGATGATTCGTGTTCCACACGTCCGGGATGTCGTCTGCTGGAGATGATTTTGTTGGCCTTTTTTGTTGTTGGCGAAGGTAGTGTGCTTGATTTTTGTCTTAGAGTATGTGTTTTGGTAGTGCCAAGGGCTTTGTTTGTGTCTACGGCAATAAGGAGTGATTGGGGGGATGGGGAATGGGCCTATTTAAGCCATTGAGTATGTGCTGTGTGAGTCGAGTGAGGAGAGTCGTGGTTGAGGGGTTGTTTCGGAAATCGTGTTATGTTTGATAGCGTGAAATATTCGGCTGTATTCTTTTGTGTATTTGTGATTCAAGTGTTTGTGAGAGTGTGTATAGTAATGAAATGGAGCAGTATGAGTTGTGTTGTGTTGGAGAAGCCTAGCTTGAGTAATGGTATGATGTGAGATTTCTTTTATAGATTGGTGGGATTGTGTTTAGCAAAGAGTGGTTGAATATTTTCGTGATGGAAGAGATTTTGGAGATACCAAGGTCATCAAAGTGTATGTTGGAGATGTTTTCCGGACCGGTAGCTTTGGAGTTATTGAAGTATTCGGTGGTTTAGAGTACAGTGTATGTAATAAATGGGCATTGCTGTTCTTTGATGTGTTTTTTTAAATTTCATGTAGATTTGTGTGTTTTATCTGAAGGAGGGATCTAATGCTGGAATATTGTTTCATGAGAATTTTGCCATGTCGTTTAGTGTTGCATTTGGGTTGTTTTGGGTCACTAGTGACTCGTGTGTGGAAGCCGGAGTTATGTATGATGTATGAATTGTGTCGAGTTTGTCTTGTCTGGTGTGTAGATAAGGTGAGCAGAGCGTTAGGTGTGCTGGAGGGGTCAATGAAATTTGTTAGTAATTGTATTTCCAGAGACTAAAGTGCGGAAAGATATCTCAGAAACACTATAAATTAATGATTTAAAATGTGAGAAAGGAACCTCTGTTTTACATGATATAACAAACAAATAAAGCTGAAGTGTTATTGAAACCCATATGTTTTGATATTGGCCTTTAGCTCGTCTGTATTTTAGGGTTGATACTTTCCCATCTTCCTCTTGACAATACATCACGGATTTTCTAGGAGATTTAAGCCAGGAGATTGACTAGATAATCAAGTACAGTAATATCATGTTTATCAAACCATTTGATAGTAGTCTTAGTACTGTTGCGAAGTACTAAATCCTGCTGTAAAAGTAAATAGGCATCGTTAAAAAAGTTGTTAACAGATGTAAGCATAAAGTGCTCTAAAATCTCCTGGTATACGGCAGCGTAAACTTTGGCTAAACAGTGAATCAATAACAGCATAAGACATGGGTCCCCAAATCAACAGATAGTGCAGAAAATTCACTCTGGGCTTCAAACATCTTGGAATTAGTGCATCTCCACTCTTCTTTCATACTCTTGGACCTTGTTTTCCAAGCGACCTGCAAAATTTACTTTAATCTGAAACGAGGACTTTAGACCACTGAGCAACAGTCCAGTTCTTTTTCTCCTTAGTCCACCTAAGACGCTTCTCAGATAGTCTCTGATTCAGGAGTAACTTGATACCAGGAACACAGCAGTTATACCCCCTTCACTCAACACGTCTCTGCGTGGTATCGATTGATGCACTGACACCAGCCTCAACCCACTCCTGGTGAAGCGCTCATAGGTTCTTGAATCGACATTTCTGTACAATCCTCTCAAGGGAGCGATCATCCCTGTTGTCCGTGTTCCCTTTTCTACTATGATTTACCTTACTACTTAACATTTCATTAATAGACTTCAATACAGCACTCAGTGAACACCAAGCCTTTTCTGAAATGACCTTCTGCAGCTTACCTTTTTTGTGGAGTGTCTATGGATCGTCTTCTGGACAAGTACCAACTCAGCAGTCTTCTCCAATAGTGTGGTTGCGTGTAACTGAAATAGACCGAAAGATTCACGTTATTTATATTGTTTTGATAGAAATTTACTCACACTCGAAATGAAATATTAGGATAATTTGAGATAATAGATTTCTGATTTTCATGAGCTATTATAATTATATATAATCATCAACACTAAAACATAAATAGGCTGGAAATATTGTTCTTCACTATTAACGAATATAGAATACTGTATATGAAAGTTTACTTCCTGAAATTAAATTACGGAAATGAATGAATTGTGTCTCGATATACTATTTGGGGGGAAAATATAAATTATATATATATATATATATATATATATATATATATATATATATATATATATATATTCTTGGTTTCCTAATCATAAAAATTGAGAACTTTGAAAGAGAGCCATTTAGCTAAATGAAGATTCATTTTACACAATATTCTCAGGTGACAACTGAATATATTTTGTTATTGCTTAATGTTACGTGGTTCTGAAATGAATTATGACATTTATATTTTTTAAGTTTCAAAATACTTTTTTAGGGTATACCAATTCACCAGCCCAAACAATGGCTGCAAAGGCATTGGAACATTCTACATTGGTTTTACCACAAATAGTTTGCCAACCAGATGCGAGCAGTACCACAATAATAAAACGATCAAATTACATTTTGAAGAAAAACACCAAATTCGCACAACTAGAGAAACACTAATGAGACAAAAAATATATTTAAAATAATAAAAACTACGACTTAATGCTCTTTGAAGCATTAAGTATAAGAACCATAGTATAAGAACCATAAAAATATTTTGAAACTTAAAAAAATAAAAATTTCAGAAATCATTCAAGACTAACGTAAAATTAAAAAATATCCATTGAAAAATGAATCTTAATATAACTAAATTGGATTGTTTCAAAATCATATATATATATATATATATATATATATATATATATATATATATATATATATATATATATATATATATATATATATATATATAAAATATATATGCAAATTTTGTTGAAGACCATTGTGTATTTTGCATTAATTAATTTCCATTGGTAACTTTCTCTTCTTCTAACTATCTTTTTTATTCCATCTTGTAGAAGATGGTGGATCACTAGTCCAGTATTCATCTCTGTTTTAAATGAATGTGTTTAGTAAAATCCAAACTAAATTGCTGAGCTTTCAATCTTATTTGATCATCTTCGGAGCTTTTTGATATGTTCTTGCCTCCTTTACCGATGGAATGAGGGAAGTGAGGATCTGACAGAGTGGAAGAATTTTTTTTAATTTTAAGGGGAGAAAAGGTACGGCTCGCGGTTACTCCTCCCCCATGTAGCTCTCTCACGATCGTCGGGGGGGGGGTACAGAAGAGGAGGATGCCCAAGGCCGACTTGCTTCTGGAGAAACTCTCCACACTTCTGACTCTCAGTTCAAGTAAACCGATAGTGAAGTGCTTAATGGGAAGTCCAGAACAAGCTTTAGAAGAGAGTTTATAGCTGTGGGAGACGGAAAGTTTTGAGTTAAAAGAGGACAGATTGGTGAGGAGGCAGATCAAGCAACCTCGGTAGTCAAAGGTGGAAAGGGTGGAATACCCTTGCCCGAGGGACAAGCCGGACCTGCTGATTAAGGTGGATTCCGAACCACCGTCATGCATTTATTCATCATTCATCATTCTTACTTCCTTTTTCACCCTTAAGCACCTATGTTCCTCATACAGAAGCGGGAAGACTGCCTAATCTCTGTTGCCTTATTCTCTTCATCTTTCATTCATGTGTTTATTGTAGCATTCATGTCCTTTTGAGTTATCTTAGCTCTGAGCTTTGTTTATTTATTGTTATGTTACTTGTTTTTACTTTCCTTACTTTGTTTCACTTTTTCTTGTTGTTTTCACTTTTTCCCTTTAGTTTCACTTTGTTCACTTGTTACTATTAACTTCCACTTCACCATCATTTTTGTTAAACTTCTTGATATAGTTCACTTATTACACTTTTAGTTCATTTTGTTCTCATTATTTCTGTTTACACTTTTGATCTCTGTTGGTTTCTTTGTCGGTTGTTTTTTCCTATTTAGGTTGTTTAAATTCGGTTCTCTTATTAGGGTATCAATCTGGTGTCTTGGTTTGTTAATTCGTTGATTGGGTTTGTATATAGTCGGGTAAATATCTTTATCGTGATGCTTGTTCCTTCTCTCTTTTTGAATTTCTACTTAAGTAAACATGGGAACCTCCTCGATTCTCAACTGTTGTCTGCCGCTGGGAAATCGAGTGTTAAAGGGGACTCCAGCTCTGGTGTTCGTGTGCCTTGCAAATATCGGAGGTAGATCGTCTGTCTTCCTCCATATTTTCTCCGCTCTGTTCCTGATGTTGATATTGAACGTTTCTAATCCTGCTTCTTGGTGTAGCTCCTGTAGTCTTCTCCTCTCTCTCTTACGTGTGTTGGTGATTAGGTAGAGAGCTTTATTTTGTATTCTCTGGAGTTCCAATTGCTTGGTCCTTGTTTCACCGTTGATAGGGGTTGGTGGGTATAGTAGTACCTCTCTTCCTAGTGCAAGATAGATTTTCCTTTTATTTTTCATGCCTAACCCTCTTAGATTGTATAAAGGTTAAACATCGGAATCGCCGGGTTCTTCCTCTCTGTTATATGTTGTTTGTAGCCTCCTTTTGTTATTCTAAGCCCTAGCACTTTGCCTTCACTATGATATTTTTAGTTCTGATATTCAACTACGATTCCAGCTGTTTTGTTCCTGGAGATTGGGATTATTGTAAATTTCCTCCTGTTCGTCCTTATCTTCCAATCTCTTTCGTAGTTGTTGTTGTTGCTGATTTCGAAAGCTGTTTTCCTTGCCTGAAAGCGTACGTTCCTGTACGGAGTGACGACGAGTTGGCTTATGTCGTCCGCGAACTGTATGTTTAGGCAGCCAGGGATTATTTGTGGTGGCAGGTCTGTTTTGTATATTGAATACAGCGTGGGGCTGAGACAGCCACCCTGCGGGAGTCCAGCTTCCAATTCGTGAAAGAAAACGATTTTTAAGGGGTATTTATTCCGCCTAGGCTGAATGTAACGTTGAGGAAATTGGCCACTCCGGTGAGTGGAATTTTAATATAATTTTAATGTGCAATTCCAGCTTGTCACTTGACTGGTGATGGCCGGATTATCTTCATTTATTAATATGGCTTCTAAGATGTTTAGCCTTGCTTTATTGACCTCTTTTCTTTTAATAACGGTGTTATCAATAAGCATATCTCTCGTTAGGTTAATATTATGAGCACTCTCCATATGATTTTTAGGCCCTCTGCTTTGTAGATGCATAGTTAAACGTCTCGAAAGTGTAGTGGTTGTCATGCCAATATATTTTGAGTTATTATAAAGCTCACAGTTTTTATCGGGCAGATGAACTCGTAAACTATGTTGGTTGAAATGAGATCCGAGGAGTTTCGGCAGCTGTTGTTTTTCAACAGGAGATTGCTGGCTTTTGTTGTTTTATAATAAATGATGAGTTGGATTTTATCCGTTGGATTTTTAACCTTGATGTTACGGTTAATAATCTCCTTGATGTTTTTTCATCTATTTTATAGGCCGTGGACATCTGTTTTTTTGTAATACACTTTAATGTTGTTGACTTATCCCTGATTACTTTCAGTTTTATCCGCATGTTTGCAATGATTATTTAAAAATGATTAGAGTTGTTTGTCAATCTTGCTGTTTGAGAAACCATTATTTACGAGTATTTGTTTTACTCGTGCTATCTCCACCAAGAGAAAAGCACAAGTAAAACAAATACTTTCCTTGCACCTCAAGCTCTTGACCATCTCCTCTTTTACGACCCTAGACACCGTGGCACCGATATATTCTTCTTCGCCAGCGCAGTCATTTTGAGCTTCAGAGCCGTAGCGAAGAACTTTCTCAACGCCAAACTGTTGACAACTGGAGTTTTGCCTGAAAGAGATGGATCTTTAAGGTCTTCCCCGTCCTTGAGCCTCTCCGCGACTCTGTTCACGCTCATCCGGCTGACGTTGAACCACTTAGCGATCTTTGAATTGTTGTGGTATGCCAGTAAAAGAGCAGAGATCTTGATTCTTTTCACCCCCTATCTCGAAACACCTTCACATAACTGAAGAGACTTTTAAATGACACGTCTAAAAAATGTAGAACTTTAAGTTTGTTTGACGTCACTTTTTCTATCACACACGTAAACCTCTCGAAAGATTAAAAACCGACTGTAACAGAAATGTGCCAAAACCCGGCATATATATAGTGTCTGTGTTCTTCACTTCGAGTTCATCAGGTGACTGAAATAACACTGTATTATTTTTATCAATTTAAGACAAGCTTAGGTTCGTTGTCTAAAATAATGCTCGGAAGATAAACATCAAGGGAAATTATTGGGTCTCATTTGGGGGCCAAATATCTAGTTTGTCAGATAGCTGAATAGCAATTTTTTTATATTAGAAATAGGCTTAGTTTTTATAGTTTTAGATAAGGGCACAAACATCGATTTCACAGTAAACAATGTGTGTATATACATACGAGTATATGTATTTATTTGTTGGGTGACTAGAGCTAAAACATAGATTTTTCTATACATTAACCGTACCAACTTGTCTCAGAATTTTATTCCTATCCATCCATCTCTCTCTCTCTCTCTCTCTCTCTCTCTCTCTCTCTCTCTCTCTCTATCTATCTATCTATATATATATATATATTATATCTTGCAAGACCACTCATCTCTCGATCATTCCAAACTACAAGCACTTTCTTTTTGAAGATCTGTCGTGGTATTACATTACATTATATCAATACCATATTATATCTATGTGGAAGAGACCAATAACTTAAAAGCGAACCGACAAGGGGGACAGAACGCCACGAGTTTCGTCAGGCGGAGGGCGAGATAAGAGTGCAACGAGGTCAGGTATAATATGTGCAATGGCAAAGCTCAAGGTTATTTAAAGAGGCATGTACAAAAATATAATTTTATTTACATGAAAATAATGAGAGAAATGATGGGCAAAAATTACATCAGAGAATAAAAGGGCAAAATTACATCAGATTAACGAAGATGGAGGGGATTGTAGTTATGAATCAGATTATGAAATTAAAACTTAAGGTGTTAGGGGAGGAGACTATTCAAATGGGGGTAATTAACGCAAATGGGTTACTGGAGGGAAAGAGGGGTTGGCTTACAGAATATTCCAGGTGAGACGTCAGGGTAAGGCTTCACGGATGTCTTCTGCACGTGAGGCGAAGTCGCTCGAAGCTTTTGACCGGGATGTTAAAGTGATGACGGTTCTTCCCAAAAAGGGGGGGGAGGGTGATAACGTCCGGTCCAGGGAAGAGTATTTTGGCCACCTGAAAACGAGGGGCGAATGAGGAGGGCTTCGACAGGAGTTGACGAGAGAAGTCAGAAAAATCACTCGGTAGCGATCGTTAAATGGCATTACCTAACTGACTGGGGCTAATTCCAATACACAAAAATAGTTCAGCTGTCCCTTTTCTTTGTTGTTAGCACCTGACTTGGAACTAGGAGAATTTTCTCGGGGCCCGGGCGAGACTTCTCAACTCTGTGTCGGTTTCATGGGAAACGAGCAATATATATGTCTGAGGCTCTCCCCGTGGGTCGGGGGGAGGGGGGGGGTTAGTGGGAAACAGCTCTACTCTCGAATGGCCTTGAATCTTCATACCGGGGGTATTCTAGCTAGTGTAAAGGTGAATCGTGGTGGACGTGGTTCGAGGCTACCGCTTGTGGAAGGGGAAGGGGGCGGGGGGTAGGCTTACCAATTTAAACCTAACAGAATCTTCTCTAGCACATGTAACTATCGTGCGGGAAAATAAATTCCACGTGGAATTTCCCCTACAAGATCTAATGCACCTAGTAGTCTCCTCTTTAAAATACTTGTGCTATATTCCTTTAACATTTTATCACATCCTCTTACTTCACTACTTTATATGCGAGTCTCATCTCAAAATATTTTTACCATCGTACTATTTTTCGCGTTTTTTGTTCGTCCCCCCACACAAAGTTTAGAGGGGTAGCTTCACTCCGCCATTAAGAGTACAAAGAAAAAAAGAAATCATCCTAATTTAACTTTTCTTTTACTACCATGAAACCTTCTATTGCTTTTAAAGTTGCCAACACAAGGATTTGGGCTTGCTCATGGCTTGTGCACCTTCCTAGTCTTTTTTTCTGGTCAAGCACTTAGCAGATCTTCCTCTTTTAATCGCTGAGAATTAAGAGCAATTCTGAGGAGTTTTCAAGGAATCATGTTTCCTCCTATAATATCAATCAATTACATTCTCATATATAAATAGTTTTAGTCAATTGAATACAATCTTCGGTTGAACATATCTGTTAAAATGAGCTAAGGTATAATACTATTCAAACAAAAAAATGCGACGTGTAGGAGATTCAGTAAGGAAGTTTAATAGATTATTTTATTTCATGAGTTTCAAAGTTTTTGTGTTCAGTTACCGATGATTAACAAGAAATTCACAAAAGCTAGTATCTGTTTACCTAAGTCAGAAATTTGATATAAAACATCCACCCATTATTGTCTTCCTCTCGAAACCAATTACCTTGATTCGAGTCTGTAACTTTGTTATTATATCCGTATCAAATTTCTTTTCAAAATTTACTAAATTAACCTTTCTATGGTTTTCTTTGGAACCGAAACAGGTAAGTTTTGGCAAAGCGAAAATGTTTGGGCAAAGTTAAGCAAATATTTAGTTTCGTCTCAGCGTCAATAAACCAACGGTAAAAGTTATGCGAGTTCTTTAATTCCAAACAAGTAAATCTAGTTCCCTTAAACGCTGTCAAAACCAAAAGTAAACCAAATACTATATTATTCTTACATAAAATCATGTCAATTTCTATATACCCTTCTATGAAATTTACACTTTAAAAATGTTATAATATCTACACAAATGAATAAATTAAAAAAATCCATGTAAATTATTAACGTGAACCGAGTCACCAAAAACTAATAAAGGTTTGCCACTCATTGAAAATAGTAGTGTCAAATCTTGTTAACACGAAACTTAAACTACGATACTACATAAGTTTTTCTCGTATAAAATTATTAAAAAAGAAAGAATGATTAACTCTAGTCAGGCGTCAAAGCCACTAAAATCGTTTAAGAATAGAATTAATGGATATTCATTTAGAGTATAATCATTAGCAATAAACAATAGTTGGTATAAGATATATACCATTTAGATACATTCTTCCATTTCGTCTAATCTAATATTTTCTCCTCTAGGAATGAAATCTTTAACTATTTTCAGCCCTTTAATAAATTCGTAACCAATTCGATAAATTAGTACCTGGATATAATCAACCAAAGACCATTGAAATCTGAATATTTAAAATGAAACTTGGAGTTGACCAATTTGATGTAGTTAAGCAATAAAACCACTGATTTTTTTCTTCATTTTGCTAAATTCGATTTATTGATTAGTCTGTAGCAAGAATATTTCTTTATATATATTTTGTAGCTTAGGATTGAAGGATTAACCTATTAAAGGAGTTTGGAGAATTTTACCAGAGGGCTGGAATTTTGCTAATCTCTAGAGATTTTGAAAGAGCAACTACAAAAACAAGGACCAGGAAGGTGGAAGAAAGGCTTTCCTAAGGTCAGGGGAGTTAATCCTTTTCACTGGAAAGTTTTACCCCAAATTGGGAGTGTATCAGAGACAAAGAATTAGCTCCGTCGATTGTTTCTAATGACGCCATGGGCGTGGTTTTGGCATTCGGCATGTATAGATGGAGTCACGGGAGGTTGGCCCAAATTTCACGTCCGAAATGAATTTAAGAATTGTGAAATTCTTCTCTAAGAAAGAATCCATTCTAATATCATGGAGTTGCATGAGGATTTTTTTTTAATAATTTTGAGGCGGTTTTTAGTCGCGTGTGACTCTATATCTCACTATGTCGTCGGTCGGTCGGTCCCCGATTTTTTTAATAACACCGTACATAACTATTCGGCCATTTCTAACGAAATTTGAAACTCTGCTATTTTACATTCTCTTTCGAATGATATAATTGCCAAGGTCTTCCAAAAATTAGTCCGGGAATTGTAACTATTCGGCCGATTCTAACGAAATATGAAACCCTTTTCTTGTTTGACATTCTCTTTCAAATGATGTAATAATTGCCAAGGTCCTCCCAAGGTTATCTCGGGAATTATTTGACAATAATATCATACTATTGGTGGATTCTTACGAAATTTGAAACCCTTATGTTGTCTTAGATTTCTTTTCGAATGATATAATTGCCAAGGTCCTCGCAAGGTTAGTCCGGGAATTTTTGAAAGTTTTGAAGGTCGTAAGGTCCTAAATCAGAATAAATGAGAGCATACGACTTTGATCAGCAGACCTTGCTGACTAGCTAGACACTCTAAAGCAGACGCCCTACAGGCGTTTTTTTTTGTAGGCCTGCAGCGCTTTTTCGCTTCGCTCACAAAAATTAAAAAATGTATGAGAGAAAAGGAGTTTTTATTTCACAACATATTAAAAATTGGTGTGCAAGAAAAAAAATATTTTCACAATTTTTTAAAAAAGATGCACAGACGGAGACACACACACACACACACACGCACGATAGGATCATTAAAATAAGATGCCCCCTTTAGGAATTGGTCTTTCCCTCCACACCCTCTTTGCATCAAAATACATTCATAAACTTGTCAATATTAGCCCATTTGCCCCCCCAAATTTGAGAAATTCCTATATTTTCTAAAGGAATCATCCCCTCCCCCCCTCTGGAAATTACCGACGCCTCCCAGGTTAAAAACCACTGTTCTAAAGGCTCTGGTATCCTATTCATAGTATCATTAATAAGAAAATAAAAAGTAGAATTATTTTTTACTATCTCATTCAATACATTATTATTACTATTTTATTCATTTTTTTTTTACATGGAATGAGATAGTAAAACAATTTTTAATTCTACATTGTTTTTTTAATACTATAAATAGGATACTAATGCCTTTAAACTTTGGGTTTATTCCTACATAATTTTAGGTAGTGGTTTTATTTAGCATGGCCCTATTTAATTTGGGGGGGATCTTTATTCCTCCTAAAATATTCATTTATTAAGATTGATTTCTCGGAATTTTGTTCGTGTTTTGCTTTCCCTCACCAGAATATTGTCGCATTTGTACCAATCTTGTAAAACAACTATTTGTTTTTGAGTTTTTATTTGTTGTAACGATTTGTAATATCCTTCAATAAAATTTAGGAGTTTTTGCTTTAAAAAAAACTAATCCTTCTACTATTCATTATTGTACGTTTTTTCCCACTTTTATTGTTTTATTTCCATTTAATTTAGTTCAGCCGGATCTCTTCTGAAGAGCAGTGTGATGATTTGTTTGCTAATCGACCGTTGCAAATCTTGGTTGAATAACAAACATTTAAATCAAGGCTATTTTGCATATAAACTACTGGCGAGAGTGAAAGAGAGATAGAGAATTAAAGAATTACAAAATGAGAGAGATAAAGAGAGAGATTAAAAGAACTACAAAGGGTTAGCTAGCAAGAATTATAAGTACACTTGAGGCCAGCCGATATGAAATGAAACTAAATTGGAAGAAAGGAAAGCAATTGTAGAATAGGAAATAATGTAAATTTAAGAAATTGTATATACATACATTGATAGATAATTTCTAAATACTCAAGGAGAAAAAAAATATGAGTTTTTTTTACACGCAAAAGTGGCTTTTCAAAAGACAATAGGTGTGGCCATTATCTTGTTTCCTCGGATGGAAATGGAGAAATGAGGCAGACTCAGTCTGAGCAAAATGACTCAATTTCTTATCCAAATTCAAGCTCCTTAAGAAACTAAAAAACCCTCTTGCATTGACTCACGAGAGTCATTGGATCGCCTGGATAACTTACGTTAGCTTTTAATTAGGCTTGCTCCTATGTCCAAACCTTCAGAACGTCCTCAGATTTAAGTGTATTTCGGGTGAATTCGACTCGTAGTGTGCTGCCGAGCCTAAATGACCTTCATCGTGAGTATGCTGGCTTGCCTAGTTTAGGATATAAACGAAATTAAAAGAAATATAGGACCTAATAGTTATAAATGAAGAGGCTGGAGAGACTCGTAAAGTAAGTCGCCAAAAACTTCAATGAAAAGTATTTTCGGTAAGGTTTCATTATTTGGTTGAATAAGGAAATTAAATGACACGGCAAATTTCATACGAAAGCATAAACAAAGGGGAAGAGTATAGTAAATGAATGAAAAGGAAATGGGAATGATTGCAAACGACCAGAAGAAGAAGAAATCGTATATAAATGAAAGAAAAAAGCAAATAAATAAAAATAAATAAACATATGAATAAAGAAGTATATTGTGCTAAAGGTTGGCGTTACTGTAGACGCCTAATTTGAATTCCGTTTTAGTGAAAAATAGCTTCAGAATAGCACAAGAAAACATGCCAAGATATCACTAGATTTCCTCGATTGTCTTTGAAAGGTAAATGATTAGTCAATCAATTTCAATCAAATGGAATAATTTTTTTATTTAATTGAAACAAAGAATGCGAACCAACGAGAGCTTGTCCGGCAGAAAGTTTATGAAAATGTGTATACGGAAATCTGTGACCTTAGATAAAGAGAGTTGCGGGCTCGCAACACTCTTGAAATGCCCAAAGTAAAGAAGGGAGTAAAAGTTTGGGAGTTTAAAATGGAAGAACACACTTGTGTTAAAATAACCTGAAAAAACGAGGTAATAGATATAATAGCGTCAGAATATTAATAAATGTGTGTATATATATATATATATATATATATATATATATATATATATATATATATATATATATATATATGAGAAACTCACAAAGTAGCACGTATGTATGTACTTAGTTTAGTCACATAAATGTCTGCATTCTTTGCGCACAGGTTGGAATCTTCTGGAAGTAGACCTTATCTTTTTCGTTATATACTTCACATCCGTCTTTGATATTATTTTTCTATTTTGGGTCCTTTCATTATACATAGGCGCGGCTTTGTTTTTCTGTTTCACATATATATACAAGCTTTGTAATTTTTTTTCGTTATTCCTTGATAATGAACTGAACAAGTTCGAAAGTACTTGGAATCCGTCTTTCATTTTTTTGTGTGATTTTGTTGCCCATATATATATATATATATATATATATATATATATATATATATATATATATATATATATATATATATATATATATATGTGTACAAATATATTTACAGTTATGACTAAACGTTTTACGACGACTACTATATTTATACTATAAGAAAATTAATAGAATTAATCAAACTTTGCATTTTGTTTTAGTAGGTTTGTATAATAATTTGAAGGACAAAATATAAAAAACTCATTCGATTAATAAATACAGTCAATTGAACGCGCAGTCAATAGTTACAATGGTATCCCTTAATTTTAGTGGCGTGCGAGTCACTATGTTTGTCGGTCGGTCTTAGTTTGCTTTTTTTTGTTTTGGCAATAACACCATAAATATTCAACCAATTCTAACAGAACCTTAAACTCTTATGTTGTTTTACATTTCCTTTCGGATGATATAACATACAGGGTTCTCCTAAGAGTTATTGAAAGTTTTGCAGGTCGTAAGTTCATAAATCAGTGTGGGGAAATTCCACGTAGAATTTCTTTTCCAGCACGGAAGTGATGTCCATGCGCTGGAGAAGATTCTAGAAGTTGGTTAGGCTTAAATTGGTAAGCCTTCTCCCTTCCCCCTCTTCCACAAGAGGTAGCCTCGTACCGCGTCCCCCACGGACCACCTTTACGCGGGTTAGAATCACCTTGGCGTGAAGATTCGAGGCCATTTGAGAGTAGAGCTGTTTCCCCCACCCCCGCGGGAGAGGCCTGGGATATATATATATATATATATAGGGCTCGTCTTCCAGGTGGGAGACACATAGTTAAGGAGTCTCGCCTGGACCCAAGAAGATTCCTTTAGTTCCAAGTCAGGTGCTACCAACAAAGCAAAGTGACGGCTGAACTTTTTGTGTGTTGTAATTAGTTCCAGCCAGTGAGGTAATTCCATTTGACGATCGCTACCGAGCGATTTTTCCGCCCTTACTCATCAACTCCTGTCGAAGCCCTACTCGTTCGCCCCTCGTTTTCGAGGGGCCAAAATACTCTCCCCTGAACCGGACGTTACCGCTACCCCACCCCCTTTTGGTGAACCGTCATCACGTTAACTCCCCGCTCAGAAGCTCCGAGCGCCCTCGCCTCATGTGTATTGCCTGCAGAAGACATTCGTGAAGCCTTACCCTGACGTCTCACCAGGAATCCCCTGTAAGCCAACCCCTTTCCCCCTTCAGTAACCCAATTAATTCTCTTATTTCATGTAAATAAAATTATATTTTTGTATATGCCTCTTTAAATAACCTTGAGCTTTGCCATTGCCCAAATTTTACCTGACCTCATGCACTCTTTTCTCGCTGTTCCGCTCGTCGAAACTCGTGGTGTTCCGTCCCTTGTCGGTTCGCATTTAAGTTATTGGTTCCTCCCGTATAGATATAATATGGTATTTATATAATGTAATGTCATACCACGACAATCAGAATAAGTGAGAGCACGCGACTTTTTGGGCAGCAGACCTTGTTAAGAACTGCTTCAATTTATTTTAGCATCTTTAAGACCAAATTTATGCTGATATCTTGACTGGTATTTCTTCATTTGTGCTTAATAAGCACCAACAGCCTCTTAGGATTAGATAACTTCTTTTTATCAACCGCTAATTTAATTATCACCCACAAATTCTATATTGGTTTCAAATCTGGCGAATTCCAGGGCCAATGTCTCGAAAGTTCGATTTTACTTTCAACCAAGAGCTTTGATAGTGATTTTGTCTTATGATAAGGTGAGCTACCATCCACAAAAATACAGTATCATCCACAAATTTGTCCTGAACTGTTGGGTAGAGGTGTTGAGGAAGCACGATTTTTTACCACCACTTAAAGTTCATGGCAGCGTTTTGAAGCGATTTTGTTAGTGGTCCAGTTCCCTTAGATGAGAACAGCCCCAAACATGGAGAGTGCCCGGATACTTCACCTCGGGCACGACACAAGTCTCGCGAAAGCATTCCACTTTTTTCCTCCTAGGAGGGGATTTTCCAGAACCTCAAAACAAGCGGAAGGGGGATTCATCATAGAATATCCCTCTGCCCCAGTCTTCGACAGTCTATTTTTTATATTCACTACAAAAGTGGAGCCTATTCGCAAGGGGTTTTATTTCAGTGAGATAAGTCTTATTCACAGCCCATCTCAATTCGAGGCTTTTGGCGACAAGTCTTAACCTCAGTGTGGGTGATGAAGCGTTCACAACTGCTACTATCCAATGGTGAGCAATCATAACACTGGATGCAGCCCGATCCGTGAGCAATCTTAGCACTGGAGGCAGCCCGATCCGTGCGCAATCTTGGCACTGGAGGCAGCCCGATCCGTGAGCAATCTTGGCACTGGAAGCAGCCCAATCCATGAGCAATCTTGGCACTGGAGGCAGCCCGATCCGTAAGCAATCTTGGCACTGGAGCCTTTTAACCGCATAATTAATTGCGTTTCTGCAATAATTTTTCTTAATATATATACATATATATTTATATATATGAGAATCTCACAAAGTAGCAGGTGAGTGGAGTAATAATTGCAAAAAATAAAACAGGAAAGTTGAAAAGCGGAATGGAAGTACTTTCCAACTCTATTCGGTTCATTCTCATTTAATACTTAAAGAAATATTTTACAAGACTGGCATAGATATGAGAAAGATAAGCGACGCTTCCCTACGTACAACGAAAGGATAAAAAACAGAGGAGCGGGAAAATAGAAATAAATTTTCAGAAAAGAGGGATGAGGGATTAAAAGCAGGTACAAAAGTGTAAAGACATAGAAATAAAATCTCTACCAAATTATCCAAATGTGAGAGAGAATGTGTAAAACGTAGAAATATAAGTCACATAACTATGAAGACTAATATATGCAAATATAAATACATTATTCAATAAACAAAAGAAATATAACACAAATTAAATAAATAAAAGGAAAATAATTAAAATGGAAGCCGATCACTCAAGTTTCTGGCAACCAGATGTTGTCGATGAATTACGCAATGTAGTGTAAAAACACCGGGCACAACTTTTTTCAAAAATGCATGAAAACCTTTATATCGTCCTGTTAATGTTGGAGCTTCATCAGTCGCGCAAGCAATAATATTGCTCATTGGGATACCTTTTTCTATGAAAAACTGTTTAACTGCAGTGAGATAAGATTCACCTTTAGTGTTTGTTTTAAGTTCCTTTGTAAAGAGCACCTATTGTTCAATTTGTTATCTTTAATAAAGCGAGCAAATCCTAAGAGTAGTGTTTCATTGCCTGGCAGAGTAGAATCATCCAATTGTAAATTAAATTGCTGAACCATTAAGTGTGTCACATGGGATTTCTTCAATGTCTTCGGCCATTTCCTCAACTCTTCCTTGCACAGTATTATTACTAAGTGGAATCGCTTTGACAATTGTACTTGGTGAAGGATGATGTACTAGTGTACGCAAGACTTCCTCTATAGCTGGCAAAATCAGTTTTTCTCTAATTGTATGAGGCTTCCCAGACCTGACAATCATTTTGGAGATATTATATGAACAAACAAGTGCATCATCGCATATTTGGGATCGTTTCGTTATAAAGGAGCCATTTTTTCTGTTGTTAAATCTGTCTCGTAAAGTTTGAAATTATGAAAAATTCTCATTTTTTATCAGGTTGAATCTTCTTTAAGTGATCAGAAAGTCGGGGTAGTTTCATGGACTTGTTAGAGAACACTCTCACAGAGAAGGCACATTGACAGTTGGTTGTTATTAGAAGGACTAATAAATCCAAACTTCAAATATTCCACACTTTATTGTCTAAAGTTTCGTTTTGAGAAGTTTTCAGCCATGATTATGGGTACTTAAACACGCTCACTATAATTCAAATAGATGAGTAAATGGCAAACACAGAATTTCACCACCGATAATGATTACAGGGAACACGCCTAACTCACAACTGAAATAATCGAGAACAGTAGACATAAAACTGAAAAAAGGGAAAACAGCAAAAATATGTTTTAACAAGACGATGATTAAGTTTGTATACAGTTATTAAATTTATACAAAACCACCATTCCTACCACTTGAATTTATCACAATATGGGTAAATGTTATGAAAAGGATTGCAATGTCATAGTTATGTGAAAACTATTGCAAATAAAGCAATAAATAATTACTATCACTCAAAGGAACAACACTCACCGACACAGAACTTATATGGAAATTAACAACAATTCAAAACAGACGTGGACCCAAAAGAGTGTGGCTGTTACGTACGTGTTTTATACAAGTACAAAACGGATCAAGTTTAAAGCAACAATAATGAGTGGAAGCTTTCTGTACTTATTTTATACCAGTACAGATTGAACCTCAAGCATGTTTGGCATTATCAGAGGTTTATCAGAGGTTTATTAAAACGTCATCAAACAAACCTCTTTAGTAACAGTTTGCATCAAACACGTCATCGCAAACCAAATGTCGCGTGAAGAAGTATCAACAACTAGTCGTACAATACTGTTAATACGATGCGTTTACAATATTAAGTTATGCAAATAATGCAAAAAATTTTAAATCTGTATAACAGTGAAATTTATAATTGCACTTACATAAGTATCGACATTAATTTTTTCATGGCCACAGAGTTGAAAGGTAATCAATTTTCACAAGTTATGCCTACGAGATTGCCAATTTGGCAACCCTGCGGAGTAACACCAATTGAGGAAGAAAACAAGCATATTAACACACATCACTGGACTGACATCCAATAGAATTCTATAAAATTTCTTCAGAGCTTTTGCTTTCCATAGAATTTCACTCTTTCTGTAGATTTCTACAGGTCCAACAAGTAAGTATGCTCTAATAATTGAGTAATATTTTACTTGATATATTTAATATTGAATAAATGCCGAACGTCCCTAGTGTGCATTCAATGTCCCCCAAGTGAAGCAACATCTTACAGCGCTCCCTTGACCTCAACAACGCCCATAAGGGGGCGTTATCACCCACGTTGCTAATAACTTGCTTAGTGCAAACTGCACAATCGACAGAATTAACTCCCACTATATTTTTGGTATTATTGGCTTACAATAATAAGTGCAGCGTTGGTTATTTTTCTCTTACTTATGCCATCTTTTGTAAATTACTACTTTATGTATTCTTTTAGAATGAACTGAATAAAGTTATAAAGTACTTGGATTCTGCTTTTCAACTTTCCTGTGTGACATTTTGCATATATATATATATATAGAGAGAGAGAGAGAGAGAGAGAGAGAGAGAGAGAAAGAGAGAAAGAGAGAGAGAGAGAGAGAGAGAGAGAGAGAAGCGTAGCACAATTAATTTGTTCAGAGCTTCTGAACTGTTTGATCAAGCCAATCTTAATTTGCAAGGTAGAAAGCGTCTCCTGTCTCTGTCTGCCAGATATTGCGCAGAAGCTACCTAATATCTGTACAGAAAAACCAATTATTTCTCTCTATAGAAATTACCGTAGGTACTCTTGGTATATTTTGCAGGAGAAGGGGAATCTAGCACTGTCAGAGAATAAGATTTTTCCTTCACTCTGTATTTCAACAGTTCAGCAGAGGACTTTGACAAGCTGAAATTGCGAATTAGATCATTTAATTCCTTTTGGGAAAAGGGGAATGGAGCATCCTCATCCGAAAAAATCTCCATTTTCTTTAACACTGGAGCAATCTTGGTCACTAATGTCAAGAAGTTCTCCAAAGACAGGTACTTGAGTTTCATCACAATGAGCTAGAGGACGGCGAGCCGTGGTTTGTCGGCTCCTTCCAAACCATTGGAATTCCAAACTTTAAACAACTCTTTTTGACCTTAGTCCAACCACCCAGATACTCGATGCATGTCTTCAATACCATGTGTGGCACCCAAGCTTTAACCTGGTCATCAAGTTTCATACCAAAATAAGCCTGGTAAGCACGCTTTAAGCAAAGTCTGACCTGACTCCTGTTAAGAACAACGGTGTATTCGCCGCAGATGTAACAGAATACATCGGTCTTATTTTTGCAAGATCTTCTGACCGAATCCAGTTCATTCATCTGCAAACAAAAATACCAGTTAGCCAAAAAGTGCATCATATAAACTTAAAAATTCGTTTATTTCAAGAAGTAACCAAATTTTGGAATCATATAAATAGAACATACCCGTACATGTAAAAAAACACATAAAAAAAATCATGTGGCGATAGATCAAAGAGTTTACCTGATTGAGAAAAACCAATGTGAGGACTGGATTCAGCGCATCAAAGTTACCTTAATTCAACTAAAATAATTTTTGCTGTTGCCACTGTAATAATAATAATAATAATAATAATAATAATAATAATAATAGCTTGACTCTCACTTAAATCTGCTCCTTAACATCCATTTTCCCCAAAAAATGCCCTTGTTTTTTTCGGTAAGCGAGGAATTTGCCAAAAAAATGCCCATGTTTTTGCAGTATCCAAGAATCTAGAAAGAAATGCAAATGTTTTTGCAGTAATCAAGGAATATGAAAAAATGCGTGGTTTTGCGGTACTCCAGTACTCTTCCAAAAATGACAGTGTTTTTGCGGTAATCAAGAAATATGCCCCAAATCCTCGTTTTGCGGTAATCCAGGAATTTGAAAACATGTCCCTTTTCTGCGGTGATTCAGGGCGCCACAAAATGTCCGTTGCTTTTCAGTAATTCAGGGAGCTACAAAATGCCCGTTGTTTTGCGGTAATTCAGGAATGTGTAAAGTATGATCCTGTTTTGTGGTAATCCAGGAATCTGCAAAATGCATGTTTTAGGTAATCAATGAATTTTCAAAAGTGCCAGTTTTTGCGGTAATCTAAGAATCTGAAAAAGTGCCATTGTTTTGCAGTAATACAGAGAGAGATCTGCCAAAATTTCCCCGAGACTTTGTAGTAATCCAGGAATCTGCAAAAGGTCCGTTGTTTTGCGTTGTTTTGGTAATCAATGAATTTTAAAAAAATGCCCGTGCTTTTGCGGTAATCAAGGAACCTGTAAAAAGCTCGTGTTTAACTGTAATCAGGGAATCGGCAAAAAGTGTTTTGCGGTAACTCCGGAGTTTGCAAAAATGCGCATTTTTGCGGGAATCCAGTGATTTACCAAATTTGCGAGTGTTTTCCGATAATCCAAGCATCTGAAAAATCCGTGCTTTTCCGGTAATCCATGAATCTAAATCAAATATCCGTGTTTACGGTAATCCAAGGATCAGCAAAAAATTTTCGCGTCTTGCAGCAATCAAGGGATATGTCACTAGAAAAAATGACCCGATTTCAGATTGACCAATAATCCAAAGCGTTTCGTGGCGATTTGGCCTTTGGAAATTCCAGGTCCTTCGGTCCCAAAAAAGTTCCTTGCGATTTGTCGCTAGGTCAAAATCCCTTTTATAAGACTGACCAACAATTCGTCTGATTTAGAAATTAGGATATCTATGAAATTTAGCGTTTTAACCATGTTCTACCATATTCCGAACTATTAAGAAATGAAAATTGGTCATATGATGGCAAAAAAAAACTGTGGGAACACAGATTGTATCGTACAAGGGTTCATTTACTGTATCTGTGTCTATGTATTATACATTCTATACATTTGTCTTTTTCTGTAACTGAAAAATGTGCATTTCCTTCCACGAAGTCTCATAATTTAGCATTTTATGCATCTCCCAGATGCTTCTAATGGAAGCCATTCACTTCTTTTTAGGATTCGAGAACGTAATTACGAAAAAATTACCTCTCATTTTCCACTTATTTTAATAAAAAGCTTAAAGATTGGCAAAGTTATGCAAAATATAATAAAATTTGAGAAGAAAATCATGAACATTACTCCTCATGACTTCTTCTTTCTCTAAATTATTCATATTCATGCAAAGTTGCTGTTCTGTATTAGCCTTTTGCATTCTTCTGTTCCCTCGTATTCGTCGCCAGTTAATTCTTATCCCTCTTAAATCATCTTCCATTAAGTCACTCCATCTTTTTTATTCTCCTCTTTCTGGAAAAAATTACCCTAATTTACACTTTCTAGAAAATATTCTTTTATTTTCCATGAAAAATGAACAGAATGTTCTTTGAATTTTGCCTCTCATAGTACACAAGCTTCCTTCCCCTCATGGATAAGTGGATAAAACAGTTTTATGTGGAAAATAATATGTATTTAAAGAAAGGATGCGTACAAAACTAGAGAACTATAATTTATAACTTTTATTCTACATATCAAAATTTATAACTTATGCATGGCACTTCACTACATGTATTTTAAACTGGATTACATTATTCATTTATCAGGATGGCAAGACGAGTTAAGGTCAACAGATCCTTCAAAAATCAGTTTCAATGGAGCAGTGAAGGAATAACACATTTCAAGGCAATGTATTCAGTCAAAAAGTGTGATTTCATTCATAATAAACCTCCAAAAAGATCATCGGTTTTGCAAGTGGCGAAAAAATGAGTCACCCTCTAAAACAACGTCAAGTTGCCGGGAACCTTAGCCTGAATATATCTCACCAGACTCTCTCAGGTTGGTATTCGCTACTGAGCATGTCCCGTGTAATGCTGAAAAAAGGGGAAAGTGTTTTTCAGTAATCGGATAAAATTTAACTTGCAAAGACGGTCAAGCAGTTCTTGGGCCGTGAAAACATCGATGTGATGAACTGGCAAAGTAAACGCTGTGGTATACAAGATTCTGCTTTTGGAATGTGTGGCCCCTTCTCCCGGAACATCCGGAATACGTTAGTATGTGTTCATGTAAAGCAGTGCTCCGTGTTACACAGCAAAGCCAGTGCAGCAGTTCTCGTACAGTGAAAATCTCGACGTGATGAACTGGCAAAGTAAACATTGCAGTATACAAGAATCCTGCTTCAAGTGCATGTGCACCCTTCTCTCCGAATATCGAAAGTGCGTGAGTGCATTTTGATGTGATGAACTGCCCTTCCTCTGAATCCTAACGCTATTAGTGCCACCGAGCAAAGAAGGCGAAGCTATTCTTGGTTGCTGAAAATATCGACGTAATGAACTGGCCTGAACTGAACCCTCATTTAAACCCGATATAAAACCTAGGTCAGATGCTCGATGAAGTTATGGCTCGAAAAGCGACGTATGTTGATGATCTCCGGCAAGATTGGAAGCAGAATGGAATAAATTCACGCCCGATCAAAGCAACATTTTGGTCAAGTCCTGAGGACGAGGTTGTGCTCAAGTTATCTAGAACAAGGGCCTATATACTTCATTTTAATATTTGTGTTTAATTTCCTATCATATAATTATCTTGTTTTCTGTTTATGGCTTTATTTTTATCATTCTCGAATATTCTTCAAATGCACATTTCTTTCCTCATAAATTTTTCTAGCCGCTGAATTTTAAATAATATTTTGTGCAATTTTCCTGAAAATTAAACAAGTATTTTAAAAAAATTTATGTAGATTTTGGTATTTATTTTGTAGATAGAGGGGAGCAGGAAAAGGGGAAAATAAAAAATAAGAAGCAAAATAACGTAGGTAAGTTGCAAACAGCTTCCTCGCGTCTGTACCATTGAAGCGAGCGGAGAATCCACTGCTCCATCCTGTGTCGCAAAGAAAAGTAATTCAAGCGAAGCTTTTAAATCGCTCGCTTGCACTTCTCGGCACGCCACAATTTCCCTATTTTTGGACGGTACTGTAATTCTTTTTCCGCTATAGGAATCATCTTTTCTTATTACATGGCCATACCACTGTGTCGTGGCATTCGAGAGCGGATACCTTCAATTACGTTGCAGGCGACCAGATAGATAGACCAGCCACACAGGGCTAATAAGAGGTAAGTGCGTGAGGAGCTTATTGGTTGGCCAAAAGGAAGATTTAAATACCAGGTTTCATTCAAGGTTATTGAAAGATTAAAAAAAAAATAAACTTTAATTAGACTAATAATGCAAATTATGGAAATGTCTACAAAGGCAAATGAATGGGAGAACAATGTCATCCCAATGAAATAATAAATCAAATACTAATCAGTTTAATGGGGATAAAATTATGGGACTCAGTCAGACAGAAAATTTTAATAAACAATGGGGAGTCCAATTAAAGGGTTGGGAGAAGGATATCAGGTAGTGAGGACAAAAAGTAGGGGATTATCCTCGAAAAGTGGTACAAGGGTTTTACCTTGACGGCTTGACTCTTGGTGAGACGAGGGATTCTTTCGAGGCGAACTAGTCTTGCGGCTCGAGTGACGTTGTACTCTTGACGGAGGAGTCGGAATTACCTGGGACACGCGTAAGGTATTTTCCAGGCTGGGTGAGACACTCTCGAATTGGGATGAGTAATATCAGACGAGGGGCGAGGTGTCGTTGACGGGGTGAGAAGAGTGGTTCGCGCAATTCGCCAAAGAGTCTAGCCGTCAAGACCTAACTCTGAGGTTCGACTCGAGACGAGGGGCTGTATCTTCGCGAAAGGGCGGGCGGTACTCTCTGACGAGTAACGGTTGACCTTAAGTTAAATACCCTGCTGGTTTCCTCGCTAGAAAGCCTCCAGGCATGGCAGTCTCTTGGGAGTAACCATTGGCGCCAGTCTCTTTAGGCCCAGACGAGATAAGACGACCAAGGAAGCTTCTTCTCGGGTCGACCCTGGCCTCCAAGGAGGAGGTTTGAAAAAATGCGCCTCAGCGGGAGATAGGCCGAGTGATCAAACACAGGTGTTACCAGCCGCTTTGAAATTTTCCCACGCGAGAATTGTTCTCTCCTTGCGTTTAGAGATCTAGCTTAGGCCCACCTGGTCTCTGTTTGAAGGGATGGGGCTCAAGGTGGACCTTAGGGTTTATTTCCTCACACTCCTTCCTTCCAAAAGATAAATTTTCTTGGAGCGAAGGGAAGAGAAAAGGCATCCCTAAAATTTGGTAAAGGGTCGTGCTCGTAGGGTATCATGAATGGGGACAGGGAATTCCTAACCTGCTTCGAACAGGTGTACACATGTATGACTATCCGACCAAAACAATACAAGTAATAAAAGAATCATTATTTATACAAAAAATACTTAAATAAAAAAATATGCAAATGGTAGTGGAACGTAAACTGCCAAACATTATATTATATACAAATAGGCAGGATTACAACATACCCCACAAAAAATAGATAAGCGTCAAATGATATACATAGAATGGGTAAATATAACAACAGATTTGAGGTTTATAACGCAAGTACGCAGACTCAGCGAAAAAATTTTACGTACAAAGTGAGAATAATATAGGACTAAGTATTCCTACTTTACCTGGGGGAGGGGGGTCTTCTACCGGGTTTCTACTGAGACTCTCTGCTAGAACATTGGGCCATCCTTTAATATAGAGAATTCGAAATTGATATTCTTAGAGGAGCAAGCTACATCTCATCAAACGACCATTTTGACTTTTAGAGTTCTTTAGATAGGCGAGAGGCGGTGATTAGTCTATACAATAAACTACTTTCCTATTAAATACATTCGAAATCAATGTACACTCCAAACAATCGCGACAGCTTCACGTTCGATAACCGAGTAATCTTTTCTTGCGTCAGGAGCTTCAGGCTGGCATAAGCAACAGGGTGACTTTCGCCGTCCTCTCCATATTGGAGGAGTACACACCCGATGCCATCATTACTAGCGTTGGTTCGAATGCCAAAAGGCTTGTTTGGGTTTGGGAGCCTTAAGATGGGGGTGGACGCTTTGGTGTACCAGGCAAGGGGATCGGGCGACTTTTTCTGAAGCAAGGAGCAAAGGAGAGCAGCGAATTAGGCAAAATTTGGGACGAATCGCTGGTAAAAAGACATAGATCGCATGAAAGAGCGTAACTATTCTTCGTACGCGGCAGGGGCATGCTGACTATGGCCCTTATCTTTTTTTCTTGGGGCGTAATTTGATTCTCTCCGACGTTGAATCCTAAATATCTAATTGTGCCGTAAACAAAGTGGCACTTACTGGGGCCCACGGTGAGTCTGTGTTCACGGAACCTACTTGCAAGGGATTGGAGGGAGCAGTAATTCCAATTAGAAGGTTCTATGATTCGCAAATTTAACATATTTTCCACTTCGTCGTTACAAGCCTGACGCAAATAGATTGGAAAGGGATAGGGTTTTGATCGAATGGGCTCTTGGATGGTGAGTGTGATCGAGTGCTCAAAGTGGATCGTGCAACCTGGTTTTTCCGAGATCGCGTCTGTAAATTTATTTAACACGTCAAATAATTGCATCTTCTAGGAGGATACCAATCAGGGTCCGACATCTAATACAGGGACGGAATTTTCTGTGGAGCCGGGTAAAGAGGGGAGAGGATAATCATTATCATGCTTAACACACACAGTTTGGACTACGTTAAAGGAGTCAACAATGAGTAACAACAAGGAAAGAAGGTACCCTAGGAGACCTTACGGTCCATTCAAAGAGGGTACCATTTGACTTGCAATCGAGCGGGCACAAGGCTGCTCAATTGTTTTGCGTCCCTAAACGGCCACTTTTCAAGACCTTGTCTAGTCTTGACTTGAACTGGTCAACAGATTCACTGTTGACAACTTCCACTCGAAGTGCGTTCCACTTACCGCAGATACTGTAGGTGAAAAAATTTCCACACAGATTGCGGTTGTAACGCTTCAGTTTAAGTTTGAAGCCGTGATTGCGCGTTCTGTTCTCACTCAGTGTGAAAATATCCCGGTAGTCAACATTTTCGAACCCTCGAAGTATTTTGAAAACTTCGATGAGCTGACCACGCAGTCTACGGGTTTCCAGCGAGAACAGATCTAATTCCCTTAGTCTATCCTCATAACTTTTATGTCGGATAGAGGGAATCAGCTTGGTTGCCCTGGCTTGTACGCGTTCCAATCTCGCGATGTCCTTTCGCAATGAAGGACTCCAAAACTGTACGGCATACTCCAGGTGCGGTCGGACAAGTGAGTTGTACAGGCACAGTACAATCTCCTGGTTCCGCCTCAATGCACTGTTTCGAGAACTTAAGGTCACTAGTGATTGTTACACCCAAGTCGATCTCAGTGTCGGTGGATTCCATAGCAGTGCCCTTAAGGATATACTGAGATTGGGGGTTTCTGTGGCCGATATGCATCACTTTGCATTTGCCCACATTAAAAGGCATTTTCCACGTGTCCGACCACTCCCCAATCTTCCCAAGATCTTCCTGCAGGCGGGCAGTATTTCCATCCTTTGCAACGTTCATACCAAGCTTGGTATCGTCGGCAAATTTGGAAATCTTGGCAACCATGTCACCGTCCATGTCATTGACGTAGATGATGAATAGTAGTTGTCCCAGGACAGAACCTTGAGGCACCCCGCTAGTAACGGGCACCCACTCAGAAGACTGTCCATTCACCACCACCCGTTGCCGTCTGCCACTTAGCCAGTTCTTGATCCAGCCGGCTACCTTTCCGTCTATGCCAAGCGCTCGCACTTTCCGGAGAAGGCGGCGGTGTGGTACCTTATCAAAGGCTTTCTGAAAGTCTAGTTAGACCACATCCACCGCCTTGTCCCGATCGTGCTCACTGAAAACGAAGTGGAAAAATTCTACAAGGTTCGTCAGGCATGACCGTTGCCTTCGGAAGCCGTGCTGGGAACTCCTCAGTAGCAGGTTTGACTCTAAATACGACGTCACTTTGTCCACCATAATGCTTTCCGTGAGTTTACCGACTATCAAAGTCAGACTGATAGGTCGGTAGTTCGACGATTGGTTACGGTCTCCTTTCTTGAAGATAGGAGTCACCTCCGCCTCACCCCAGTCTCTAGGAACGCATTTGGTCCGGATTCACATGTTAAAGATAGCGCACAGATGTCGTGATACTTCATCGCACACTTCTTTCAACACTTTAGGTAGAAACCGACCGGTCCAGGGGACTTATTCGTCTTTAGATCAGCGATCTTTTTCTTTATTTCTCCTTCGGTGAAGTCCATTGCCTCCAGCTTTTCCCCCGAGTAGGAATCCGTCGGCTGTGGAATGGGACCACACTCTTCAGTAAACACTGAAGAGAAGTAGTCGTTGAGGAGGTTAGCATTTTCTGCATCTAAATGCTTTAATGTCCCCTCCTCATTCCTCAAAGGGCCAATCGTTCGACGGATTGGTTTACGGCTGTTCACATATCCAAAGAACTCCTTGGGATTCTCTTTACAGAGTCTCGCCACTCGGAGTTCCTCAGACCGCTTAGCCGCCCTTATGCTGGACTTCACTCTCCTGGCTAGCCTCTGGTATTCGTTAAAGTCACCCGAGATCTTCGATTGCCGGTACACATTTCTCTTCTCCCTAAGCAGTTGCCCGATTTCTCGATTAAACCACTTTGGTTGAACAGAAGACCGACGGGGGCATTTCAGAGGGATAAAACGCGATTGAAGACTCATGAATGTGGTTTTGAAACTGTTCCAAGAGTCTTCAACAGCATCGCACTCTTCTAGCCTCGCGTCAGTCAGTCCCGCGCGTAGACCTGCAAAGTCTGCTCTTCTTAAATCGAGTTTCTTTGATTTACTAATTGCACGCTCTGCCTTGGGGACTTTGACTACAAATCTAATTAGTCGGTGGTCACTGCCACCGAGCTCTTCGCTAACAGAGAGGTCCTCAACGATGTCATCCTCAGAGGTGAAAACCAAGTCGAGGATATTGTCTCCTCTCGTTGGCTCTCTCACCCATTGAGTGAGGAACTCGTTGTTCGTGAACTCCAGGAGTAATGCGTTCTCGCCACAGGGTTCTCTGGTTTCTCAGTCAACTTGTGTGTTGAAATCACCCATGACGATACACACTTTGTCTTCGACAAGTTCTCCTAGTAGCTGGTACAGATCTCTGTCCTTTTCAACGAGTTGGGCAGGAGGTCTATAAAGCACCAGGGTCCTGTATTTGGTAGGACCTATCTCTAGGTCAACACCTAGTAGTTCATGGTCGGATACGATGTTGCAATCCGTCGAGTTGAGAGTATCCTTGACATACAACATCACACCGCCACCCTCTCTGTCTGGCCTATCTTTCAAGAAGAGCTGGTAACCGGGAATCGTAAATTCGCCTTCAAAGTCTCGGTTAAAGGTTTTTATCCACAATTCTGTTATGGCTACCATTTCGGGTTCTTCCGTCGCTACGAGGCCACGGAGCTCAAGAAACTTGTTCCTGATTGACCTCGCATTGAACAGAAGAACTTTCAGGGAGTCCCCGACTGTAGGACTCCCTACGCTCTTCCGTTTCCCGGCTTGTTTGTTGGCAAAGCACCCCTTTTTGCGACCTCTGAGAAGGTCGTTCCTGGAGTGACACGGGCATACTGGCGTACGTCCGCCCTCACTCTGGGCCGGATACTCCTTTCGGTCCTCTCTACGACATCCTGGATCATGTTCGACAAAAAGGCCTTTCCTTTAAAGGAAAGATGTACCCCATCCCTTTGGTAGAGATCATTTCTACCATAAAAGGTGCGGTACGGGTCCACAAAAAAGACCCCCTCTGCCGTACACAAATCTGCCAGGCGCCTGTTTAAAGATACATTCATCGAGTGAGCGGTCCGTGTTGGACCTCTCCTCGGTAGCATCCCGACTACCACGCGCTTGCGGGTTTTTAGCCCACAGTCATCCACGGCACCCATGACCGTGTGGAGGATTTTATCTGTAGGGCCTACCCTACCTCCTCTCAGGTAGAGGTAGTTTCCACTGACCATCAGAGCAACGACTGAGCTCTCAGAAATCTGTGATTTCTCAGCCTCTACTCTGATGTGGTGGTTACCACATCCTGGCAGGCAGCGTACCTTAACGCTTGTGCGAAGGCGGGCCGCTAGCAGGGGCTGCAGGTCCCGTGCCTGGGAATCGCCCACAAGGATGACCCTGGCACATTTGCCTGCTGAGCTCGGATTCTTTATTTTCTGAGGCAAGCTCTCCGATTCCTCTCTCTTCTCCGTCATGGTCTTTTCAGGCTTTTCTTTTTTCTTCTTCCTCTTATTCTTCTTCTTCTTCTCTATCATCTTTTCCCCCTTGTCATCATTTTCATTAACTTCTTCTACCTTTTCTTCTTCTATTTCTATCTCTTCCTCTTTCTTCTTTCCCTTTTTCGTCTTTTTTTTATTTTTTTCTTTTGGTGTCGCTGCCACATTCGGGCACGGGCTTTCTGTAGAGGTGGTGTTTGCCACAGCACTCGAGAGATCGTTTAATTTCTCTTCGAGCCTGCGGATCTGGTGGGAGTGCTCCTCCTTGAGCCTCTCAATTTTCTGTTCGAGGTCTGTAGTTCTTTCCCTGTAGTAGGCGACTACTTCCTCCACTTCCTTCTTTAAAATGCAAATGGTGCATACACTGTCTGGGTGGCATTTCGCATAGCAGCCTTCCGGGAAGTCAACGCACCACTTGTCCTTCTTACATGTGGCACACGTGAATTTTAGCGCTGCTGGACCTTTCTTTCCTGCCATTTTGAACACTCTATTTCTTAAGCTTGTGACCAATCAATATATAAAAAGGGGTTGGTGAGTTCTCCCCGCGTGAGTCGCTCCCGCCTATTGATCGGAGTCGTTTCGGAGTCTTCCAGAAGGCACGCTCCATGTGCAGCTGTTCGTCCGACCGAGTCGTCAAGCCTCGGCGTGCCGTGGCTCCCAACCAAGCAGCACAGACCGTCCCCGAAGGGGCCATCGATTTCTCACCAGGTGAACAACAACGAAGCACACCCCTTACTAAACTCCTACTAGTTCCCTTCACAACGGCCAGGATCTCGGAGTAGCGTTCAATGGATATCCCGCCACACCAAGGAACTCGACCCAAGGCTTTTTGTTGGCCTGGCAACCAACCTGGGAACAAAGGGCTGTCACCTCGGACCGATGCTCCTAGAGGCACCCGTCAACGGGCACTGGGAACGGTCAATAATTACGCGCAAGGGAAGGGGTTAACGGGGCACTACCCTCATCCCATTCATCGTGCCCCAACGCCTAGGACCCCTCTAGTCCTAGTCTCTTGCAACCAGTGAGCGTCGATTGGCGTTGTTTATAGAGGTTCCAAAGCCTCTCTTCTGACGCGTGAGGTAGCTGCCAGGTCCTTATATGTAGATAGAGGGAAAAAAGGGAAAGAGTGACATGATAGGAGTAGGCTTTTTTTTTTGTTTTTTTTTCTTTTTGTATAAGTGGGAAATAAGATAAAAGTAAAAAAAAGAGAAGGATAGAGTAGAAAAAAGAAAAGATGACGCACTTAGTCTGGAACCTCGTTTCCGACTAAATCGACAAGGGAAGCCCTGTCAGGGGTACCCAGAAGAGGTACCCCCGCCGACATAGCTCGAAAAGTCAAAGGTCCACACAAGCTCTCTTCCCGCGACAAGGGGACGTCACCTCTCCCTCTGGTTTCTTTTGAGAGAGAGAGAGAGAGTCGGAGGGGTAAGAGGCATTCATCACTGTCTCTTCATCAGGGGTGACTATATTATTGATACAGGCACGGCGGTGGTATCGCTTAAACATGTTCACGTGAAACAGCCTATCTCCGGAGGGAGTTTTAATAATATAATCCACGGGGCCACGAACCTCGAGAACGGGGAAGGGACCCTTCCATTGGCTGATTAGCTTGTTTGTCTCCGTGGGCAAAAGAAGGAGTCCTTCCTCGCCGGGAGTAAATCGTCTTTCTTTTGACTTGACGTCAAAGTAGGTGCGATATTTTTTTAAATATAGATCGACATTCTTGTAGGCTATGTCAACACACTCTTCCAGACGATTGCGGAGGTACAATAAATAAGAGTATGATGATTTTATTTTTTCATCCAGGCAGGGGTTGGCAAATAGCTCGTTAAGGATGTTCATGGGGCCTCTTACATTTCGGACATAGAGGAGCTAAAATGGGGCAAGTCCTAGGGTACGATGAGGGATTTCACTGCAAGCGAAGAGGGCAACGGGCAGGTACCAATGCCATTCTCGGGGATAAGCATGACACACCTTCTTTAATACGGCTTTTAAGGTACAGTTCAATTTTTCACAAATCCCATTCACTGAGGGGTGAAATGGAGTTGTAAATAGGGGCTTAATCATGAGGAGCTTACTGACGTATTCCATTAATTCTGAGGTGAATTGCCTACATCTGTTGGGAAAGATCTCCTTCGGGATACTGACGTGCGAGAAAATATAGATTAAGGCCTCTGCACAGGTAACGCTATCTATTTTCTTGAGGGGGACCGCTTTAGGAAATCGCGTCGCGAATTCTACTACAGTTAAGACGTAAAAGTGTCCTTCGCTGGACTTAGGGTGAATCAGGCTGATTAAATCAATGGCCACTCTGAAAAAGAGCTCTGAAATTATTGGGGTTTGCTGGAGGGCAGCAGGTCGTATACGCTCTTTTTCCACAGTCTTCTAGTAGATGTCACAAGACTTGAAAAAGTTGGTAATTTCTTTTGCAACGCCGGGCCAGAAGAAATATCTAAATATTCTTTCAGCCGTTTGTTATGGCTGAAATGACCAGCAAGCAGACCATCATGGGCGAGATTGAGGAATTGGGGGGATACACAAGCTATGAATAGCGAGGCTGATCCCATCCGAGCAGGCGCAGTAAAGTAGGCCTTCCTTGATGAGGTAGGAGACCTCTCTTTGTTCGCGGCAGAGCCTAGCTCGTGACTCTTCGCTTTTTCCCAAAGGAGCAGGAGAGTTACGCACTCCTTTTGGGCTTGCACAAAAGTTTTGCTACGGAGGGCTGCGAATTCCGGGCCAGAGGGGACCTCTAGGGGAACGGAAGGTGCGGAATTCTTCTGAGCCTAGGCCAGGGTAATGATTGGCTGGACCACTGGATTAGAGGTCATTTGGGTACTCTTGACTACCAACACGGCACAGAATTTGATCGGGACAGCGACTACCTCAGCCAATCCAGTAAAATACTCAAATTCCAGGTAGCATCGGACGACGGAGAATCGGTTGGCTCGTCCAAGGTAGTCGTGGACCACAGCATGCTTAGTATGGTCAGGGCCTACTCGGGGAAGTAATTCCTCGGAGACTACTATACAAGTACAGCCAGTGTCCTTCACAAGGGTGGATACCCGGCATCCATTTACAGATCCATATTCGAACTATAATCCGCCAGGGGAGCTCTTATTGAAAAGGAAGTTCACCTGGTGTCCCGGGGGACTATTCGTTGAGGGTGTTGCGGGAGGTTTTGGCTAGAAGACGGGAGAATTGGAGCAGCGTTGATTTGATGAACTTGGTAATTGGGAGGAGATCCAATTTTGGAATTTGGGGGCAGTTATATTTCATGTAGCCCTCCACGCCACATGAAAAAAGGGCGATGGTCCTTTTGGGGTACGTTGAAAAAGGAGGAGTCGAAATGAGTGGCTTGGTATCCCTCGACTCAGCCGGGGAATGGTTCTTCGGTTTTAGGGGAACGGGAATCTTTAAAAAATTGGAAGCGTTCTTCGGGGGAACCGGGAGGCATTATTCTTATATTTGGGGGACAGAGGATGGGATTTCTTGGGGTCCTACGGGTACAGATTATGGCTGGCCACGTACACATCCGCCTCTTTGATACATTCTTTGAAAGTAGTGCATCGCCTATCTTTCACGAATGCGCGGATCTTCGGCGGCAGCGATGGCATCAATTGGTTCCTAAGGAAGAAATCAACGAGAGACTCATATTCACGAGTTATCTGGGCGTAATCTAACCAGAAATTAAAACTTCTTTGGGAAGTGAACCCAAACTGACGGAATGTCTGTCCGGGCTGGATTCTATTCTGGCGTGACGGAATTTTTACCGATAGAATTCGGGTTCTTGTTGACTGCTGATAGAAGCTCTGATTTAAGGGTGGAGTAGTCTATGTTGCTTCAGCGGAAAGAGAAATAAAAATCTCTCTGAGTTGCGTATTAAGGCATGGGAGCAACCTAGAGACACCATCTGCTTCGATATCTCAGTGGTTGACCTCAAATATCTTCTCGAAATGCGTGAGGTATTCACAGAGGTCCTAACCATCTTTGAATACTGGTAATTTGACGGAGGGGGACAAAGGGGCTGCGGTTCTAGAACTGATGGAAAGGGCTTCTATTTGGTTGCGATTAAGTTCGCGTTTATGTTGCCGAATCCTTTCACTCTCTTCCATTTCTCTTTTCCTATCTTCTAATTCTCTCTCTCTTTTTCTGCTCTTTCGCTTCTTTCTTCTTTTTGGATTTAAGACATTAAATCCTTGTCGGACAGTCCTAAACCTTCTCTCTGGCTCTTGAAACGTTCAAAGGAATCATCTTTTTTTGCGTAAAAGCTCGTTTTAGCTGTTTGAGGCGAAAAGAACCTACGGTTACAGGCGTGGTGCTCTTTCGAAAGCAAAATTAAAATAAAATTAGCTAATGATATCCTATCCTTTACTGAACGAAAAAAAACCGTTAATTAATCCCTAAAAGCACATACTGGATTCAAGATTTATAATCCTGCTCTGGATTAATCTGATTTCAGAAGATGCTCGTCTCCGAAACGGATACCAAATTCCGATCACAAGGAGACACACAATTACAATAACACAAAGAAATCGTTCCAGTATCTTAAAATAATTGAATGTACCTGGCACACAGAAAGTCAACAATAACTACGGGAGGGGGGACTTTAAAAGACACAGTTTCTTTAAAAATTATTTAAAAGAAGAAAAAAAGAAACAAAAAAATTCATCTTTATCTGACACAAGATTTTTAATATATATATATATATATATATATATATATATATATATATATATATATATATATATCGTGGTATTCGTGAGCGGATACCTTTGCCGAAGAAAATGCAGTCTACTTACGTTGCAGGCGGCCATATGGATAGACCAGCTGCACAGGGCTAATAAGAGGTGAGTGCCTTAGGAGATTAATGGTTGGCCAAGGGGAAGCTTTAAATACCAGGTTTCATTCAAGGTTATTGCAAGATTAAAAACAAAAGTAAACTTTAATTACACTAATAATGCAAATTATGGAAATATCTACAAAGGCAAATGAATAAGAATAATGTCGCTCCCAATGAAATAATAAATCAAATATTAATCAATCAACGGGGATAAAAATATGGGACTCGATCAGACAGAAAATTTTTGGTAAACACTGGGGAGTCCAATTAAAGGGTCGGGAGGGAGATATCAGGTGGCGAGGTTAAATTTGGGGGATTATCCTAGACAGGGGGTAAAGGGTTTTACCTTGACGGCTTGACTCTTGGTGAGAAGAGCGATTCTTACAAGGCGGGCTAGTATTGCGGCTCGAGGGGCATTGACCTCTTGACGGAGGGGTCGGAATTACCTGGGGCACGAGTAAGGTAATTTCCAGGCTGGATGAGGCACTGGTTCGCGCAATTCTTCAAAGAGTCGTTTCACCAAATTGCAGATTGACTGTGGCCAAACTCACGACAATCTGTCTAGCCGACGAGACCTAACTCCAAGGTTCGACTCGCTAGAAAGCCGCTTTGAACTTTTCCAACGCGAGACTAGTTCTCTCTCCTTGCTTGCGTTTAGATATTTAGCTTAGGCCCACGTGTTCTCAGCTTGAAGGTGGTAGGGGGGCTCAAGGTGGACCTTAGGGTTCGTTCCCTCACACACTGCAATCTTTTCTCCTGGATTTACCTTGGCACTTATCTTAACTTCATCGCTTACCTCACTCTTTCATTCCTAAACCTGTTTAATCTAATCACCAAAACATCCATTCCAACTTCCTCCTTTCAGCAAAATCCATCTTTCTTTTCCTGCTAATTCTTTATCGATCTAATTTCTGATCCATACATCGGTCATTGCAGGCTTCAGTACTGACGTGAGAGCTTGACCCTTCAATTGTACACTTATCCATCTAGCACATAGAAAACCCAAAATATTCTCAGAAATCAATAAGTAAAGACAGTTTTAACTTGGGAAATCATCATCTTCATTTAAAGCATTTAAAGCATGTGCAATTTGTTTCCAATTTTACCATATTTTTGAACATCTCTCCATCTTTTTTTGGGTCGTCCTTTATCAAGTGGTGTACAATCGGTAATTTTTCTCGTCTATTTATCGTCTTAGAATCTTGCCACATGACCTGCCAATTTCAATTTCAGTTTCCTTATAGTTTCCACGATTTCCTGAAGTTTGGTTTGTTCACATATCCAAGTGACTGATTTTCTGTCGCGCCAAGTTTCCCCTATCATACATAATACGCTCATGCCTTTTTGTGTTGTTCTAAGCTTTAATGTAGTTTTTTTGATTAGGTTCCAGGTTTCTGCTATATAGGTCATAGTTGAGATTATGCATTATTTGTTTACTTTTCTTTTCAGCCACATGAGATAAACCCCATGTGATGGGACAGTCAATTGCCAAATGACATTGTTAACATCTTATTGACTGTCACTTCACGCTTTGACCTCATCTCGCGAGCAAGTTTCTTTTGTATTGCCCTAAATTTTGCATGGTGCTCTCAACTTTCTGTCTTTGTACTTATTTTCTATTACATTTTAATATTAAAATGTTAGTTAAGATCGTGAAAAAACATACTATATAATCTTATATGTCGCTTTGGTTTGGTGAAAAATCATGTTGACGTACAAATTAATTCGTTGAAATATAACGTCTTCGCTCTTGCACAGTCCTCAAAATGGCCTCTGGGACTTGAACGTTTTTAGAGAAAAATTCGTGGAAACAAACGCTAAAGTACGTTAAGAGGTTTCCCCAGAAATTGCTAACTTACGCGAAGGCATTCGTAATTTAAATCGCCTAAATAACAGAACTAATCAGATAATAAAAATAATTCTCAAAGTAGCGGACATGGTTTCATTCGTGCCATAAATGGTGTTAGACTGTAAGTAAGAGAGAATTCTCAAATGTCAAGAAACATTAATGGCTTTTTCAGTCAAATTAGTACTGTATTGGAAAATATAGCATATTTTCTACTTCAAATTTACTATTTAGAATTCGTACATTGAGAACCGTTAAAACAACAGAGAACTTGTTTACCCGGCGGACGAATTGAGGACGTCATTAAGGAGTTTGAGTGGGTAGGCCAAGAAATGAACGACCGTTCCATATTGGATACGTGCTTCGAGGAATTATTAGATAAAAATCTCGTCATTAAATTGCCGAGATGAATCCTAATCAAAGAAAAAATATTAGTAATATTCAAAGTTGCTTCGCGACGACTTGGCTCATTCTAAAAGAATCTATAAAATAAATATTACGACTTCTTTGCAACGGAATGGCTATCAATTTCAGTAATTATTAGAGCCACTTTGATCAAAATGATCCATTTGAGAAAAGATGGAATTCATTTAAGTGAGATATACAATTCGAGATTAGGCGTCTGTTAGAAAACAGCGATAAAAAACTTTTTCGAGCCCAATTTCCAAAATTAATCAGTCGAGAAACGAATCGCAAGAAGGCTAATATAGACGCCTCTCAAGCTTCTAGGAGAGAGTCCAAACACAGAGAGAACACGTGTTTTAATACATCATCGTAGGCTAAGAAGGCGCGAGGTATCTCTTCATAGAAGTAAAAAAAAAACTTCCTTCTATATTTCTTTTAGCTATAATGTGCAATCATAGGTTACAATACTTTTTAACAATGTCAACAGACCTAAGACGTGTGCTCTAAATTATTCTGACTTATGGGCTTCAAAACTTTCAATATGTCCCGTAATAACCTTGGGAGGACCTTGGCAATTATATAATTCGAAAGAGAAGGTAAAACAACATAAGGGTTTCCAATTTTGTTAGAATCGGCCAAATAGTTATGATGTTATTGCCAAATAGTTCCCGGACTAACCTAAGGGAAACGATGGCAATTATATCATTCGAAAGAAAATGTAAAACAACAAAAGGGTTTCAATTTTCGTGAGAATCGGTCGAATAGTTACGATGTCATTGCCTAATAATTCCCGAACTAACCATGGGAGGACCTTAGCAATTATATCATTCAAAGTAGAATGTAAAAAAACGTAAAGGTTTCAAATTTTGTTAGAATCAAACGAATAGTTACAATGTTATTATCAAAACAAAAATAAAGCAAAACGGACCGACCAACATAGTGAGATATAGATTCGCCCGTGACTAGACTCACAGGCAACTAAAACTACGTTTACATGAGCATATTGTGACTCTTGATGGGAGCATGAAAAAGGATAGCAGACCTACGAACCGCCATAATAACTTATAGAGTTGGGTGAACGCGACTAAAAACTTAAAAATCAGAGAATCATAGTAAATATTTATGTACATATAATTTACAGATATTACAGCTACAATAAAAACATAAATGTTCCACAGAAAGTATAAATAAAGGAAGTTTAAAATATATCTATACCAGACGATGGCTTCGCCACTACCCCCTACGGATGGAGCTTGCGCTTCGCTACTAAGATTAAAATTTAAAATCTAATAAAAAGCAGCCATGGCTAAATTTTATAAATTTTCTGAACTTGACCATTTGTAATTCTTTGGGTTTTAAAAAATTAAAAAATTTCGATACGTATATTTATTTCTGAACCTTACCATTTTGTTTTTTGATATTATAAAAGAATTATTAGAAATAACTGATAAAAAACATAAGTCATAACCAAACTAAGATGAAATTATTATTCAAATACTCAAAAAAATCCCCTTCATAAATCTTAGAGTTAGTGATGATAATGATGATGATGATAAAAGTAAAAGGACATGATTGCTAGTATTGTAGTAAGTCAGTATAGTAATTTTTCTTTCGTTAATTTATCGAGATCGTTTTTATAGGAATATACATAATCATAGTATTAAAAAAAGATATTATTAAATGAAGTCAACTTAGTTGGGACATCTTTATATCATATTTATTAATAAGTATTAGATATAAATTACATGGTTACTTTATATGTCGTCGTACATGCAAGTAAATGTAGGGTATTGTTTTATTCATTTTCATTTCTTCTTCTTCCTCTTATTTTCTCCTGTTATTCGTTGAGTTTTTTTCCGCCTGCATCTTACTTCTTCCTTTTCTTTGTCTTTTTCTTATATACAGCATGACTTACTTACAAAGTATACTTATTCTTGCCAGGACGACAGCCAACAGTTACCCGAGATAGAACTGTACTCTAATTTAAATGATGAATTTAAAAGAAAAATAAATTTAAGAGGGATTCGCGTCTGAGGCGCGCTTCTCCATGAAGAAAATAACTGCAAGAGGTCTACGTCTTTTTACGAACATTTATTTCCTGTCGGTGACTGTACGCACCATAACTTTAGGTAGATAGGCGTGACATCAAGTAGTATTTGTAAAAGAGGGGTGTTAATTTTTCCCTTTTTTCCCGTTTTTTATTTTAATCTCAATTTTTTTTTTTTTTTAATATTAAAAAAATATATTCAATGTTGCTCCTTAAAAATCAGTAAAATGTATACATATATTTTGTATTTATATAGCTGAATTTCCTTATATTTATCAGTGAAGCCCCAGAAGATGACCAGTATGGTCGAAAAGTGCCTCAGACAAATTATAATTAATGAGTTACAATGATCTTAATGATCCCTTTTCTTTTAAGGCATAGTCACTTATAGAAATTGAAAAAGTTCTCAAGAAGTTGAACAATACATCTGCTGTTGAATATAGCCATTCATATATACAGCATAGCCTCCTTACAATATATATATATATATATATATCGAAAATTTATAATATTTTGCCTAAAAGTAGAGGCGAGGAAATCTTCTAACCATATCTACTTCAATTAGAAACCAGGGGCACTTAAAATTTCATGTATCGATGCAATAACATTTAATCGCATTTTATAACTGTCGACAAAAAGTATAGAAATGGTACCACTCCGCGTATCACAGGAATAGTAATGCCGAATAAACCAATTCATTTTCTTTTACTCACAGTTTTGCGACGCAGCCCCCAATCTTCAAACTTGCAAGCGAGGTGAACCTGCTTACACCCAGGCAACTTTCTTCGACCCGATGACCTTTGAGATAGTGGGCGAGTCTACGAACCTCCACTGCTTCTGTCATCCTCCGCGAAGACACATTTTCTACGAAGTGAAGGAGGAGGTCGTCGACGGCATGGAAGTCCTCGGGAGTGTCTATACTTGTAGTATGGTAAGCCACTATCGTCTAATAGCGCGGATCAGCCACTTGACATATTGATACCTATTCCTTTAATAGCATGGATCAGCTACGCGAGAAGGTATGAACTTGAAGCATGGCTCGTCCTATTGCTCTAATACCACGGATCAGCCACTCGACAAGGTCTATACTTATAGCATAGGGCCACCCAATCTGGATGGATTGTACTTGTTGCATAATAATCCTTATTCCTCTAATAGCACGGACAATCCCCTCAAGCCCTTCTTTTTTTGAAGCATCATAATTCCTATTCCTCAAATAGCACGGATCAGCCACTCAGCAAGGTATATACTAGTAACAAAGGAATACCTATTCCTTCAATAGTACGTACCGAAATATCTGGAAGGTGTGTACTTGTAGCCTAATAATCCTTATCCCTCCAATAGCATGGACAAGCCACTCAGGCAGGTCTTTCCTTAGAGCATAGTAAGACCCGTTCCTTCAATAGTGCAAATCATCTACTACAGTAGGCTCTATTCTTGTAGCATGGTAACCCCTGTAACTACACTTGTACGGTTAAACAAATTGCATATAAAATATACTGGTTCAATGACAATAATCAAGCGTTTGAAAGCGTATCTACTTATAGCAGAGTAAGCCTTGTTTCTCTAAAAGCACGGATCAGGCACTCAGAAGCATCTATACTTGTAGCAGGGTAAATCCTATATTTTTGCTAGCCCAAATAAAGCACTTTGGAGCGTCTATATCTGTAGCATGGCAATCCTTAGTCATCCACTATCGCGAATCAGCCACCCTGGAGGGTCTATACTTATATCATAGTAAGTTCTCCTTCTCCATTAGTGCGGATAAACTACTGTGAAGCGTTTCCAATTGCTTGTTTGTAGGTGTTTCTTCTTCCGATAACGCGGGTGTTTATCCAATAAATAAATGATACTTTTTAGATTTCACTTCCAATTTACGAAAAATATTTTTCGCATTAAAATTCGATTTCTTTTTGATTATTTTTGAGGGGAAGAAACATTTTTCTTTTATTCTGTAATTCATTTTATTCTGGCGTTTCGTAAAACTTTATTTGAAATCTTCAAAGAAACTGAATTAATAGATATCCACTCGCTTTATATAAGCAAGATAATAAAATATATAGGAAAGTATATAGAGCCTTGGCCAAAATTATGGGGCAGGTATGAAAAAGTAAAGAATATGATTGAAACTCACTTATTTCATTCTTGACAAAATACAAATAAACATTTGCGTATATTCTCTCAATAAGTAATATTTTATGTGTCGTCCTTTTGCTTTCATAACCGCTTTAATGCGTTTTTGCATATTGTGTATATGTGGTTAGGGCAACCTTCTGACATTCAATTTGATATACTAGCGTTTATTCTTAGTTTATTAGTAATTATCTTATTGTTAACTTACAAGTGGTAATTTTTAGTCAAAAATATCTCGAAAGAAACATTCCTACACCCCGAAATGCTCAATTCATTGCATTGTCCAGAGAAGGATTATCCCAAGTCAAAATTGCAAGAAAATTAAAATGCTCGATAAACGGTATCCGAACAACCATTAAAAGGTACAATGAGACCAATTTTTTCAAACACCGCAATGATCAAGGTCGAAAGTGTGTACAACTTCGAGGGTAAAGAGGTTACTGAAAAGAACATCTCTGACTGATATGAAAAATACCTTTTCTGGTGTAGCTGCTGAATTTAAGGTAGCAGCAAAAACAGAGATATCAAGACGCACAGTGAGAAGAAGGTTATCAGAAGCTGGGCTCTTCAAAATATGTAAGACTAGAAAGAAACTGTGGCTGTCTCAGGTGAACAAAAAGAATCAATTGTTTTGGGTAAAAGAGCATGAAAATTGGACTGATGATGATTGGGCTGAAATTCTTTGGTCTGATGAAGGCAACTTTGTGGTAGGTTATTCATACTAGTTTCCCCGAATTTATTACGCTCGTACACATCTTAATTGGATGCGAAAAAATTATCAGTAAAATTTGTATTTATCCTCAGATCTTTGGAATCCCTGGAGGTGTTTATTTTTGTCGAAGGGTTGGGGAAACTTATGATTCGAGATGTGTTGTCCCACCAGTCAATTTCGGAGGTGGAAAAGTAGTGGTTTGGGGCTGCATGTCACCTTCAGTTCCATGATTGTTGTTCACTTGTGAGGGGAGAATGAATTCCAGCACTTACACAAGCATCTTAGACCAGGTTTATTCACCCACCTTAGGTAAAACTTTCAATGATGACATACCAGATGGTGTAATCTTCCAACAAAAAAAATGCTCCATGCCACACATCTAGTCTCAAAGGGCTGAGTTGAAAAGAAAGGGCCCAACCCCATTAAACATTTGTGGTTATACGTGGGCACAAGAGCGAGGGTGCACAAATGTTCCTCAAAAAGTGAATTAATAGCAAAATTCATGAAGAGTGGCAAAAAATTGAGCCAACTTAGTCTCAAGTATGCAAAAGCACATAAAACCGGCTATAAAAGAAAAAAGGATACAATAAATATTAATTATTGATAGAATTCACGCAAAAATGTTTATTTGTATTATTTCAAGTATGAAATAGATGAGTTTCAATCATATTCTTCCCTTTTTATACCTGCCCCATATATATATATATATATATATATATATATATATATATATATATATATATATATATATATATATATATATATATATATATATATATATATATTTACATATATATAAATATATATGAAATTATAATTTTGAAATTATTATTGTGATTTACAGTCATGGTCAATAGTTTTGAGACTAATATATGTTATACCAAGAACACCCTCAAAACCCGGCCTAACAACATCGCTTTAAACCGAATAAAATTCAAGACCATCTTGAAAGGATCCAAAATAGAAAACAAAAAAAAAGAGTAATTTACAATTCTCTAAAAAAAATTTGAAACTGATAAAGCGAAATAAATCAGACTTGAACATATGTCAAAATCGATCGAATTTATGTACAACTTATTCATCATATAATTTAATAATTATATATATATATATATATATATATATATATATATATATATATATATATATATATATATATATATATATAGAAATATATATATATATATATATATATATATATATATATATATATATATATATATATATATATATATATATATATATATATATATATATATATATATATATATGAGGAATTAAACCACATTCTCCGAAGACAATTTAATTCAGAACAGTTTCAGTGTATCTCACACCCTTTTTCAACTGACACTGGATAGAAAATATTTGAAAATGCTTAACTACATAACACAGAGTCAGGTGGTGAAAGATCCCCTCTTTTTCCCCCCAATCCCCTACTTGTGGCTAGTCAGGGGGATGGGTTAGGTCTAAACATATTGAAGGGCTGACATTTCGCTATTTTGTTTATTTCCTTTCGTATTACAGGATTAAAAGAAAATTGCCCCTCAGATAGATTTAAATTAGGAACTGACGATATCAAGCTCGATTCTACGATTCTTCTCTTAACATAGTTAGCCGATTTAAATACCATTTTACTTCCATTGAAATCGATCGAATGATTCAAATCTCTAACATGACAATATATTTCACTGCTTTGACTGTCATGTTAGAGATTTGAATAGAGGTCGGAGCAGTGGGCAGAGGGGCAGGTAAGGAGGGTGCAGTGGCGAGAGGTGCAGGGACAGAAGGGCGGGAGCGTGGTGAGGGTGGGGGGCGGTGGGTCCAGGGGGAGAAGTGTTCGTGCCCATCGGTTTGGCGAGGAGTGTGGTTCTCCTGTGTGTGTGCTCGTCGATTAGAGCGAACACCTTCTTGGGGAAGGTGATCTGTTCTAGACCGTGCGAGGCGAACAGTGTATTGAGTATGTTTGCGTATAGTCGGGGGTCACCCCTGGACATGTCCTAGGCTACCGTTGATACCAAGGCAGCCAGGTGTAGCTTTGGGTATATGGTCTCGTTTGGTATGTGGTGTGGGGTAGGGCTGGGTATGTGGTGTGGGGTAGGGGTGGGTGTGTGGTATGGGTGGGGTGGGTGTCGGAAGTAGTCGAAGTCTCTGGGTGTAAGGTGCTAGGATGGTGGCGGTGTCGGAATATGTGGGCGAGTTTGGGTTTCTGCTGGGTTTGGGTGTGTCTGGGGTGGGATAGGGAGAGGTGCGGACACCGTTGCGCGGGCAGCAGCGGTGAATGTTCTTGTAAGGGGAGGAGGGGCGGGGCTGGAGTGTCTGGTTGTGTAGATGGGTTGAGAATGCCGTATAGCCGCTACGGCGTAAGAGCGGGCCTTACTTAAGTAATGGCATTTTGGGTTGAGGGGTGTGGTGGCTGTGCAGGTGGTGTAGTGGTGGCCGACTACACTGCACTTGGATCAGACCAGGTCTGCTTGGCAGTCACGTGTTGGGTGTCCGGTTTTGTAATACCGGTGGCACTGTCTGGGTCTTGTGTTCAGCTTTGACTCGATGTTGTGTGGATATGTTAGGGTGCCGCAGACCTTAATACCTTGGTCTAGCAGCAGTGTTTTATTCTGTTCGTCGGATAGTGTGATCACTGCCCATTGTTTTATGCGGTTGCAATATAGATATCTGATGACCTCCTCCCCATACTTCTGTTTGAGGTGTGTGCGGAGGTCATCAGTGGAGAAGGCCAACCATAGGGGTTGGTCTTTGTGATTCGTATTTGGTGTTTTTTTTACTACACCGTCGTCTAATTTTGTCTGTAGGTCTATTGCGGCGTGTGTCCGATGCGTGTTGGTGGAATTTGACTGCGTTTTCTTGTGAGAGGAAGACTAGTTTGCGGCCTGTATGGGTCTTTATTATGTTCGTGATTGGGGTGTCGTGTGTTTAGAAGTGTGTTTTGATTGTTCGTTGTGGGACTTTTGTCTTTTGTGTGTAGGAATGTGAGGTATGAAGTATTGTGTGCCATTTTCGCTTTACCTTATTTTTTTCTTTGTATGGGGGTATCCCCGCCCCACCGATAACAACCCTATGAAAATGACTCGGATGTGGTGATGAATGATGAGTGAGTATGGACCTGATTGGGCTCTTCAGAGGGTGTAAAAACATGGCGGAATTAATGATAACTGAAGCCAGAATCAACTGACTCCAGTTGGGGTGCCGCTCTCTCTATTGGGTTTTGGGTATTTCTCAATTACGACCGACATCTCACAGAGACGGTAGAGTCTCCCTCTGTTGTCTTGGACGGTACCGCAAGGTAAGGTGTTAATCCTCCCCGCGTTGGTAACTTAGTCGCAATCCAGGTTTGTTTCTTCCTTTGGGTTCCCCACCGGGCTAAGCCTCATACCTCCTTTCCCCAAAGTTTGCAATTATGCCCTTTCCAACTAGAACGGCATAGTTGCAACGGAGCTCTATGTGTAGAGTCACATTCACAGAGCCAAGTCACGGTGGGGCAGGGATGGGGAGGGTTTAGAACGTCATACTACTATGACGTGCCAGGGAAATAAAGGTATTTTTATTCAAAGGGTCGGGGAGCAGGAGGGGGCTTGCTGAATCCCGTAGATGGCTGGCTGTAGAGATTTTCCGTCCACGGTATGCCTTGCAGAAAAATCAGTTCTCTTTCTTGAGGTGTCTTCCCTTGACTTTTCCTCCTTTGCCGGCTGTGAACTTCTCGTTGAGCGTAGTATTCTTCAAGATTTCTTCGTTGTGTATGAAATTGATGGTATAATCACTCTTTGAAATTGGATAGTAGTAGATAAAAAAGATGGTGAAAATGGGGGTAGGGTTGCCCTTGTTTTAGGGACATCGCAGGCGTTTTTGTTTGTTGGTGTAACTTGTGTATTCTTCTGGTTTGTTGTTGTTTGTTGTGTGTCTTTCTAATCGTATCTCTTTAGTGTTCTTCTTATTGTTTGTCTTTATTGTGTTGTATTCTGAATGTAGTCGCGATTTCAAGCATTCGAGCCTTTGTTAGTGCTCAATGTTAGAATTGCACTTCGCGTTTGTGTTCTGTTTTCGTTGTTTTACTTGTTTTCTCGAAGGAATCGTGTATGTCTTATAGTTTTGTTATTTATGTGTATATGTGTTCTATGTTTTCCTCGGAGCAGTGTTTTGTGCTTGGGAAGCGTCGATTTCGGGCGACCTTCCCGCGCAATGTGGCAGGGATGTTAATCCTGCCGCCAGTTCTTCTTACTTCAAAAAACGATTTTAAGGGGTATTTATTCCGCCTAGGTTGAGCATACCGTTAGAGGAAATGGCCCAGTCCGGTGAGTGGAATTTTAAAATATTTTTAATGTGCGATTCCAGCTTTTCGCTTGACTGTCGATGGCCGGCTTATTTTCATTTATTAATATGGCTTCTAAGATGTTTAGTCTACCTTTATTAACCTCTTTTCTTTTAATAACGGTGTTATCAACAAGTATATCTCTCGTTAGGTTAATATTATGAGTACTCTCCATATGGTTTTTAGGCCCTCCGCTTTTTAGATGCATAGTTAAACGTTTCGAAAGTGTAGTAGTTGTCATGCCAATATATTTTGAGTTGTTATAAAGCTTACAGACTTTATCGGGGCAGATGAATTCGTAAACTATGTTGGTTGACCTGAGATTCGAGGAGTTTAGGAACCTGTTGTTTTGAATCAGTAGATTGCTAGCTTTTGTTGTTTTATAATAAATGATGAGTTGAATTTTATGCATTTGATTCCTAACCTTGATGTTACGGTTAATAATCTCCTTGATGTTTTTTTTCATCTATTTTATAGGCCGTGGACATCTGGTTTCTGTAATATACTTTGATGTTGTTGGTTTCTCCCTGATTACTTTCAGTTTTATCCGTATCTTTGCAATGATTATTTAAAAATGATTGGGATTGTTTTCTTAATTATGCTGTTTGAGAAACCGTTATTCACTAGTGTTAGTTTTACTTGTGCTACCTCTTGGTGGAAAATTTCCCACGTATAGCAGCATTTATATGTTCAGCGGATGTATGAGACGATTGCGCTTATTTTATACCTTTCAGCATTTTATACTCTCCGCATTGAGGAATCTTCCCCAGTCCGTACTTTTTCTATGTACTTTAGTGATGTAGCTACCATTGATGTTTTGAACCTCAACGTCCAAGAAAGTGAGTTTATTGCCCGTGCTCGAATCATAAGTGAATTTTAACACGGAGTTCTCCTCAAATTGCTGCTTGATGTGAATCAGATGTTCTTCGTTTTGGACGTTGATGTAGATGTCATCTACCTATCGGCAATATGTGTGTGGCTTATTTTCCATAATGTCCAATAAGTTGGCGAAAGTCGGCCTTTCGGGTGACCGCATAGCCACTCCATCCACTTGCGTGTATAGATTACCGTCCGGTGTCCTGATCGGCGCCCCTGATGTGCATCAACGTAACATGCTCCTTAAGATGTTTGGGACAAGATTTGAAGGAGACATTGTAGGATGTTGGTACACGTTTTTTTATAATAATGTCGATGGTCTGAGCGATAGGGACGTTCGTAAAGATGCTTTCCACGTCAAGGGATGATATTAGTCCTGACGGTCTTGTACAGTGGAGTATATCGATGAATTCCTCCGTGGATTTTATTCTATATTTCGAAAGGGTGTACGGTTATATTACGGCATTTAGGGTTTTAGCTAAACAGTGCGTAGATGTCGTGACTTGAAAGATGATAGGCCTCAATGAGTTGTGCCGCTTATGAATTTTTACATTGCCATACAGATTTTCTGGTGTGTAATCACCGATGATCTTTTGGAAGTTATTTGTCCATATATTTTCTCTTTTAAGTCTTTTTTCATGCGTTTAGTGGTATCACTTAGGATGGTATTCAATTTGGTGTTATATTCTTCTTTGTTTAGAATTATGTATATTTTGGATTTGTCAGCTTTTCTTATGACTATTGTTTTGTTATTTTTTAGAGAGCTGATGGCCTTACGTACGAGGGGCGGTCAATAATTTTGCAATTCGGATATAAGGAAACGAAATATGAGGAAAAGTGTTCTATTATTTTTCAATATAACTACCCTCGACTTCAATGCACTTGCACCACTTGTCACTGAGGCTTCGAATTCCCAACAACCAGAAATCTCCCGACTGCTGTTTAATCCACTCCTGAACAGCGAGCTGGACATTTTCATCGTCCCCAAACTGGTATCCACGCAGTGCAGCCTTGAGCTCGCGGAATAAAAAGTAATTGCTAGGGGGCAGCTCTGGACTGTAGGGGGATGGTTGAGCTCCTCGAATCTGCACTCACGCAGGGCCGCTTGTGCAACTCTGACCATGTGGACAGGGGCATTGTCGTGGAGGAGCAGCACACCACGTGTCAACTTGCCGCGCCGCTTCTGACGGATGCACTTTTTCAACCCGGCCAGTTCCTCGGCGTAATATTGGCCTGTGATGGTTCTTCCACGAGGCGCATAGTCCACCATCAACACTCCCTCAAAATCCCAGAAGATGGTGGCCATGATCTTCCTGGCTGAGGGTTGGGTCCGGAACTTGATGGGGGTCGGAGAGCCCCTGTGCTTCCAGGCCATGCTTTCGAGCTTGGTCTCGGGATCCCAGTGATAGACCCATGTTTCATCACCTGTCACTATGCGTGACTCGAATCCCGCCGGGTCTTGATTGTACAGGAGCAGCAGCTCCTCCAAACTTTGATAACGTTGAAGTCGATCATGGGGCGTGAGGTTTCATGGCCAAATTGTCGTGGATGATGTTGATAACACTTCTATGTGATATTCCAAGTTCTCGCTCGATTTCTTCGACCTTCACCCATCGATTTTCGAGGATCCTCCTCTCCACACGGGCCACATTGTCCTCGTTGGTCACGTCTGACGGGCGTCCTGAACGGGAGTCATCCTCAAGGGACTCACGACCATGGCAGAACTCCCTATTCCAGTGAGCGATGGTTGCATAGGAATGGGCGGTGGTGATGTACACTGCAACCATGCGTTCATGGATCTCTTTTGCATTCTTGCCTTCCTTGATTAAAAATTTGATCACTGCGCGGTGCTCAACCTTCTGCATTGTTTAAAAATTTGTGACTGACGATCTGCGATCAACTACTGCTTCTTAAATAGACGAGGCAGGAGCGTGCGGATGCAGGTCCTGACTTGTCATAACTTGTCCTAACACCCCCACAAACAGCCATTCCCCTTCCTCTGTTTTGCCCTACCGATTCGCAAAACTTATTGACCGCCCCTCGTATCTCTGGTTGCCAGTAAAGCATCTTCGTTTCTCTGAAGATGTCAGATAGCGTTTGACGAAACGTCAGAATAAAAATGTATCACACAATAAAAGCAGTATGCCTTTTCTCCAAAATAAACATAAAGAAATTTAATTTACTGCGATGAAGATATTTCGTAAATTGGAAGCGAAATCTAAAAAAATATAATAAAATAAAAGCTAATATAAGTATTCTAAAAAAGATATTTTAATTTTCGTTATTTTTTAATGTCAAATCAAGATAGTTAATTTTTTTCAGTCTCCTCTTCTCAGATTTATCAAGAATTTGTGTTGACTTCATATAGTAAGGAAATTAAGATATTTTTAGATAATTTAATCCAATTTTTTTTTCAGAAGTAAACTTTTTTGATAACCTCACAAATCCACTAAAAACGAGATAATTTTAATCACTAAATGACATTTAATGTAATAAATAGTTCTTTATACTTTTTAGTCTAATATTTAATGTACCTTTCCTTAAAAAATGCCCTTTTTGCCTCCTATATCTCCTTACTTCAGAAGTAATTTTTTCATAGCTTCAAAAATCCGCTAAAAATGAAATAATTTTAATCATTTAATGACATTTGATGTAATAAATAGTGCTTTATATTTCCTAGTCTAATATTAAAGGTACCTTATTACTTTAAATTCTGCACTGTTTGCCTCGTTATAGGTACATATGCAAGTAGGTAAACCATCTGAGTTATTGTAATATACTAGTATATCTTTTTAACATGAAAGTTTAACACTCTGTTTCATCTTCAGTTGGGTGTAGACAAACATCAGAATATTGTAGGAGATTTGAAAGAGGTGAAAATATGACTTGAGAGAAAATAGTAGTTTTCATGGGGCATCGGAGTTCAGAATACGTGCTGGTACTTCAGTTTTAGTTATAGTAGGACCATTATCCATGTTACCACTTCCTCCCATTACGGGGGTAGCTAAACAATAATTTAGAAGAATTATTATGAATATGGTCTGTTATATAATTATTTTTCTTTTATTTCTGGATAAATGGCTCTTATTTAGCCCAAGTTTCTTTTGGGGCACTGGAGTCGGGAAGACGTGTTGCTACTCCTGGTTTTAGTTATAGTAGGAGCATTATCCATGTTACTCCTCTCTCCCTTGTGGGGATAGCTAGACAATAATTTAGAAAAATCTAGTAAGAATATAGTCAATTATATAATTATTTTCCTTTTATTTCCGGATAAATGTCCCTAATTTAGCTTTGCAACTAAGGTTATCCTTTATCGTTTAGCTGCCGCTTTGTGAATTCGAAGTCCCGTGCAAGACGATCAGCGTAGCGAGGACAACAACTCTCGTCAACAGCAATTGCCAGTGTCCAGTGGGTTTAGTCTGCCCAACCCTGTCCCAGCGAGCGACCCCCAGCGATATGAACGAAGACTTCACTCACGGGAAAGTGTTTTCTGTCGTATGCCAACCCTGGTTCTAAAGATACAGCACCCCAACGGTCTAAAAACATAATCTCTGTTGCGACATCGCCCTTCTCCCCTCCCTCTTCGCCATTATTTACTTAGCCGTTAATCAGGAGTAGATTTAGTTGAAGGTCCAAAGATTTTTTTTGTTCTGGTTTTTAGCTTGATAGCTTTAAAGACCCAGAAAAAGTTGGGTTGGAATGATCGAATTGAATCTCTTGAAGAAGGAATTCTTAAGCTTTGGTTGGCTATTTTTCGAAATGCTGCAGATGAAGATTCGAAAAATAACTGTATTTCCTAAAATAAAAATTAAATTCGACCGCTGAAAATTAGAATTAATTTATTAATATTTTTTGCTTAAGTTTTGTCATTTCTCTCGCGCTCACACAAGTGTTATATATATATATATATATATATATATATATATATATATACAAAGTCCACAAGGAAAATGAAACTAAAATTCCAAGTACTTTCCAACTCGATTCCAAAATCATTATCAAGTACATGGAATTTTCGTTTCATTTTCCTTGTAGGCTTAGTTACATTTATTGCTTACTCATTCGATGCTGTGTGAGGTTTCTCCACACACACATATATATATATATATATATATATATATATATATATATATATATATATATATATATATATAGTGAGAGAGAGAGAGAGAGAGAGAGAGAGAGAGGAGGTGAAAAAATACTTAGAGATAAATAAATTTATGCTCATTAATTTTCCCCGTTAATAAATCATGTATTATTTATATTTTGGGTCCTACACAAATTCTGGTAGTTTTCTGTTTATAACCAACTTTGGTATATGTCTAAACAGATGCAAATACATCATTAAGAGCACTATTGAATGCAGCGTATAAAATTTACATGCGAATTCGAAAAGATTCTTGGCTTGAAAAATGATCTTAAATTCAATTTGTGTTCAACACAGCGCTCAGAGTTATTTTGAAACTTATTGAAACATTTTGAAGCATATTGTCTGCCATATGTGTTTACTTTCTGTATCCTAAAGCCATATTTTACCGTTCTATTCATCTATTAAAACAATTTGCTTCAAAAGGATTGTCAAATTCTTCTACTTATAAAGATATTTTTTATTAAATGAGATATATAAATCTAAAGAACGGCTTAAAAATTATGAAGGTATTGATAATACTATGATCTACTCTTTCGGTTATATTTCCTGATATTTTTGTGCTTATTTAATCAAATAAATGAGTAGTGTATTATTTTCTATTACTCATTAAAACCCGGAAAACATAGATGACATAGAAAAGTACTTTAAATATGATTTTCTATAGACACACTGATCAAAATATCTGGATTTTTGAATTCCGAAACGATTCGGTGAATTTTAACTGTATTGAATCTTCTGAGAAGGACCTCATCAATGAAAGACTGTTACAAAAGCGGTTTACTGTGCTCATTTGGGCCGTTTATAAGAACCATTTGAAAAAAGTAATGTCTGCAAATATTTCTTTTTTATTAACATCCTTCATCTAACTTCCTATTTCTACATTTACTATGTTTCTGTTTTATTTCTGCTTGGTGCCTTATTTTTTCCATTTACATCTCATTCTCATTTGGTGAGGAAAATGGAATCTTATTTTTCAATTTCAATTCAGTGTCTGAAAATTGAGATACATTTCAAACTTTTTTCCTAAACTACAGTCAGGGGATGTCAAATTTCAGGGCTTTTCTTCCCCCAACGCAGTCAGTGTGCCTTTAGGCCACTACGCCTGCAAGTGGATCAGAGGCTGCATATCTTTCACACATTTTTGCTTCTTTCATCTTAAAATTCACATTGTTTACTGATATCTCCATACAAAATTTCGAGGAAAACCCTCTTTTTCTTTGTTTACAATAACAGGAATTAGGTCAAACCATTAAAAATAACCATTTGTTCTCTAAAAAATTGGTTCTTTTTATTTTCTGGTAATAGCATTTATCCGAATTGTCACCATCTTTTACATTGTCTTTGTCTCAATGATGGATAACTTATGTGATAGGGTTGAGAGAGGTAAGGGAAACTCTTGCATGGCACTGACGCACGCCGACTCTACCTTTTGGTAAAACGGTAGTAGAATCTCGATAGTTTTATCGCGGTTGATTACAAAACCCTGCACAACGAATAGAAATTACAGATTTATTGCAAGGAGAAAATTCTCCCTTTTAAAGGATTACAAATGTGTCGTCGACGTATCTCCTCAGCAAACAGAAGTAAGGAAGGAGGCCGGTGAGCGCAACCCTCTCATATTCCTCTATTACGAGTTTTGCGATAAGGACAGAACAGGGAAGGAGGGGATCTCATTGGCGTGCCCTTCTTTTGGTGGTAAATCATCTTGTTGTGCAGGAAGGCGTTTGAGTTCAAGGAACCGTAGGTACTCATTTTTACTGACTTTTTTCTTGAATCAAGTGTTGGTTGCCTTCCATACCAGTCAAAACAGTTTATCTTGCAAGGCACAGTGTAACGGCTGTGAACATGGATGTGACAATGAAAAAGAGAAGTCCTTCTATCCTTTGATGTCCCGACGGGAAGAAGCTCATATTAAACATCTAACAAGAAAATACCAGAAGCCGATAGTCTACATACTCAGGTAATAGTATTTAGAGTACTACCAACAATCAGATGGTAGAAGGAAATAACATAAATAATGGGGTGTCTAAAGCAACCACAAGGGAAGTTATTGAACTGAGGAATAACAGAGAGATAAATACAAAACGACACCCTGAAGCCAGTTAATCGCTTGGTAGGGAAAGTTTGGATTTCTCGGTTCTCTGTGAATAAATTTGGATGAAGCATTTTCTAGCTGGTCTGCACAATATGGCAACACTAAAATTATGTTTGCATTATGCTGTGTTTTGTCCTACAATTTTTATTTCAGATTCGTCATGTTTTGAATGAACCACGCTAATGACTTTTGAATAAAAGGAGCCCATCTTCGTGTTGGAGAAAACGAAGGATAATTATACACATTAAACATACCTTGCGTATAAATTCAACAGAAAACAATAATTATAATACACGATTGATGGATATAATGAATTATATGCCCACATGAGGACCATTTTAATGGTTGACTTTAAAAACCCTATCATGCATGGAATGTCGTTTTCTTAATTGTAGCAGGTCGGACTGCCCCTGCTGCAGCTCTGATGGTCGCCCATAAGAATTCTTTAGACGAAAATTGAAAACTATTGACATAAAAATCTTGTTAAATTATGGACCACAAATTTTCGATTCGGTTGAGATCCAGAAAAGCGGCTGGCCACACCTTAAACTTGTTACCTTGTTAGCCGTAAGAGTCTAGTAACGCTTGGGCGACCATGGCAAAGTGGGATAAAGCGTTTTCATGCAAGAAAACTAGAGTCCATAGAAGTGACAATGGTAGTGCATCTAGACAGGGATCCAAGTCCTAATTCAAGAGATTGCAGTAGGCGGCTGTGGTCACTTTAACCTCATTATGCACACTGACTGGGCCAACAACTCTTTGCTCAATTATACCTGCCCAAAACATGACTCCTCCTCCTTGCTGTTAAGGTAGCAAACGTTGATGACGCTCATCTGCGAAATAGACAAGCATTGCCCAACCGTCAGGAAGGTCTGTCAATGGTCGCCCTGGTCTCATCAAGGAATAAAACGCAACTCATGTCCAAAGCCATGTACTCCTGGGCCTATTGAAGCATCAAAGTCTTGTGACGGGGCGTTAAAAGAGGCCATTTCAGGAAAGCTCGTATGGAAGCCATGGGTCCTAGGATACGATTGGTACATTGAGGCAACCACCGTCGATGAAAATACCTTTGCGTTTTTGTCAGACTTTCCCACATAACTGTCAGACAATATTCCTCAAATCCCCTAGCTGACAAAATCCTGGAGGTTTCACAATCAGATAACTTATTCCTTAACGAAGGGTCCTTCAGATATCGTCTAACCTTGTCCCCATGGCGAATTAACTTCTCCGTGTCGAGGAATAGGTCACCTCCCCAGCCAATACGTCTATATATATATATATATATATATATATATATATATATATATATATATATATATATATACATATATGTATCTATTGGTTGGAAGGAAAGAGATAAAAGCCACGAGAATATGTATATATACAGTTATATACACATATATCTTCTAATGTACGTAGAAGTACGTTCACCTCGTAAAAGTAATCCGTTAATACAAAGTATAGGAGTGTGATTTTAATAAAGGGGCCGATAGCGTTTAATGAGTTTACCAAGTTGCAGTTCAATGATATATTTAAAGAGTGAAAACCAAAAATATAATTTTAATAAGTGACTAGTTAACATAAATATACATAAGCGAAATATAGGAGATGTAAATAAGGATAATATTAACAGACTATAAAAAATTGGCAATCGGGTAACGTTAATTACTTCTTAATTAGCTTTTAAATGGGATACTATAAATCATTTATACAGAAGGAATATTTAAAAGTCGGAAAGCGGGTCGATTAACAAGAGATGGAAATAAAGGTCGTTTAACCTTAAAGAGAGTGACCTCTAGGAAGGAAAATTCTTTAGCGAGTCGGCGAGGGGGAAATGGAGAAGGAAAATGGTTGTGATTCTCGGCCGAATATCCTGATGGTGACGAGGATGAAGAGAGGAGGGGGACCAGAAGAAGAGTTCACGATCCTCCTCCATGATGGACGATGGCATCTTTGCCCTTGGGTAGTGCAACCTCCAAAAATAAAGACTCTGACGCGGCTCGGCGCGAAATCTCACACGAGAAACTGGAAATCCTTGAGAGGGGGGTTCCAGATGAGCTTTTGAATGCGAAAAAAAGCAATGGCAACAAAACGAACAAAAGGCTGAACTTGCAAAACATAAACCTGTTAAAGATGAAAGACAAGAATATCTAAGATAGGACCACTGGCGGATGTGGAGAGAGTGGGGAAGTCCGCATCTAGTGACACGTTTTTTTGGCGCCCACAAAGGCCAAGAATATCTTTATCCCAAGCTAGGAAAACCAAAATACACATCGAGAGACACCGTCTCATCTCGTAGCTTGAATTTCTCTATAAGCTATTTGAGAATCTCTTGAACGTTTAGTTGAGAACCCATCCTGAGGAAAATAAGCTGCAGAATGTGCAACCCTATGTGTTAAAAAACTGCCGTGGGAAGGAAATAGCACTGGCAATGGTGATGGAGAAGATCGCCACTGGTATGGAAAGAGGCACGAGAGTTAACATAACTCCACCCCCATCTCCCGTATGTGGTCAAACCCTTTGATAAAGTTTGAATATCCGGTTTCAGAATAAAATTGAGTTGAACATGTAGCATAACATCACAAAGATCCTCAGTAAATATCTGAAAAGTGAAAAGGCCACACTAAATATAAAAGGTATACAGGGGAAGAATTCCTAATGGAAGCCGGCGTTCCACAAGTAGGGTGCATGAGCACTACCCTCTACACGGTGTATACTAGTGACCTCCCTCAGCCAACTGCGAGACATATGTATGTACAACTTTGCGGTGATCTCTCCCAGATCGGCTAGAGAAAATAATATCAATGACTATGAGAAAAGGAATAAAATAAAAACAAACAGGAACAAATTTAAGATAATCCTCATCAATAGAAAAAGATAAGCAACGGTCTTGGACGGAGTGGAGTACCCATACTATACGGAAGGGAGAGTCCTCGTATTCAAACTTACGATAAATGAGTACAACTCTCATTCAAACGATTGAAGTACGCAAGCAAAGAAAACCCTCGCTTCACTATATAGTTTTGCAAACTGTCAAAAGGCACCAAACGGAAGCTGTACCTCGCTATCCTCTGCCCAATAATAATGCACCCTACGATACCATTAAACCTATTAAGTAAGACTTTACGATACCTTTACACCTTATGAAAGGATGCCCCTCGAAGGACCAGCGTGAGAGGAAGCCGCTCGAAATACCATTTGTCAGCCCCTTCGATCCCAAGACCACGTGCTCCTTGGCGTGCGAATTCTAGAATCGACGAGAAGGAAGGTGTCTCGCCCTGAGTCGGCCAACCCAGCTGTATTTACTTAAGCGGGACACACATTGCTCTCCCTCCCACGCGATAATGCCGAGTCCTCGCCTCTATGCCTCGCGCACATTTCCTTCCCCAGCGAACGCACTCGAAAAAGCTCAACCCTATATCCTGAGGCAAACTTCGCCGTTCGATCCAACCCCTTATCTCGAAATAAGTTTGCACAGCCTGGCTTCGTGAATTCTCTTGGGACGGATATGCCCTGGGGTAATCTAACAAAGAAGCCATCGGGCTATATATCCCTGCGTCAGCCATTCCTCGAGGAGATTGAGAGCCTGCCAGTCCCTTCATTCAAACCGTGTGTCTGCTTCCCGCGAAGTCTCATAACCCCTATTCGAGTCGTACCTCGTCGTTAAGATCTCACCCACAGATCACCCTTCGTGAAGCTTTGGCCCCTGTTCAGAGGAAAGCTTATCGAGTCATCTTCCCGGAGAACTGTGGGGGCCCCTTCGTCTCGCACCCCCTTTCAAGACTCCCGTTCCCCGTGTCTAAGACTCCCTGCCGTGCCGCAGAACAGTCTCTTGTGTTTAAGATCACATCTCTTTGGAGCAGGGAAAATCTCATCCTTCCGCATGAAGTACTCTAAAACCCCCATCTACGAGTCATCATTGTCAACATTCTCAGAAGTGTCTCCTCGAAGACCCATGCTGTTGGTCTTCCCCCCTCCGAACACTAAGCTTCAAGGTAAATCAATTTTGCTTTGTAATCCCATGATTACACCATCCGCCATTCGTTACCTGGATTCCGTACCATCCCCTTTTAATTAACTTCCCGCTCAAACTTACATAATATCCATTATTCGGATTAACGGTAATTTAGCTTTCCCCGCTTAACTTTGTCACATTGTAAATTGTCCCGATCTAACTAACTATCCTTATCAACTCTAATTTGTTCCCCTTTGTATATATATTGCCCTTGTCTACTATTATTTATATTAAAATTATATTTGGGGGCCTTGATCTTTATATATCCTTGAACTGCAACTTGGCAAGTCAATAGATAAATCCTGACCAATTGTAAACGCACTCAACCAAGGAGGTAGCCTTCCACTCCTTCCATTGCTCCAAAGCCTATCGTAGATGGCCTTGTGTCGGCTAGCTGCCTGTACAAGTGTCCGCGCCCTTACGATGAAAGAGTCTACACCGACATACCTCGACACATCTATTTAGTAAAACCTAAATGTTCCGAATCAAACGCTCCAAAATTGCGTAACTAGATTTATATCAAGGAAAACCAGAAACGGTCGCATAGGGTCAACAGACTGCATCAAAGAACAAACCTGAAAGCAATTAACCAAGTAAAGCATGAACGAGCAATAAAAATTATGGAAAAGAGCACAAAAATACTCCCGGGAAATGAAATAGAAAAAATATCACTGACGATTGAAGAAAAACGAACACACGATATAAATAAAGATTTCAAGGAAGCAAATTAGAAAGAAAATATAGAACTGATATTCCGCTAATAAAAAAAGATAACAAAATTTGAAGCAAGATAAAACAAAGTAAAAAACAACATGAAATTAAATAATCGACAAGGTACAATATATAAAAGAACTCAAACAAGCCAATTAAATTAAACAAAGGCTGGAAAGGTAACAATAAAAAAAACACGAGTCCTCAGGGGAAAATACCGTCTCAGGAGGCTCTCACAAAGGGGCTTGCTTTTTCTCAGGGGTGTCTCTCAGCAATTATCTTTTCGCCTTCTTGGAAGACCCTGTTATCTGTGTCTGGGGCACCTTTAGGGACTATTTCTACCTCAGGAGGGGCCTCCGTGTGGCCACCCACCTCAAGCTGTCGGTGATTCAGACTGGGAGGCTCACTATGCGTATGACCTGTAGTTAAATTTAAGCCTGCAAAGCGACCTCCATTGGGGAAGAAAGCGGGGCAGGCACGTAAGCCTATAACAAGGTCAACACAGTCTAAACCTCTAAGGAGGTTCCAGCAGTAACTGTCGATTTTAGGTCTCCTGCTCGCTGTCTGCTTAGCGGTACTCTGCGAAAAGGAAAGAGTGGCCGCCGCTGTTCTAGAAGTGGGTTCATCCGAGGGCGACTCCAAAGAAGTGGGTAAGGAGAAAGCCACCTCATCCATAGACATATTAGAGGAAGAAGGGAGGAACTCCCTCTCCGCTAGAAGAAGGTTGTAGGGGCTCCTAAGAAAGCACGAGGAAAGGGGCACCTCCTTTTCAGATCTGGAGCTGTATGATGGCAAAGAAGAATCCTCTTTGACGTACAACAATAGTTGGAGGGAGAAACCTCAATCAGGCAGAGCAGTGCTCTGCAATTCCTCGCCCATTTCAACATCAAGGTTAGACGAGGTTTCGCCGATAAGGATGTATTCTAAAATGTTGTTTGAGCAAACCAACCAACCTAGAAATTCCCAAGCTTGTGACAATAAAGAAAAAGAAAAGGGATTAGCGGACTAAATCTCGCGTCAAACCGGTCCCTCCTATTCCATCTCGCCGGTCCAGTGGATAAATAACTCCCCAAAGATCACAGCTCCCAACTGAGCAGCCAGAGAGGCAGAGAGACAGGGTGGATTTCTTTTTAAGTTCCAGCGGCCAGGATCTGGATCTGTTGTGGCAACTCAGAGACGTGAACCGAGACTCTTAATTGGCATGGCAACCAACAAGACCCCTCCCGCCATAAATAGTAGTCTTGTGCACCCTAGAACGGACATATGGAGGTGGTAAGCCCATTAAACACAGGAAACTGGTTATTGGCGGTGAAACCGAGCTTCCTATTAATTGCCCACCAACGCCAAGGATCCCCCAAGTCCTCGACTCTTGAGAGTTGAGGTCGAAAATGGCAATGTTTATATAATTTACAAAGCTTCTTCGCTGACACGGCATGAGGAAGCTGGTTAGGTCCTTGAGCCTAGACAGAGGGTTGAGGGGATAGACGTAGAGAAAAAAGGAATGCTAACAGAGTACGAGGACGAAATACGCCAACTGCCCACGGTCCTGTCAGAGAGTTCAAGTCAAGCCAGTGACGGGGCTTCACTAATTTTTGCTCATGCCAAGAGTACGTGCAGCTTCTCTAGGTACCAAGTACAACAGCCTACAGATGATACCCCTCTGCGGGAACAAATTCCAAGAGGAAGAGCACAGACTGTAAAGGTATAACTCTGAGCACCTGGCTATCTTCTTAGAAGCGCTTTGGTACTTGGAAAAATTTGCAGTTTAAATTGAGAGACATTGAGTCTTCATTTGATGGAAGCTTTGAATTTGAATTGTGAAGGTTAGAAGAAGTATTTGAATCTGAAGCGTTTCCGTTTGTTGAAAATTTTGAGTTAGAAATTTTAACGTTTGTTTTAGGATTCCTCCCTTTCCAGGGATTTGTAATGTTAAATTTTAAAGGTTTTGACGAAAAGGGTTTGGTTAAGGAACTATTAATAGGAAAGAGTTTGAACACAGAGGGGTTAGAATAGAACTTAAAATTCTTGTCCTTACGCTGGAGTTTAAGCTTCTTCATCTATGAATCGTGGATGTATAATTCTTAATTATTTCGATAAGAAAAAAAATATCCGTCTTTGTATTTAACTTCAGCTCCATTTTAAGTTCATACAGGATGGAACGGATTTCATTAAACCACAAAAGCTTCTGCAAGTTCGAATCTGGAATTGACTCAGAATTTTTACAAAAATAGAGAAGTGGGAGTTAATGACAGGATTTCAGTCCAAAATTCCCTATTTAATCCATTTTAATTCCATTTTAAATCATTCTATTACAAATTTATAATTCTCAGAATTACTGAGATGTTTGACGATGGTAAATGCTTAGTGGCGTTAGCAACCTCTTAGATAAACGAGCTTGGTAGAATTTGAAATTTTCCTCTTGGAACCGACCAGATTTTCGAATTGGGGCAAGAAAATGTTAAAATTAAGCTCGTTTTTTTTCCAAGGAACGAAATTAAAAAAAAAAGGCGAAGTGGAGGCTCGGAAAAGGACGGTCGCCCAAGGCCTCTTAAGTTCTACTTGACGTACGAAAGTGATAAGTTCGTGGAAATAGATGAGTTAGGGTAAGTGACATTTACATCCCTCAAAAGGGCACTCAATCTCGATTTTATTTCAAGAGCGAAATTGATTTGAAACGACAACGATTGATTGTCCTGATCCTATAACAGAGGACTGATAAAGCTCAATAATTTGATTATTCAACTGATTAACATAAGAGCGGAGGGACTCATCTTCTTTAATTTTATATGCAACTTATACTTTAAAATAAATTGAAACCCTTCTTCTATGTTAACTTTGTTAAGAAACACATTAATCATCCGTTTAATTATAGCTTAGTTTTTAACAATATCCCTAATTTAATATTCGGCTTCCTCAGGGATCGAAGAGAGTACAGGGTGCGGTAGCTAATTTGTAGCCCTTGGTAACTTTGAATTACGCGCAAGTGTTTTAGCTAGCTTCAATTCTCTCTTCTTCCAATCATAGTAGACTCAGTTGCGTATCATTTATGAAGGATGCAATACCATCGTTGAAATAAATCGTCAAAACATTTGAAAAGGCAAACTGTGATGTTTGGAATTTACTCCGGGAGCTCAAATATGAAGATCTCCGAGTGTTTGGGTATCAATCTAAAGACGATGCAGATGACCAGGAAAGAGCTGCGTGGGCCATACTTTGATTATTAGGGTAAAGCGGCTCGAAAACCTCATTTTAAGCGTTCTGATACAAACAAAACCCCCGAATTTCTCTTATAGATCAAGGCCATCATTACCAACGCTTCCAGTAAGTCAATGAGGTCCATAACCAAGGTGAAGAGAGTGTCAGAGTCTTACCAGGCATTTAGTACATGAAGAGGTCTGCTTATATTCATACAAGATGGGAAAAGGCTAGCTTATATCGCAGAAGATGAAGGACAAGTGGAAATAACGTAACGCAAAGCTTGTGAACAAACTGAAGCATTCCCCCAAGCATGGCATACTTTGTCTCTTCTCAGGCGAGAAGAATTTATGCCAGGACCAGGTGGTGAAATCTGAAAAAAAAACGATGGTTTGCGGTGTTCCCCAAAGATGTACCCAGAGTCATGAAGATCAAGTTCCCAATCCATATCATGGTGTTTGGAGTGGTCACTAGCGAGGGCCACGTTATGATCCCCCCCTTATCTTCCTAGAGTGCTACATCAAGTGCATAGGGTAGCTGATGTTGCCTTAGATCCAAGATGTGGACGGTGAAATGCCCTACGAGTAGCAATAGGACTTTGTATAATGGCGCACAAGCAAGATGACTCAGTCTTGGCTGTCGGACAATTCCTTTGGTCACATCACTTCGAATATCTGCTTTCCTAACTCTTCAAACTGCAACCCCATGAACTATTATGTGAGGAGGCTGGTTGAAAAATAGACAGAGATACCAACAAGTCCCCGTATACCACCAAGGTAGAGCTTAGGCTGAAGTTTACCACAGTTTTCGCCCAGTTAAAAAAGGGGAACCGCCGTAAAGGCTTGAAGCACGTTCAGTCACCGCCTAGAGGCCGTAGTTGAGGTCATCATCGATTTTATTGAAAAAAATAAATAGTAATTCATATCTTTAACATGTAATTTTAATAAATATATAAATAAACTAACCTTTATTTTCTTTTATATTGAAGTTAAGTGACAAATTAGCCACCAATATGTGTGTATGAAATTACAAATGAAAAGAAGGAAACCAAGGAGAAAATCAGACTAAGTAAGATCAAACCAACCGAATTTTCGAAGCGATTGCACTATAGTTCAAACTTTTCAATTGTTGTTAGTTCTATTTCCACAAAGTAAAAGAAAAACCGAATGTAATAGTCATAGTAGATCGCCCTTGGTTTGGAAAGAATTGAAACTTATCGAGAGAAACTAAAATTATAAGTAGTATCCTCAATCCATCGTTAGTTAAGAAAGGTACAGTAAAAATTAAAACACAAGAAGTTTTGGCATTAGATATAAATAAAACTAGAATATTTAGACTAAAACTGGAAGGAGGCAGCGAAAGCTCTCAAGAAAATGGAACTGGTCAGCTTGACTGTTTTCACCGTTCTGAAGCTAAAATAATGTAAGGTCTGAAAAGGCGCCATGCACTCTCACACATAGCTGAGATGGACAGCCCGAGATCGAGGAAGCATCCCTCCCTCTTAAAATGTGTACCTACTTACTTTTCGCTGGACTCGCCTAACCTTGCCGCCACGGGGAAAGTTGTAAGTAAGCCTCACAATTGCCAAAAGTCTCGCTTTCCTAGGGCGCTCAGTAAAACCCTACCGAGGTAGACTTAATGTTTCAAAACAACCCAATAATGGACAGCCGGAGAGGAGAAGAAATTATAACCGCTGAAAATAGAGGAAAAATCTGGGAGACAGATCAAAAGGATAGATAACGGAAAGAAAGATAGATAAAAAAGGGAAATGGAAAACCTTACAAGTTCAAAATATAACTAACAGTATGAATATATGTATTGTACTGCTGAAAAATATATGAAGTTTGAAGAATATAACCATGATATAAGAGTGTATATCTTAATTACACTATCAAAATAATATTTAATATTACTTAGAGATAAGGAAAATCACATGACGCGTAATATACAATGGGTGTAATTAATAGCCCTATTGTATATCACGTGTCATGTGATTTTCCCTTATTATTTAAACAAAAAGCAGTGCCTCTTCTTACTAGAAAAACGCCTCTCATTGGATAAATAACTACACTTCATTACACAAAAGTCTTCTTAATCAACTTTTGCGGAGCTTGAGGTTGGTGCCTTAGTCGATGAGCGTCATGGTTCTGATAGCGAAGAGCGCTTGAGGGCACAGGTTCGAATTCAACTCCTTTATTTACTTTCATATAGAGGTTAAAATATTTTGCCTATTTTCTCCGTTTCTAAAAATCCCATTTTCTTTCTTAAGCTTTCTATGGTTCACGTAATCTATTCCAAAGAGTTTTACTGGGTTGTGATACCAATTTCCCTTTCCTTCTGTTATTAACTGCATACTTAGAGACGTACGAATATACACATGTGGGGACAAGAATATACATATATCTACTCACAATCTCCGCAGCAATATGTACTATGACCTGCCTAAAGGTCAAGGATAATGGCATCACTAGCTTAAGAAGAAAAATTAAAGACGGGTAATCGACAGAAACACACTAATAAAGGAGAGTTGCCATGCACATAAGCCTTCATTTTCAGTGGCAAATCCAGGATAACAACTTCAGGGGGGCTAGCCTTATTTCCTTCCTCTGAGGAGTCTGAGAAAAGGGGATTGATTGAATATAAATAATAGTTACCTTACAGAGCATTGATAATAAATAACAGCATATCATAAAGTAGTGAGGACTAACTTTCTCAGATCTGAAATTTTGTCCAAATCAGAAAACTTTGAAATGTAGTGTTTGGACGTCAGCTAAAGAATAATACCGAATTTAATAACAATTTTGAGAACTACCTGTATATTAGACATGTATCATATAAGATACATTTAATCGCAATGTTTTAAAAACTGCTTATATATATATTCTGTATTATTACATAACTCGTTCTGAATAGCAAAATACAAATGTTATTTAAAAAATAAATCTGCACCTGATCTACTATAACGTAAATAAGACAAAAAGTGAACGTAGGTAGGAAATAAAAACAAACAAGAAAATAGTTCAAATGAAAAAATGCAAACAGAGACTCAAAAGAGAACGGAGCGGTAAAACAAACACTCGTGAACATTGGTTTCTTAAACAGCATGATTGACAAACAACTCTAATCATTTTTAAATAATCATTGCAAAGTTACGGATAAAACTGAAAGTAACTAGGGAGAAACCAACAACATCAAAGTGTATTACAGAAACCAGATGTTCTCGGCCTATAAAATAGATGAAAAAAACATCGAGGAGATTATTAACTGAAACATCAAGGTTAAGAATAAAATGCATAAAATTCAACTCATCATTTATTATAACACAACAAAAGCCAGCAATCTCCTGATGAAAAACAACAGCTGCCTAAACTCCTCGAATCTCAAGTCAACCAACATAGTTTACGAGTTCATCTGCCCCGATAAAGACTGTAAACTTTATAACAACTCAAAATATATTGGCATGACAACTACTACACTTTCGAGACGTTTAACTATGTTGTATATACAAAGCGGATGGCCTAAAACCATATGGAGAGTGCTCATAACATTAACCTAACGAGAGATATGCTAGTTGATAACACCCTTATTAAAAATAAAAAAAGTCAATAGAGCTAGGCTGAACATCTTCGGAAGCCATATTAATAAACGAAGATAAGCCGGCAATCACCAGTCAAGCGACAAGCTGGAATCGTACATTAAAAATATTTTAAAATTTCACTCACCGGATTGGCCCATCCCCTGTAACGTTATGCCTAACCTAGGAGGAATAAATACCCCTTAAAAATCTTATAACGGAATAGACGCAATCATTACATCTGAGGAATTAAAGGAAACCATACAGAACTTCCGACAGAGAGCGCTAGGCAGATCAGGACTCGCCAGATTAAATTGCATCAAAGCACCTCCAAACATACTGGAGGGAGTGAGAAACGTCTTTAATGCACGGAATACTTTTCTGATGAACTGAAAGTGGAGAAGATGATATTCATACCTAAGGTGGGAAAAACCCCAGATCAAGTGGGTAACTACCGCCCCGTCTCGCTGCTAGATTTTATCGGTAAGATATGGGAAAAAATAATAAATAACAGACTTTCAAAATTCCTCGATGATAATGACCGAAGAAACAAATTCAAATTTGGCTTCAGGAAAAACTGAAGAACGGAGATGGCCCTTGGAGTCATCCTTGAAAAAATAGCGAAAGCAAAGAGGAAAAAAATGAGCGTAGACATCGTATCCTGGGACATGTCCAAAGCATTCGACAAAGTATGGCAGAGGGATATAGAACTCAAGATACTCAGATTAGAAATGAACAACAAGATCGAAAGGATTGTATGTGATTATGTAATGGAAAGACGTGCTTATGGGAAATAGGACGACATCAAGAAGACAAAATCGAGCTTGGTGCGGGTAAGGCCCCAAGGCAGATGTCTGAGTCCGTCTCTCTATTCAATCTACACAACAGCTATACCACCACCAAGAATTAAAGGCTGCTTGAACATCCAATTTTCCGATGACGTTACTCAAATCGTAGTGTACCCATACAGGAACAGTCCAATGCAAGCTAGGATGACTGCAGAAGAGATAAAAAGCATTAATAGATATGAATAAAAATTGAAAATTAAAATCAATAGAGATAAATTTAAAATGGTACCCGTGTACAGGAGGAGCATCTCAGATGTATATGTAGAAGGACAGCGATACAGATACGACAAGAATGTAAGGTGCTTGGACCAACCATTACGAAATCAGGTTATAAAAAGCACGTAACTGAGAGGGTAAATCGATGGAAGAGCGGCCTGGCGTTATTGTACAGGCTAGTTAACCTAAGCATGAAAAACAAGAGAAAAATTTATCAAGCCATAGTACAGTCCGCGATTATTTATCCAACCATCGCGATGTACACAACCTCGAGAAGTAACCTATTAAGACTCCAAAAAGTTCAACACAAAGCTATCTACTTAATAATAAACACCAGATAAGGAGAAAGAAAAAGACTACGAAACCTGCACAGGGAGGCAAGGATAAAGCCACTTAACACAATGATTGCAAAACGGGCAAGGGAAGTCTTAGAAAAACACAGAATGAAGTAGGAATTAAATTAACCAACCAAATTGCCCCAAAAGAAGGATGGCGCTCATACAGATTATTCCCAAGTTTTCCAAGTATAGATGTGGGAAGAGAAGAAGACGAAGAAGAAATCTACACCTAGAGAAAGAGATTAATACTTGACGACAACTAAGAGTAATTAATTAACCGAAGCAACAAAAGAGAATAGCATATGGTCAATTACAACTAGGATAAGAATACGAAAGAATAGATAGAGAAATAGAAACCTACACCAGTTTTTAGTAAGAATATTTAATAATAACGGTGTAAACGCCTCATAAATGCCATTACTACTTTCCAACTTTATCACGCTAGCTATACTACCTAAAATGGACAGAGATAGCCTGACCCTAGGCAACTAGCATCTCTTTGCAAACCTGTTGCTTCCTTTAGCCTTCAGCATCTATTAGTTTTTTTACTATCACATTCGTACACGGGACTCACAATGATACGTGGGACAGGAGTCACGATAAACTGCAAGGTTATAGTTAGTGACAAGCGGCACATTGTGGTTCGGATTCCACGTTAAACTGTAGTTTCCATGACTAACTAAGTCCACTTTTGTCTCCAATTATTTTCTTCGCTGTCCTATCTTAAAACCTTCTTCTTCCTCTCCTACTCACTCCTAACAGCCGTACTCACAGTACTTTGAGCTTACTTTGGCTATAGACAGTGTGACTATGGGGGTCTATAAAGGAGTACCGGGCCTCCCACCTTCCCTCCTTTGCCGCTCCATGAGCACCAAGGGGGGCTAGGGGAGGGGCGGAAGAGCTGTTCTTTGTGTCCAAACCTCTATTTTCATTTCATTTAATTTCTTTCATTCTGTCAGGTCCTCACTCCACTCATTACATCGGTAGAGGAGGCAAGAACATATCAAAACGCTCCGAAGATGATCAAATAAGATCGAAAGCTCAGCAATTTAGTTTGTTTTTACAAACACATTCATTTAAAAGAGACGAATACAAGACAAGTGATCCACCATCTACAAGATGGAATAAAAAAGATAGTTAGAAGAAGAGAAAGTTGCCAAAGGAAATTAATTAATGCAAAATACACAATGGTCTTCAGCAAAATTTGCATATATATATATATATATATATATATATATATATATATATATATATATATATATATATATATATATGTATATATATATATATATATATATATATATATATATATATATATATATATATATAGATATATATGCAAGAAATCCCACAGGAAAGATGAAAAGCGGAATCCAAGTACTTTCGAACATTAAGTTAATTCTCTAGGAATACATAAATAATTACTTCCCAATAATGGTATATATATATATATATATATATATATATATATATATATATATATATATATATATATATACAAGGGGCAGTCAATAAGTTTTGCGAATCGGTAGGGGAAAACAGAAGAAGGGGGATGGCTGTTTGTGGGGGTGTTTGGACAAGTTATGACAAGTCAAGAGCTGCTGCCGCACGCTCCTGCCTCGTCTATTTAAGAAGCAGTAGCTGATCGCAGATCGTCAGTCACAATTTTGTCAAAAATGGAGAAAGTTGAGCACCGCGCAGTGATCAAATTTTTGACCAAGGAAGGCAAGAATGCAAAAGAGATCCCTGAACGCATGGTTGCAGTGCACACCGACACCGCCCCTTCCTATGCAACAATTGCCCGTTGGGATAGGGAGTTCCGCCTTGGTCGTGAGTCCCTTGAAGATGATCCCCGTCCAGGATACCCGTCAGACGTGACCAACGAGAGCAATGTGGCCCGTGTAGAGAGGAGAATCCTCGAAAATCAACGGGTGAAGGTCGAATAAATGCAACGAGAACTTGGAATATCACATGGAAGTGTTATCATCATCCTTCACGGCAATTTGGTCATGACCAAGGTCTCTGCCCGTTGGGTCCCTAGAAACCTCACTCCCCATGATCGACTTCAACGTCGTCAAAGTTCGGAGGAGCTGCTGCTCCTGTACAACCAAGACCCGGCGGGATTCGAGTCACGCATAGTGACAGGTGATGAAACGTGAGTCTATCTCTGGGATCCCTAGCGACTATTTTTTATTCCGCCAGCTCAAGGCTGCACTGCATGGACGCCAGTTTGGGGAAGATGAAGATGTCCAGCTCACCGTCCAGGAGTGGATTGAACAGCAGTCGGGAGATTTCTGGTTGTCGGGAATTCGAAGCCTCAGGGACAAGTGGCGCAAGTGCATTGAAGTCGAGGGTAGTTATATTGAAAAATAATAAAACACTTTTCCTCATATCTTGTTTTCTTATATCCGAATTGCAAAACTTATTGATCGCCCCTCGTATATATAAGATAAATTCATGAGTCCAACAACGGGTCACATGTATATTAATAAAACCACTGTTTAGGAGTGTAGTATTTTATTCACAAAACCAGATTCGGTATGGAGTTTGTCATACCATCTTCAGGCGTATACTAAGAATAGATGCATTCACACCATACATGAAATATATATAGGAACAAGAGACCAAATTAGAATTCCTTATCAGTGGGTGTGAATTTGAGGTCATTAAGTAAATCTTTCAAGATAACATTTTTGATGTCGGTGCTGCATTTAAATTGCCCCTCCGTTGATTTCGTTGATATGGGTAGATTCAACTACCTTTCTTTTGCGAAAATCTTTACACGGGTAAATTAGTTTGCCCTGGGGGGAATTTATTGTGTGGTTAAAATTATCGGAGTGTGTGAAAATATATACTAGAAGCTGTGCTTGCTTGCCTGACATCTCCTCTGTGTTCATAGATCTTCTTTTAGATTTTTCCTCTCTCGCCTATGTAAAACAAGGGGCAGTTAATTTCTTTACAAAGCATTAAATAGACACCTGCTTCATTAATTTCATCTGCAGGTTTAGTTGTAGGGAAGGATAATTTAATGGTCGAAGGGTATTTGAAAGTGGTGCGGTTAGGGTAAATCTTGGTATTATTGTGAACCAACATTTTGTGCGTTGTAAACTCTTCCTTAAGCATGACTGAAATATTTAAACATTTCAAGAGACTGGGAAGAAAGGAAACGGCATCAGAAAACGGTAAAACAAGGAGATTCTTAAAATTAAATGCGGGAGGGATTTCAGTTCTATATCCAAGAATTCCGGGTTAGCGACCTGCAACCCACGGAGAACATTGAAGCGAATACCGAACGTTTGACTTTATCACTATAGGAGAATAAAAGTGATTATAGCAATCAGCGATGGTAGGTTTCCGGTAGAAAAAAAATTTAAAGCTAGGAGTCCTGTGAATTCGATTTCAAAACGGGAGGATACTATTTTGCTCAGGTTCCCGAGTAAATTAAATTGAGGGAACCAAAGAATTAAAATAAGTGAAGAAACCATAGACATCCTTTGAAGTATGTCACAGACATTGTTATTTTTGCAGCCTTCATACAGGCCACACGCATGGTTACAGTTCAGCAGTAGATAAGACCCTAATGAGGAACTGTCAAGACAGGCAAACAGCACTAATGTTACTCTCCTCCATATGACAGTATACAGGTAATATATATATATATATATATATATATATATATATATATATATATGCAAAAAGCCACACAGGAAAATGAAAGGCGGATACTAAGTACTTTCATTTTCCTGTGAGATCTTTTGCATTTATTGCTCTACTCATGCACTACTTTGTGAGTTTCTCATATATATATATATATATATATATATATATATATATATATATATATATATATATATATATTGGTGCATGTTGGGAGCAGCTTCTCAAATTTTTTACCAAGTAAGGCAAGAATGCAAAAGAGATCCATGAACGCATGGTTGCATTGTACACCGACACCGCTCCTTCCTATGCAACCATTGTCCACTGGAATAGGGAATTCCGCCTTGGTCCTCAGTTCCTTGAAGATGACCACGTCCAGGACGCCCGTCAGATGTGACCAACGAGGACAATGTGGCCCCTGTGGAGAAGAGGATCCTCGAAAATCGACGGGTGAAGGTCGAAGAAATCGAGCGAGAAACTGGAATATCACATGAAAGTGTTATCAACATCATTTACGACAATTTGACCATGAGCAAGGTCTCTGCCAGTTGAGTCCCTAGAAACTTCACGAACCTCACGCCCCATGATCGACTTCAACGTCATCAAAGTTCACAAGAGCTGCTGCTCCTGTACAACCAAGACCCGGCGAGATTCGAGTCACGCATAGTGACAGGTAATGAAACGTGGGTCAAGCACTAGGATCCCGAGACCAAGCTCGAAATCATGGCCTGGAAGCACAGGGGATCTCCGACCCCCATCAAGTTCTGGATCCAACCCTCAGCCGGGAAGATCATGGCCACCATCTTCTGGGATTCTGAGAAAGTGTTGATGGTGGACTATGCACCTCGTGGAAGGACAACACAAGGCCAATATTACGCCGAGGAATTGGCTGGTTTGAAGAAGTGCATCCGTCAGAAGCGGCGCTGCAAGTTGACACGCGGTGTCCTGCTCCTCCACGTCAATGCGCCTGTCCACAAGGCCAGAGTTGCACAAGTTGCTCTGCGCGAGTGTGGATTCGAGGAGCTCAACCATCCCCCCTACAGTCCAGAGCTGGCCCCTAGCGACTAGTTTTTATTCCGCCAGCTCAAGGCTGCACTTCGTCGATGCTGGTTTGGGGACGATGAAAATGTCCAGCTTGCCGTCCAGGAGTGGATTGAACAGCAGTAGGGAGATTTCTGGTTGTCGGGAATTCGAAGCCTCAGGGACAAGTGGCGCAAGTGCATTGAATTCGAGGGTAGTTATATTGAAAAATAATAAAACACTTTTTCTCATATCTCGTTTCCTTATATTCGAATTGCAAAACTTATTGACCGCCCCTCGTATATTGTCTAACTTTGTATACAGGCACTAAACATAGTTACTGTCGAACACCGTTTACATGCAATGCATATGGGGATTGTCTATGACCCGTACAATCCCTACACATTAGTACTAACACCACATAATATTTACATATCCAAATTGTCTATCGCAGCACACAGATCTTAGATGATCGTAATCTGCCGTGCTGCATACAAGCCATACAACCTGTATGGATGACCTGTATGCAGCCTGTTACAGCCGGTACCTGGAGCAACATCACGTCGTCCAAGACCGAATGCAAATAGGAAAGACCCCGCTCACTGGGTTGGCTTGAACCCTTTGACAGAGGCTGGGGAAGCTTCGGTATTTCCACCCCTTTTGTTCCTCTCAGTCCCACATATTTCCTAAGACATGGTCTTTGTCTAGCCACAAGGTGGATGGTGTAGATCGGGCAGAAACCCCACTGCCCCACCTGAAACCTGGGAGAGAGAAACACGTCCTCCCATCCCCAGTTTGCCCCAAGGAGGTACCCTGTTCAGACTATTACACTCTGTACTTGGAGGGGGAGTATGTCCTCCAATCCCCAGGGGCTGCAAGGATGAACCTGACCAAAGGGGGAACCTCCTCTCTAGGTCCAGTTCGCGGGAAACCGGTGCGTTCCCCAGGTCCCTCTATGCACTCTTTCTACTAATACTGCCCCTTTACCTCTTTTATTGGCTCCTTAACTACCCTTTTGGGGCATTGTCCCTGGCTTCTTTTTCACTGGATGTTGTGGGGAGTGACCCGAACCTCTTCGATGCTTGTCAACAAAGCCAGATCCGTCAATCCTACCTCCTTACCAGTAAAATGGTTACCTCTTTTATCACTTCTGGAGCCGCTCTTTTTATCACTTCTGGAGCCGCTCCTTTTATCACTTCTGGAGCCACTCCTTTACCACTTCTGGAGCCGCCCTTGTGCACTCTTCCCATTTTGATGAAGTGGCATCCCTTGTGTTTTCTCAGAGCCCAACTAAATATCTTTTGGGGTGATCTTCGCTCGCATTACCTGTCCCGATCCCTAGATAAGCGGGGTCACTACAGCTTGTCCTTTCTACTCCGGACGGGTTTGCGTACAAAGACTTGTGGACTATCTGACTTTTTGGCCTCCTTCATTTTATTTGACTCTGATGAAGGTCGCATGCTCTTGCGCTGGGGGGACGCGGGCGTCCCACCGACACCGGAGCGTGTTTCCTTCTTTTTGCTGCTCTTTTGCTTGTTTCTTTGCGTTTGTTTTGTTTTGTTTGTGTATCCTTGGTATTTTGTTTTTACATGCTTTTTAATCTAGCCAAGTAGTAGGCTGAAGCGTGTTTACGGCGACTTTTGCCCTAGTAGTCAGTCACCAGTCGCCAGACACAAGTCGCCAGATGGGTATATAAAAAAAACCGAACTCGAGTGTGAGAAGTTTCAAACTATTTCCATTTATTCTTAGGAAGCCTGAACCGAACAATGGAAAAATGGAAGAGAAAGACTTGTACTCTCAAGTGCTCCACCTATCTGAAAGAAAAGAGAAGCGCCTGAAGACACATATCCTTAGCTTTACAAATGTGAGAGAGATACAGAAAGACAGAGAGAGAAAAATAGAATGAAAGAAAGCGAATATATATATATATATATATATATATATATATATATATATATATATATATATATATATATATATATATGTGTGTGTGTGTGTGTGTGTGTGTGCTCTTTCAATATATTATTTATCGATGTTCCGATATCGAGCAGGTAAGAAACCATCCACTTGGTTGTTATTAAAATTGGAGCGCTCTACTCACGTTGTTTAGCTTCCGATAAAGAGTTCTCTCGTTCCACTTAAAGGAAGTTGAAGAAGTTAATCATCCACTCGCCACACCGTTTTAAGGAGGTCAGATTTATCCATTAGCACAAATCCACGCCAGCTCCCCCTTTACAACCCTATATTCAACTCCACGATGATTTTTGCACTGAAAATAGTTTCTGTGTTCATAGATGAGGTTTAAATAGCAGTATTGGACTCACTGCATCGGCCAATGATACAGCCACTTTTGGGGCGTGGGTGAGGAGGTTCCCATTAACGACCCCGATCCACTGCCGATGAGGAAATCTGTTTATACAAACATAATTGGGGTAAATAAGTGAAAAATAACGTCATTTTAACTTGGGAGTAAACGTTTCGAGATGGTCCTGTCCTCCTTTCAGTACCAAGCTTTATTGACAATCCAATGATTCATAACGGGTTTTTTTTTGCATGACCCAATTTCATAATTTTCCACAATATCTTATAAAGGCTGTATGAGAGCACTAGGTGGAAGAAACTACTTCCCCATATAAGTAGGTACTAGTTTTTTTTCGTCGTGTGCACGCGACTCTATATCGGTGCGTAGGTCAGTCGGTTGGATGGTAACCCTTCTTTATCGAACAGGAATTTAGAAACGAGTAGTGGCTGTAAGATGGTGGTTCAGATTTTATTTTTAATTACTCTTACACCTCGCGTGATATGAGGCCTCTTTGTGATACGATATTTAATCGATGGGATGGAGGTGAAAGAGAGGAGGAAAAAGATATAAGAATGAAATGAGTTAAAATAACGTATCGTGAAAGAGGTGAAGTTACAAAGAATGCTACACCCAATCTTACTATCTACAAAGGATGGAGGAATCTGGTAGATACATTTAGTTATTTCAATTAGATCAACGCCCATTGGTGTTGAAAGAACAAAGTAGATCATTTTCGAAGGCCCAATTTCGCCAGAGAGCCGAATTTAAACAAACGAAGCTTTCGTGCCTTATCGACCCTTCTCTTGAGAGCGGAAAAGACGCAACTGAGAGAGTCCAGATATCGTATTTCTGAGGGGAAAATCAAAATAGCCCAGAATGAGTGCCATAAATTTATGAGTGTCTTGTTTATGGAGACAATGTGATTTATGCCTTTTTAAAATCCACTCCAAATCATCGCAAACTAAATGCGCTCCCATCTAAACAAACATAAAACTTTAAAATGATCTGAATAGGAAATTGTATAAAACCTTTGTCTGACATTTATAGAGTGAGGAACGTTAAATTCTATTAAAGTTATTCAATAAAATTTCACTTAGTCAACACGTAAATACGATTCAAATAACGGAGTTGGAGAAGGGAACCGCATCTACACTAACGTATTTTCGAGCAGCGTTGTAATACATATTCAGGGTCATGAACGAGAGGGTACTTGAATTAATAGGAGATGTTTAAGAGATCTCGCTCTACTGACTTCTATTATATAAGCGGCATAGACGGATTAAAAATGGGCACTAGATAACAAAGTTTGATATAAGAAGAGAATTATATTTAAAAAGTTTGGGAGAACTAAAAGAATACGTTTACAGCTTAATTCCTGATGATAGCATGCAAAAGGAGGGTAGAACAGCTTCTCTCTATACCCTGAAGAAGCATGGACCTAGGTTTAAAGGTAAAAGTATATAACCACAATCGTTTTACCTACTTTAACAACCATCAAAGAAACATAGATTATTCATTGGGGAACAAAGTATTTGGTGAATTGACGAAAGTACATTTTCCTACCTAATTCGATCATACTGAATTCAAATCTGAAATCAGATTCTCTCTAAATACTACAGATTTTTTGTAATATCAATAACTAATATTATACAATATTTTTCATTTTATCACGCCTATCATCATGCCCTGAAGTAATTCTGAATCATCCTTTCGCGTTATTTATAGTAAAGCATATTTTTTTTTGCACAAAAATTTTATTGCATATGAGAAGAAACTTGAATTACACATTAAGATTATAAATACTGTAATCAAATAGATGCTAATTTATTAATGACCGCACATCAGGCTGGAAGACCTCTTCTTGATTTCAATCGGCAAAAATTTGCATTTGTAACTCTTTCTCTTGTAAATCTTCTCTGGCTGATCTCTTCTAATCGTCCAGCAGTAGTCCGTCATCATGGGTCTATCCCACAGACCTTGGTAGCGCTCTTCCATCGTCATCAAATCCTGATGGAAGCGTTGCCCTTGTTCGTCGCTCATGGCTCCCAGATTCTCTGGGAATCGGTCGAGGTGACCTTTTAGGAAATGCAGCTTCACACTCATGTTGCATCCCAGATCACGGTATGCTAAAAGCATATTAGTAACCAGATCTTCGTAGTTATGCGCTTTTTTGTTTCCCAAGAAGTTACGAACAACGGCAGAAAATGAGAGCCAGGCTGCCTTCTCTTTTTCATTCGTGTTGTTCACGAATCTAAAATCACTCAGAAGTCTTCGGATTTGGGGACCATCAAATACTCCTGCTTTTATTTTTTCGTATGACAAAGCAGGAAATGCCGATACTATGTACTGAAAACAATCATTGTCAGTGCTCAACGCCTTGATAATACTGCTTCATCAACCCCAATTTTAAATGAAGTGGAGGGAAAACGATCTTCTCTCGACTTACGATATGCTCATTAACAATGTTTGGCATTCCTGCTTCCAAAGTTTCTCGAACTGGCTAATCTTTTTGTGACCAGTGTTTGTCAAGGGCTCGACTGTCCCACATACAGTTATAGCATAGAAACTTTGTATATCCCTTCTGTTGGCTAAGGAGCAAGGTGACCATCTTAAGGTCTATACATATGATCTAATTGTGTTCATGGTACTTAAGTAAATCCATGATCATTCTTATGTCATGGTGAGTTTCTCGCAGATGGACAGAATGACCGAGAGAAATTGCACCAAAGTCATTGCCATTATGAAAAAGGACACACTTGAGGTTACTCTTGGAGCTATCCAAAAACAGTCTACACTCAGCAGAGCTATAGGTGCCAAGTCCCAACTCAGTAAACAGACCAGGAACATCGTGGCAGTATAAAAATTGTTTGTCCTCAGAGAAATACTAAATAAATGTAATCTCATTTGTTCCGTAATATGATACCCGTACCGACCTGTCAAGCATATGTCTTTCACTCAACCTGAAGGCTAAAAGTTTTGCAGCTTTCTTAGAGAACGCCAAATCACGTATCAAGTCATTCAAATTCTCTTGATTAAAACGGTGAGGAGCTAATGACTGTTCAGCATTTGATGATGAAGCTGTAGACTATGAATCTATTCCGTGGACGTCCATATCAAGTACATCATTTTCATCCTTGGAGGAACCATATCCACTGAATATCGAAACTGGTAAAGACTCAGAATGAGGTACTGGCCGGATCGCCAAGAGAATGTTGGCGTATTCGATCTTGTGCCGATTTTTCTTGCTAATCGCTTTAGTATTCACCAGACAGAAATAACAGTCCGATACATGATCCTTTGGCTCTCACCACACCATGGGGATTCCAAAAGGAAGACCATTTATCTTTCCTTACGTCCACTCACGAAGATGTTCCATAAAACTATGGCAAACAGCATGTGGGGCCCACTTCATATCTTGATCGCCAAGAGGAACATCAAAATATGCCTTATAAGTGCGGATCACAAAGTTTGATATATTGCGCCTTTGACGAACTAGCATGTAACAGCCACATATGTAGCAGAAAGTGTCTGGATCATTAACGCAATTTTCTCTTGTCAAAGCCATCACTCTAACATGAGACCTTAAAAAAGAAACAATAATGTCAATATTTTGCACAATAACACTTATTTCTATCTTACTACTATGTAATGTGAAGCATTTGCTTTCTACAAGCACCCTCTCTGTCCGTCCGGAGGACAGTTTTCGGGGAAACGAGAAAATAGAAATTACAGAATAACTATAGCATGTAGGTTTAAATGGATTATATATTTGAAATCAGCATGAAAAAACGAATTAAAATTGGCAGATAAATCTAAGTCAACAGAAAATGTGATTAAAATTGTTCCCCTGTGTTATGAATGGAAAAATTCCTGCGAATTACTTCAGAGAAACATTGCTCATTTTATATTCGGAATAACATGTTAAGGACATACAAGACACTTGAAGACAAACACACACATGGATGAATATTATAACAAAAAGAACAAAATATCATAATAGGTACATGACATATTGCCAGAAAAACTGTGAAATATAGAAGAAACAACTAAACTGAATCCTCTTTCTATTTAGATGAAATAAGACTTCGACGGATGTGAGAGAATCATTTTTGTTAAAGTATCAGGAAAAATATTACTAACCCTTTCATTGTAAATGACTTATCGTATACATTCCCATTTAAATTGATTCGGTATTCCACAAAGTAAAGATTTTCCGTGTCGGAAACTCCACTCAAAGCGTTCTGATACGAAAGGAACTCCTGATTTAGTCACGGAGATCCAGACCATGATTGACAACGATCCCAGCAAGTTAATGAGATCCATAGCCAGATACAAGGGAGTGTCAGTCTCTCATCAGGCATTTAGTGCATGCAGACATCCGCTACTACTTGTGCAAGATTAGAAAGGGCCAGCTTCTATCGCAGAAGATGAAGGACAAGGAGAACTAACGCGCTGCGAAGCTCGTGAACAAACTGAGCCATCCTATCAAGCCTGGTATCCTTTGGTTCTTTTCAGATGCGAAGAATTTTTGCTAAAAGAAGGTGATGAACCCACAAAATTACCCCAGGTTTGCTATGGCTCCTAAAAATGTAGGAGCGTCATGAAGACCAAGTTCAAGGTCAACGCCATGGTATTTGGGGTGGTCAGTAGTGAGTGCTACGCTTTTATCCTGTTTATCTTCCCTGAGGACTACATCAAGTGAATGGCAGAGTTGGTGTTGCCCTGAATCGATGAACTGTTTGTTAGAAGGACGTATGTGTCAATATCACATTGGATCATGCCACACAAGCAGGTGTCTCAGTCTTGGCTGACAGACAATTTCTATGACCACATCATCCGAACATCCGGCTTACTAACTCCCTACAATACGATACCCTTGTCTATTTTGTGTGGAGTGTGGTTGATAGAAAGACCACGAAGTCCCCCGTACCACCAAGATAGAGCTTAAGTCCATGATCAACACAGTTTTCACCCAGGTAAACACGGGAGGAGTGACGAAGGCCTGTAGCCGACAGTGAATTAATGGCCTTAAATGAAGAGTACAATCCTTCAATTCTTTTCTTTGTAACTTTAGCAAATATATTTGAATCAATGAACTCTCTTTGTTTTCTTTTAAATTGAAGTTAGGCGACAAAGTACCCACCGCAACCTGTATTATTCATTGCAAACCTTTTCAGTATTGAACTAATTAAAATAATAAGTAAATGATAAAACAACTCTTAAATTAGTATTAAATTATTCAAGGCAGCGGGGCAATCCAACTTGAATTACGATATGAGAAACTCACTAAAACTCTATTAGTGCCACCTTGAATTGAAACAGAATTAATTGTATGCAAAATTTCGTCCGATAAGTACGATTTCTTCAACAAATCAAACAATCGTTAGTGGTAGAAAGTCCAGATATGCAGTGCCTAGCCTACCAAAAGAGTTAGATAAATTAACGAATTTCCGTAGCTCTAGATACCATATAACTTTGTGTTTTATAAATCAACCGGATTCCGTTAGGCAGATACCTCTTAATTACTTGAATATTTGCGTTTAATCACAGAACAAAACTTTGTATACAGTCATATATGTAGTTAATGAAAATAGTTCCCAAAGTTATGCAGATACACCCACAAAGGAAAAGTGAAAAACAATTTCGAGCGCTTATCGTCTATTTATAAAGACCTTTTCAAGGAATGAACAAGAGGCTGGACATACATTGCCTTAAATAGAGACTACAATTTATCTCATCCTTTTCAAAAATTTACCTCCCCTCCCCCCGACCTAGCATTTTTATGCGATAAGCTGCAACAACTGCCAAAAATGTTATTATGTACAAACCGGGAAAGAACTAAATGTCCGGGTTAAGCAACATCAAGCCAATGTACGTAATCACAGTGAACAATCTGCGTTTTTTTTTACATATGTACAATCTTAAGCAAAGCATTAACTGGAACAGTGCCAAACCAGTCATAAAATGCAGTAATTATATTTCGAAAAATATATTAAAATGTATTTCCATTAACGCGTTCCAAAATTTCAACCTTGGGCCTGGTTTGGTCATGCCAGACCCAATTATCACTACATACATAAAATCTCAAATAAAGTTGTATCAGGATTTTGTACCTTCTAATTAATGTTCTCCCCAAACAATACGTCTAAATCTATATGTATATATATATATATATATATATATATATATATTCAAGAAAGAGAAATTGGACGGGAATGAGCAATAAAACGAGAAACAGGAGTTTTTTTAGAAGTAAGAGAAAGGGACATTAGAAGAAGATTAGAATCAAAGAGAGAAGAGGGCGGCACAATGAAGGTAATCCTTTACCGAGAAGACAAGAGATAACGCCAGGGGAAAAAGTTTGAAATTCCTGGCCGGGACTCGAACCCGGGTCTGCTGATTGCCGATCAGATGCTCTACCGCTAAGCTACCAGACACAGTGACTCTACTTCGCCCAAAGCATTACCCCATCAAACCCAGTATCTCTCTAAGCTAGGAACTTCCAAGGAATTTTTATACCGTATCTTCTTACCTGTTCACAATATATATATATATATATATATATATATATATATATATATATATATATATATATATATATATATATATATATATATTGGTTAGGAGGAATAAGATAAAAGACACGAGAATATGTATATATACAGTTAAATACACATATATCATCTAATGCACGTACGCATCCTTGGCTACGTACAAGTAGGTTCACTTCGTAAAAGTAATCCGTTGATTACGAAGTATAAGAGTGCGATTTTAATACAGGGATCGATAGCGTTTAATGAGTTTACCAAGTTGCGGTTCAAGGATATATTTAAAGAGTGAAAACAAAAAATATAATTTTTAATAAGTCACTAGTTAACATATATATATATATATATATATATATATATATATATATATATATATATATATATATATATATATATATATATACGGGAAATATAGGAAATGTAAATAAGGATAATACTGACAGACTATAGAAAATTGGCAAACGGGTAACGTTAATTACTTGTTAATTAGCGTTTACATGGGATACTATAAATCAGTTATACAGAAGGAATATTTAAAGCTCGGAAGGCAGGTCGATTAACAGAAGATGCAATCTTGTTATACCTTAGAGGGAGTCCTCGAGGAAGGGGACTCCTTTAGCTAGTCGGCGCGGGAAAATGTAGACGGAAAATGGTCGTGATTCTCGGCCAAATATCTTGAGGGTGACGAGGATGAAGAGGGATGGATGAGGACCAGAAGACGAGTTTACGATCCTCCTTGAAGAAGGACGAAGGCAACTCTGCTCTAGAGAAGTACAACTTCCAAAAATCGAGACTCTGACGCGGCTTTACTGTGAACAGAGTAAGCCTTAACATAAGAAAAGGATCTGCCTGGTGAGATCCAACCTCGATGGTATCAGCGAATATCAGGGACGTGGGGAAACAGATACACGATCTGAACCGAAGGCGACGAGATCCTAAACTCAAGCTCCCGATCTTTGAAAACCGCAAGGTATTTATATGACAGCCATTTTTTTGATGCTCAATCGCTGGAAGGCACAGGCGCCTGAAAGAAAGCTTCCGGCGCCAAGAAGGATTAGCTTTTGTCGCCCAACACCGGTCTTAATCATATCTAACGATGTGGGCAGGAACTTTCGGCTATCTTTTTCCCGACTACGGAGATTAGCATTTCATCGGCGAGGTAAAAGCTTTTAGCGGCCAGCTTAACTGATATTCCAATTCTTTCTTCTTTTATTTTTCTCCTCAGATACAGAGCTTTTTACTCCACGTGGAGTGATAGAATACATAGGGAGGGAAGGAATTCAAGAAACAAAAGAAGGGGGTATTCTTCTTGGCGTTCCCTTTTCCCTTACATGCATCCCTTTCAAAGATGGCGTTTTTTCCTGACACGAAGGGGAAGGAAAAAGGGCATCTCGACCAAAACCCATTGATATTAAAATTTCAGCCGACCCGGTGGCTATCAAGGTACAGACAGGATTTGCTCCGTTTGATCCCAGGCGACGGATAAAACTTACACATACAAGGTTAATGGGTAATAAATTACATAATTGAAATATATATAGTTTCATGTAAAAGCAATACCACAATTTAGAATAAGGAATAAATCAAGCGGAGGGACAATCGAGGAAATAATCAAAAAACAATAATGACAGCACGTATATACGAGCAAGAAACTAAAATACGGGCGTACCCAAACACGCACAAAAATAAATTTTACATGGGAGAGCAACGAGCTCAAATATATACATGAACTTAAAAGATTTATGGAGTTCTACCTTGGGGGAAAAGGGACATCTACTGGATTCCTACTAACACTGTCTGCTACACAGTTTGCACTACCTTTTAAATACAAAATTCGGAATTGATATTCCATTAATAGCAGACTCCAATGCATAAGCCTTCCGTTTTGGCTTTTACAATTTCTTATGTATGCCAAAAGACGGTGATCCGTTTCGATCACTAACTCTTAGCCTATCAGATACATTTATTATTTGCAGATGCCAAAAACGATTTCCAGAGCCTTAAGTTCTATTATTGCATAGTTTCTTTGGCGCGGCAACAGTTTCCGGCTTGTATAAGCGATGGGATAGCTATTCCCACCTTCTTCGCACTGCAGCAACGCGCAACCGATGCCATTGTTGCTGGCATCCGTACGGATTCAAACAATTTGTTCGGGTTCGAGAGCCGCAATATGGGGGCAGATATTATTCTATCCTTCATCTGCTGGAAGTGGGAAATTGCCTTGGGGCTCCAAATGAGGGAAACTGGGGTGTTTTTCTTAAGGAGGGAGTTCAGGGGTACGCTAAGGCGGCAAAGTTGGGGACGAAGCACTGGTAGAAGGATGTTGAACCCAAGAAGGAACGTAGCTGCTTCTTAGTATGGAAAAGGGGCATATCCGAAATGGTCCTAACCTATTCTTGCTGGGGCGTTATTTGGTTTTCCCCAATTTGAAATCCAATGTACTTGATAGTGTCGTATGCAAAATGACACTTGGAAGGACCCATAGTCATACCATGCTCTCGGAGCCTATTGCAGAGGGAACGCAGGGAGATTAGATGTTCACCCCATGTGCGTGTAGCTACGTACACATTATCAAAATAGAATGACAAATTATTCAGATCGTCTAAGAACAAATCTAGGCTCTTGTGTATCAACGGGATTGGTTCGGCATCAAAAACCTTCACGGCGTTAAGTTTTCGAAAGTCCACACACATTCTAAAGGACTGGTCTGGCTTCCTAACTATAAGAATGGCAGAACAGTAAACAGAAGAGGAGTGTTTGATTTTTTCTAATTTAGTAAGTTTTCGACCTCCGCATTAAAGGTGGATCGCAAATGAATGGGCCGGAGGTAGGTCTTTACCAACTGGGAAAACTGGGCTTTCTGAGCTGTCTCCAGGTAGGGATTTAGATCGATCTCCTGGGGGGAGTCTTTATACGTTCCAAGGAGCAACGGGGGTATGTAGTCATTAAGCAGGCGTTTCGGGGCGAAAAGACAGAGTAGGAAGAGAGGCACTTACTTGGTGGACTTGGTGGCTGGGAGCGGAACAGAACTGAGAATTTGGGGAACAGTTTGTCCTCACATGCCCATGGGTTCCACAACAAAAACAGACACTTTGTCGTGTGGGGTAATCTGAGGCAGGGGGATTAGAGACAGGTGGCTTAACATCCCTAGGTTCAGATGGGGGATGATATTTCGGTTTGGAGGAACCTGGGACCTTTACAATTTTGAGAGCATTCTCCGGGTGAAATTTAGGGAAGTGGCCTTTACTTTTGGGGGATGGAAGATGACTCTTCTTGGGATCTTTAGGGTAAAGATTATGATTAGCCGCGTGCAAATCCGCTTCTTCGATTCATTGTTTGAAGGAAGCAACTTTTCGGTCCTCCACGAATGCACGGATTTAAGAGGGCAGCTTAGCTATCAATTGATTTCTTTTAAATGAAGTCGAACAGAGACTCATAGTCGCCGTTTACTTGGGCGGAGTCCACCCAAAACTGCAGACTCATTCTGAGGGTGAATACGAACTGGCGGTAAGTCTAGCCAGGTTGCAACCTTGCCTGACGAAACTTTGCCCTGTAGAAATCCGGATTCATGTTGATCGCAGCCAAGAGTTCGGACTTAAGGGTCGAATAGTCGAGGGTAGCCTCGGCGGGTAGCGAAATGAATATATCTCGCAGCTGCGTATTGAGGAGTGGCAAGAGTCGAGCGACTTCATCAGTTTGGATATCCCAGTGATTTACCTCAAAAATCTTTTCGAAGTGAGTGAGGTAAGCACTGAAATCCTTACCGTCCTTAAATGCTAAGAGCTTTAAAGCGGGGATCTGGGGGGCTTCATTCCTGGAACTAGCTGAGAGGGTTTCTAAGTTATTCCTATTTAACTCCCTTTTATGGTGTCTCACCCTTTCTCTTTCTTCAGCTTCAGCATCTCTTCTTCTCTGCTTAGCTTTAACTTTTCTTCTTCTCTCTTCAGCTTCTCTTAATTCTTTCTTCTCTGCTCTTTTGCTTCTCTCCTCATCCTGAATATAGGAGACTAGCTCTTTACTGGAGAGCCCAAACATCTCACCCTGTTGCCTAAATCTCTCGAAGGACGTCATCTTGTTTCTTTACGCGAGCCTTAGCCACTCGACGCGTTTAAAAATCTTACGGAAAAGAAAATATGGCTCTTGCTACCTTAAATCGCAGGTCTATGCGAATAATCCGCAAACAGTTGATGTCCTCAAAGTAAACATAACGAACACCATCCAGCAAATTCAACCAGATTTATGCGACAAAGTCATCGAAAATTGGGCCTCCCGAATACGTTCGACCAAGCGAAGGCAGGGCAGACATTTGAACGACTTCATATTCCACACTTAATGCCATAAAATGTACTTTCAAATTTAAAATAAATTGAGTTCATATATCACACACAACCTGTTTTATTTACATTTAAAAGTAGAGCGACATTATTGAAAGACCCTCTATATATATGAAAACACGGTTTCACTCAATAATGAGTAAATGAATATAGAAGAAAACCATTGTTATTTGGGTATAAAGTTTTAATAATAATAATAAAGTTTATGCCCCAATAACAGTAGGTTTCTTGTAAATATATATAAATTGGTGTTTTACCTTACAGGGAGTCCTCAAGGAAGGGGACTCTTTAGTGAGTCGGCGCGAAGGAATGGAGACGGAAAATGGTCGTGATTTTCGGCCAAATATCCTGATGGTGACGAGAATTAAGGATGAAGGGGACCAGAAGACGAGTTTACGATCCTCCTTGAAGAAGGACTAAGGCACCTCTGCTTCAGAAAAGTGCAACCTCTAAAAATCGAGACTCTGACGCGGCTTGGCGCGAAATCTCACACGGGAAACTGGAGATCCTTGAGACGGTTGGGTTCTGATGAGATGAGACGAATTCCGGCCAGTCCTTCGGGGACAAAACGATTTGAGGATTTGCTGTGAACAGAGTAAGCCTTCACAAAAGAAATTGATCTGCCTGGTAAAATCCAACCTCGATGGTATACGCAAATACCAGGGATTGGGAAATCAGATATACGATCTAAACCGAAGGCGACGAGATCTCAAACTCAATCTTCCGATCTTTGAAAACTTCAGGGTATTTATATGACGGCCATTTTTTTATGATAAATCGCTGGAAGGCACAGTCGTCTGAAAGAAAGTTTTCAGCGCCGAGAGGGATTAGATTTTTGTCGCCTGACACCGGTCTTAATCGTCTCTAACGATGCGGGCGGGAACTTTCGGCTATCCTTTTCCCCACTACGGAGATTAGAATTTTATCAGCGAGGTGAAAGCTTTTAGCGAGAGCTGCCCCAGTGGGCTCGAATTTGAAACCAGGTCGGTTACTGGTTGCCAGGTTTAAACCCTTTTTAGAGATATGGGATGCACGGGCATCGTAGTATCGGAAAATATGCTGCCCCCAGTGAGCCCCGACAATGATAAATTTGTAGTAGTCTAGGAATACGTGGGACGAGCCAATAGCTTCCTAGTGGTCCATTGTTTCATCGAATGCCGATATTTCCACGCTTGGGCTGACGCCGTAGCAGCCCCTATTAAATTCTGCGAGATATTAGTCGCCCAGAGCCCGCAGCTCTCCCCTAGTCCCTTTGCTCATCCCGCCATCACGAGGGCCCAAGCCCTAAAGAACGAGGCACCTCCCGTGACTTTAGAACCCTTTTTTCCACCGAGTACGAGACTCTGAACAACGAGTCATTTGTAAAGGCACAGAATGAGTGCCCTTCCCCACAGCCATTGTGGGAAAAGTCGAGGACCAACGAGCGTGAATTCGTTCGTGGTCGCACAGAGATTTCCTACCTCATTCAGTGTAAACTGTTATTTCGTTCCATCTCCGTTTCTAACCACTCTCCCACGCGCTCTCTGCGTATCTCCCGATCCCATGACAGGATACATTTTGACATTAAGTCAAAAGAGAGACTATTCGAGCCCGGGGGTGAGGTCCGGCTTGGTATCGTTTTTGGTATCTGCAAATAATAAATGTATCTGATAGGCTAAGAGTTTGTGATCAAAACTGATCACCGTCTTTTGGCATACATAAGGAATTGTAAAAGCCAAAACGGAAGGCTTATGCATTGGAGTCTGCTATTAATGGAATATCAATTCCGAATTTTGTATTTAAAAGGTAGTGCAAACTGTGTAGCAGACAGTGTTAGTAGGAATCCAGTAGATGTCCCTTTTCCCCCAAGGTAGAACTCCATAAATCTTTTAAGTTCATGTATATAATCGAGCTCGTTGCTCTCCCATGTAAAATTTATTTTTGTGCGTGTGTGCGTACGCCCGTATTTTAGTGTCTTGCTTGTATATACGTGTTGTCATTATTGATTTTTTTTATTAATTCCTCGATTGTCTCTCCGCTTGATTGATTCCTTATTCTAAATTGTGGTATTGCTTTTACATGAAACTATATATATTTTAATTATGTAATTTATTACACATTAACCTTGTATGTGTAAGTTTTATCCGTCGCCTGGGATCAAACGGAGCAAATCCTGTCTGTACCTTGATGGCCGCCGGGTCGGCTGAAATTTTAATATCAATGGGTTTTGGTCGAGATGCCCTTTTTCCTTTCCCTTCGTGTCGGGAAAAAACGCCATCTTTGGAAGGGATGCATGTAAGGGAAAAGGGAACGCCAAGAAGAATACCCCCTTCTTTTGTTTCTTGAATTCCTTCCCTCCCTATGTATTCTATCACTCCACGTGGAGTAAAAAGCTCTGTATCCGAGGAGAAAAATAAAAGAAGAAAGAATTGGAATATCAGTTAAGCTGGCCGCTAAAAGCTTTCACCTTGCCAATGAAATGCTAATCTCCATAGTCGGGAAAAAGATAGCCGAAAGTTCCTGCCCACATCGTTAGATATGATTAAGACTGGTGTTGGGCGACAAAAACTAATCTTTCTCGGCGCCGGAAGCTTTCTTTCAGGCTCCTGTGCCTTCCAGCGATTGAGCATCAAAAAAATGGCCGTCATATAAATACCCTGCGGTTTTCAAAGATCGGGAGCTTGAGTTTAGAATCTCGTCGCCTTCGGTTCAGATCGTGTATCTGTTTCCCCACGTCCCTGATATTCGCTGATACCATCGAGGTTGGATCTCACCAGGCAGATCCATTTCTTATGTGAAGGCTTACTCTGTTCACAGTAAAGCCGCGTCAGAGTCTCGATTTTTGGAGGTTTTACTTCTCTAGAGCAGAGTTGCCTTCGTCCTTCTTCAAGGAGGATCGTAAACTCGTCTTCTGGTCCCCATCCATCCCTTTACACCTTCGTCACCCTCAAAATATTCGGCCGAGAATCACGACCATTTTCCGTCTCCATTTCCCGCACCGACTAGCTAAAGGAGTCCCCTTCCTCGAGGACTCCCTTTAAGGTAAAACACGATTGCATCTTCTGTTAATCGACCTACCTTCCGAGCTTTAAATATTCCTTCTGTATAACTGATTTATAGTATCTCATGTAAACGCTAATTAAAAAGTAATTAACGTTACCCGATTGCCAATTTTTTATAGTCTGTCAATATTTTCCTTATTTACATTTCCTATATTTCCCGTATGTATATATGTTAAAAATTATATTTTTTGTTTTCACTCTTTACATATATCCTTGAACTGCAACTTAGTAAACTCATTAAACGCTCTCGGCCCCTGTTTTAAAATCGCACTCTTATGCCTCGTAATCAACGGATTATTTTTACGAAGTGAACGTACTTGTACGAAGCGAAGGACGCGTACGTCATTAGAGGATATATGTGTATTTAAGTGTATATATATATTATCGAGGCTTTTATCTTTTTTCTCCCAACCAATATAAACATATATATATATATATATATATATATATATATATATACATATATATATATATATATATATATATATATATATATTTATATAGCAGGAATATGAAGACATATGCGATGGTTTTGAACATTTAATTTTCCGGACGTTTCGGTCATTAACGATGACCATCATCAGCGAATTCTAAATAAAAAGAATTATTTTTATAAGAATAACTAAACACATCAATAAAAACTTGACAGGAGTAAAAAATGATAACTGAAAGCAAAAAGTTAAAATGAAATATATAATCCTAAACCGTTGAAAGCAAATTGGGGAAAATCTATTAATAAGAAATTGATGTAATATCGTAAAAAGTAACTAAATTAAATGAGTTTAAATTCCCTTTGAAATACAAAAATTGTAAACTATAGCAATAAAGTCGAAAGCAAGGCATGAAGAAATCGATTAAAAATAATGGTTAAGGGACTGTCCGGTTGAATATAAACCGTTAGTGTTTCAAAGATTTATTGACGACTGCTTCCTTATTTTTAAACACAAAGACCATACCCCATTATTTTTAAATTATTTAAATCAACAACAACCTAATATTAAATTTTCCATGGAGACAGAATTATACAATAAAATCTCTTTTCTAGATGTCACCGTTTCAAAAATTGGTTCGAAATATAACACATCAGTTTAAAAGAAACCCACTACCACCAAACTTGGCACCCACTTCTTTGGTTGTGCTCCTACTAATTTTAAACATTCTGCCATCATAAACAGTATACACAGAGCTTACAAAATCAGTTCAAATTGGTTTCACTTTCATTCCGAAATAGAATATCTTAGTAGCTTTTTTCATTTTAATTTTTTCCCAGACCATCTTTTTGACAGACTTACTTCCAATTTCTTATTTAAAATGTTCTCTCGCAAAACCCCTCTAATAACTGTCGTCAAACAAAAACTATTCTTAAAACTGCCTTATCTTCCACTTGACACAAAATTCAACAAAGCTTTACTCTCGACTCTTAATAAATACTTTCCCCAATGCAAGTTTCTCCTAATTAATTCTAATCCTCTTGTTGTCTATAATTTCCTTCGGCACAAAGAATCACTCCCATTATGGCTGCGTTCCTCCATCATTTATCAATTCACTTGTGCGACCTGCCAAAGTCGCTATGTATGCCAAACAAGTCTACAATTAAGATGTAGGATCGCTAAGCATATCGGAGTATCATACAGAACCAACATTTCCATCTAAAACCCGAACACTCCTCTATACGAGAACATTCACTAAAACTTAACCACTCGCTTGACCCTGATTCCTTTAGTATACTCTCTTCTGCCTCCTCTTCTCAAGTTTAAAAATTCTTGAATCTCTTTACATCAAACAAATAAACCCGGAACTCAATGATTATTCATCATCCCTTTATTTATTCACTATATAGACAAATGTACAACCAACCACATCCCCCTTAATAGTTTTCTTTTTGCCTAATTCTGCCGGTAATATCAGTTGTTACTCCCAGTTTCACCGTTATAAGGTTAGTACTCGTGCAGATAAATTTTTATTTCTATTTTAGTTTGTCCCATTAATATCTAAACGATCTTGTTTATTATTGACTTTTCCCTAATTTAATGTTTTAGACGTCCTTTTGACCTCTCCATTATTGATTATTTACTATTTAAACTTTCGTGCCTTAGTCTACTCGTATTATTTAATGTTCAATCACTTAAAATTTAACTTAATTTAATTACTTGCTTCGCTCCATTTATTAATATCCGCTTCGATTACATAACCCCTGATCTAACTTATTTTCGAGTGTTCGCCCTGCCCTTATAATTCTCTCTTGCTGTGGTTTATAGTGAATTTTTTGTATTCCACTTGATTCATGTTTATTATTCATATTTGCTGCTCATGGAATTATTCAATCTTTTTTTTTATGTTTTATTAATCGATTTCTTCATCCCTTACTTTCGACTTTATTGCTATAGTTTACAATTTTTGTATTTGAAAAGGAATTTAATTCATGTTTATTATGCATATTTTAAACTCATGGGATAATTATTTAATTTAGTTATGTTTTACGATATTAATCAAATTCTTATTAATAGATTTTCACCCATTTGCTTTCAACGGTTTAGGATTATATATTTCATTTTAACTTCTTGCTTTCGGTTATCATTTTCGATTCCTATCTTGTTTTTTTTTATTGCTTCTTATAAAAATAATTCTTTGTATTTAGAATTCGTTGATGATGGTCATCGTTAATGACCGAAACGTCCGGAAAATTAAATGTTCAAAACCATCGCATATGTCTTCATATTCCTGCTACGAATAACGTTCCCAAGGAACGACTCCCTCACTAATATATATATATATATATATATATATATATATATATATATATATATATATATATATATATATATATATATATATATATATATAATATATATATGTAGACGTATTATCTGGGGAGTGACCTATTTCTCGACACTATCCATCTCTGAACCTTAATTAGAAGGTACAAAATCCCGAAACAACTTTACTTGAGATTTTATGTATATAGTGATAATAATGGGGTCTAACATGAACAAACCAGGGCTTAGGTTGAAATTTGGAAACGCGTTAATGGATATACATTTTAAATTATTTCTCGAAATATAATTACTGCATTTTATGACTGGTTTGGCACTGTTCCAGTTAATGCTATGGTTAAGATTGGACATATGTAGAAAAGCGCAGATTGTTCACTGTGATTACGTACATTGGCTTGATGTTGCTTAACCCGGACATCTAGTTCTTTTTCGGGTTTGTCCATAATAACATTTTTGGCAGTTGTTGCAGCTTATCGAATAAACAATGCTAGGTCGTGTGTGCGGGGCGGGGGTGAATTTTTGAAAAGGATGAGATAAATTGTAGTCTCTATTTAAGGCAATGTATGTCCAGCCTCTTGTTCATTCCTTGAAAAGGTCTTTAAGAATAAAGAAAAAAGTACTCAGAATCGTTTTTTACTTTTCTTTTGTGAGTGTATCTGCATCGTTAGTTAATATAATAGAATATTTATTAAATGAGTAATAAGTACACTTGGAAGTCAGGAATTTTTTGTAAATGATTTTGTATTATATATATAGGATTGATTTTGCTGACAAATTAATTTGTTTCTTTGTAGAGGGTTTTATTTTTTACTATTGTAAATTCATATATCGTAGTGACAATTAAATTAAGATATACACATAGCGTGAAAATCAATTCATTGCTCACAGAAAATAAATATGAATTTTAAAATGAGTGAAAAAATAATTAATTTTCTTCTGTATTACGGAGTTATGCAATCCTGTTTCAAACTTTGTATCATAATTTCTTTTCATATTCAATATAATGTTAGAATGATGTCCAATTTAACCCCTTTCGTCAAGTTTTATCATTGTCAAAACGTCTCTGGACAAAGTTCTCAACCCCAAAAGTCATTGACTGACCTGATGAAGCACAAAGGATTTAGGTTTGGTTGTATGAACGCAAACACTTCATATACGGAGTTGATGGTTTGTTTAAGCCTACTTTTCCCATTCATTTAATGAACTTCCAGGTTTAGGAGTTCATCTATCACTCTTTTTCTAATATTTTATCCAGAAATGTAATACAACTTCATAAGGTATTCAAGGCTTTAATAGTTAGTTTAAAGAGTTCTAATACTTTATTTCAATACTATTTTTATCCAGATTTCAAAAGAACAGAACAAAACGCATAAGAAAATGTACAGACAAAAATATTAAAAATGAGTAAATATAAAAAGAGTTAATACAGTAATCAGTATTTGTATTAATAAAAGTGTGAGTAAATTCAGACTTTGTAAACGAATACATATAACACGGCCCTAATGTAGAAATGTGAACACTTTACCCTGACATCTATATTTGATTAAAGGAATTAAGAAAGTTTCATTTCATAGATGATAACCAAGAATGTGTAAGCTCCTTCAAATCACGTTCAGCGTTTTAAAACATGATACGTCTACACATACACAGCCAACGTACATTCATGAATGAAAATTGAAACACTAAACCTCGCACCCTCCTTTGGTGGGGGAGGAAGAGAGGTAGAGATAGTGTCGCTCTTCTCCTATCCAGGGGAATCGGAGATAAATAATTTGTCTACACTTCTCTCACGTTCGTACATTTGCCACAATTTGTAATGTAATACTTTAGGATAAATTTCGTTCAATGAGTGAGAATTTAATGTTATTATTTCAATGAGACATGGTGTTTGGGTATATTTAGTACTTAATAAGACAGTTACAAGTAAAATAAATAAAATTTATTAATTTGTTTACGTTATTGAGGTATTTCAAGTTCAAGCATAAATGTGGAAGCCATTTTGAAACGGTTTTTGTTTCAAACAGGATTGCCAAATTTCCGCTAATTTATCCTTAGTGCAGCTTAATTAAATTTATATGTTCATTTAATTTTTAATTATGGATATTACTAAAATATTCGCATTAATATTTGGCTCTTTTTTATCAGTATAATTATCTTTTCTGTCAAGTTGTGAAAAATATCATGACTTGGCACCACAGCACAGGCTAAACAGGCAAAACTATTCGAGGATTTATTCAACAAAAAAATATATATCATAGTTAACTAACCTTCCGAAACATTTTGAAAAATATTACATCACTAATTTGGTTAGAATGTACATAGCCAATCATTCAGTCGTACTATGCTAAGTAGCAAACTAAAAATCTGATCCTGTCTGTATTTCTCTATCGCGGAATGAAAACTTATGGTGTATTCACGCACGAACAAACAGGCACCAGGGCATAAAAGACTTGTCCGCCGAGACCTGACGTTTGCTTCAGTCGGCAATGGCTCTCACTGGATCCGCAGCTGACCTTGACGGTGCTTATGCCGCCGAGAGACGCCATTTGAATTTTGAGCTTGGAAGCTCCGTCGAGAGCTTGTTATACAGGGTGCCCCCTCCGAAACGGGCATGCACACTTTGGGTGATATATTCTTCATTCATTCACTAATCACCCTTACTTTTCAGGACATGACAGAAGCAACGCCTGTGAACACAAACAACTACGAGGAGCGGTCAATAAGTTTTGCAATTCGGATATAAGGAAACGAGATATGAGGAAAAGTGTTTTATTATTTTTCAATATAACTACCCTCGACTTCACTGCACTTGCGCCACTTGTCCCTGAGGCTTCGAATTCTCGACAACCAGAAATCTCCCGACTGCTGTTCAATCCACTCCTGGACGGCGGCGTCCACGCAGTGCAGCCTTGAGCTGGCGGAATAAAAAGTAGTCGCTAGGGGCCAGATCTGGACTGTAGGGGAAATGGTTGAGCTACTCGAATCCACACTCGCGCACGGCAGCTTGTGCAACTCTGGCCTTGTGGACTTTGACGACGTTGAAGTCGATCATGAGGCGTGAGGTTTCTAGGGACCCAATGTGATATTCCAAGTTCTCGCTCAGTTTCTTCGACCTTGACCCGTCGATTTTCGAGGATCCTCCTCTCCACACGGGCCACATTGTTCTTGTTGGTCACGTTTGACGAGCGTCTTGGACGGGAGTCATCTTCAAGGGACTCACGACCATGGGGGAACTCCCTATTTCAGCGAGCAATGGTTGCATAGGAAGGGGCGGTGTCGGTGTACACTGCAACCATGCGTTCATGGATCTCTTTTGCGTTTTTGCCTTCCTTGATCAAAAAATTTATCACTGCGCGGTGTTCAACCTTCTCCATTGTTGAAAAATTTGTGACTGAAGATCTGCGATCAGTTACTGCTTCTTAAATAGACGAGGCAAGAGCGTTTGGCTGCAGGTCCCGACTTGTCATAACTTCTCCTAACACCCCACAAACAGCCATCCCCCTTCCTCTGTTTTGCCCAACCGATTCAAAAAACTTATTGATCGCCCCTCGTAGATCTCAATGGGAGCTTTAGCAAAGAATATACTGCGTCAAACATTACTACAAGACAGGCTCGTTCAAGAAAGTACAGGACACTTTCGTGCATCAGTTTGAATATGAAAAAGCCCCCTCCAACAGAAGAATTTAAGACTAGTCGACCACTTCGAGAACTATGGGACAGTGGAGAACCTCAATGCCGCCAGTGACAACCTTCCAAGCCATTCAGGACGCCCCAGGAAGCGTACAGCTGAGCTGGTTGAGAGCATGAGAGAGTCAGTTTAACAGAGTTCAAAACGCTCTGTGGGCAAGCGAAGTCAATTCCTCGGTATATCCCGTGAGACTTGCAGGAGAGTGCTAGTAATGGATGTAAAGGCCTACCAATACAGAATACATACAAGGAGCAGAGAATGGCTACGGTGAAGATTCAGGAGACCCCATCTCCCCTTAACCTCCTTTGGACCTCAGATGAAGTTTACTTCCATGTTGAAGGAAAGGTAAACTCGAAGACGAATGTCTTCTGGAGGATCTACAGACCAAATGAGTGCCACCAAGCCCCTACACTCTCCTAAGTGCACGGTATGGACTGAAATCTCAGCAGAGGCATCATCGGACCATTCTTCTTTGAAGAATCTGGCACGACAGTGACAGTCACCAAAGAGCGGTATGTTGAGGTCCTCAAAACCTTAAAGAGGGAGCTACATACCCTGTTCCCGTCGCTTATGGGGAGGTTCTGGTTCCAGCAAGATGCAGCAAGCTCTCATACCTCAAACCTATCCCGAGATTAGCTGGAAGAGAACTTTGGTGGCCGTGTGATCAGTCTCAAGACTGATTTTGAGTGGGCACCTCACAGCCCAGACCTTAGCCCCCCAGATTTCTTTCTCTGGGGCTACCTTAAAGACCTTGGAGACCCAGGACCATTACGGAACTCAAGGAAGCCACTAAGAAATTCATAGAGCTAAATGGAGGTCATCTCGAACACGAGCTCTCGAATAAAAAAGAAAAGTTCAAAGACTCATGTTTCGATATGATGTTTTTAAACACAATAAACTAGTTATCGCCAAAGTTTCATTAAATCCTTGCAGAAAATTAAGACATGAGGCCTTTCGAAAGTTGGGGCCCGTTTTGGGGGGCCACCCTGTAGTTCTCGGGCTGGTGGCCACTCTAGTTCTGCCATTTATGACACCCAGGAGGGTACCCCTTTGGACTATTTGTCGCCCTGCCTCTACTCCCAAATCTTCCACAGTTCCAGGCGTATTGCGTTTAACCGTTTTTAGAGCACACTTCCTGTCACGCGCGACGATGAGGGCGCCAAAGAGTATGCAAGGACTGAGCGACCAGACCAGCATTTGGCTCTTCCTCACACGCAAAGAAAATGTGAGATGAACGAGGAGCACACAAGGTTGAGTGCCATTGCGCCGAGACTGTTCCCATGGACTTACGCCCTAATGATACGACGCCTTCAGGTGGCTTTCTGTCGTCTCCGAATTGGACACACTCGCGGGACGCACCGCCATCTGATGGAGCGATCGCTTGCGCCTTATTGTGACAACTGCGTTGTCCCCCAGACTGTTCGGCACATTCTTGTTGAATGTCCCAGTCTTGGCGATCTTCGCGCACGTTACCTGTCCCAGTACTGGGAAGAGCGGGGTCGCAACCACTTATCCCTTGTACTCGGGACCGATTCCTGCAGATATACTTGTAGGCAATTTAACTTTTTGAAAGAGGCTGGCCTCCTCCATTTTATTCCTCTCTTTGGTATTGGTCGCAGGATCGTCTGTCGAGGATAGGAGGAGGCGTTCCATCCCCTTCTCGACGCCGAAACATGCTTCCTTGTTCTTTGTACCTTTATAGTCTCTTATTTTTGTGCATTTTTCTTTGTTGTTTTTTGTGAATATTATAATAGCCTATTACTACGCTGAAATATCAACGGCGGCGACATATGTTTTTGGTGGGAGTTGCCAGATGGACTCTGTAAAGACCCTCCCTCCACCATCAATATAAGCATTTTGTTAATGTCGTACATATTCACCTCTTAATATCGTGCATATTCACCTCCTAATATCGTACATATTCACCTCTCAATATCGTACATATTCACCTCTTAATATCGTACATATTCACCTCTTAATATCGTACATATTCACCTTTTAATATCGTACATATTCACCTCTTAATATCGTACATATTCACCTCTTAATATCGTACATATTCACTTCTTAATATCATACATATTCACCTCTTAATATCGTACATATTCACCTCTTAATATCGTACATATTCACCTTTTATTATCGTACATATTCACTTCTTAATATCGTACATGTTCACCTCTTAATATCGTACATATTCACTTCTTAATATCATACATATTCACCTCTTAATATCTTACGTATTCACCTCTTAATATCGTACATATTCACCTCTTAATATCGTACATATTCACCTCTTAATATCGTACATATTCACCTCTGAATATCGTACATGTTCACCTCTTAATATCGTACACATTCACTTCTTAATATCATACATATTCACCTCTTAATATCGTACATATTCACTTCTTAATATCGTACATATTCACCTTTTATTATCGTACATATTCACTTCTTAATATCGTACATGTTCACCTCTTAATATCGTACATATTCACTTCTTAATATCATACATATTCACCTCTTAATATCTTACGTATTCACCTCTTAATATCGTACATATTCACCTCTTAATATCGTACATATTCACTTCCTTATATCGTACATATTTACTTCTTAATATCATACATATTCACCTCTTAATATCTTACGTATTCACCTCTTAATATCGTACATATTCACCTTTTAATATCGTACATATTCACCTCTTAATATCGTACATATTCACCTCTTAATATCGTACATATTCACCTCTCAGAGAGTTTTCGGAGCCTAGATTACAGTGACCTACCCACATGGGAACGGGTTAAGACACAAATCCTACCTCTTAATATCGTACATATTCACCTCTTAATATCGTACATATTCACCTCTCAGAGAGTATGCGGAGCCTAGATTACAGTGACCTACCCACATGGGAACGGGTTAAGACACAAATCCTACCTCTTAATATCGTACATATTCACCTCTTAATATCGTACATATTCACCTCTAAATATCGTACATATTCACCTCTCAGAGAGTATGCGGAGCCTAGATTACAGTGACCTACCCACATGGGAACGGGTTAAGACACAAATCCTACCTCTTAATATCGTACATATTCACCTCTTAATATCGTACATATTCACCTCTTAATATCGTACATATTCACCTCTCAGAGAGTATGCGGAGCCTATATTACAGTGACCTACCCACATGGAACGGGTTAAGACACAAATCCTACCAGATGGAATAAATAAGAAGAAATATGACGTTAGTGTCCACGTCAAATAATTACCCCAATTAAGGCGAGCCGCATTTAATTCACTTTGATCCTCTTTAAATGTTTGTCAAGAGGGTTCTGAAAGCCAGAGCCACCACTAATAGCCTCTGCGGTAAGATTATTCTAATAATTTACGACTTGGTTGGTTAGATATTGTTCGTAATGTTTGCATCTAATCTCGGAGAGTGTAGCTGAATCAACGACATTAAGTTCAGGTGTTGATTTCCACCTGGAATAAGTTTTCAATTTGATTATTTTCGAGGCTTTTTGCAATTGTCAAAATCGCATTGGAATTTCGTTGAAAGAACGAGTTTTATATTTAAATGAAAAACCAACGGATGAATCTCCATCTGAAAGTTTGTAAGAGGTGGCTTGTAAAGGAAGAGGAATAGAAATGAGGGGAAGATAATAATATAGCCGTAGATATTCCTGCGGGATGTGTGGCCGAGAGCGTGAAGAATTCTCTAAATGTAAGCTGCAGCATGATTTATCTAATGCTAAACGTTTTTGATGGCGTCAAAAGAGAATTTAGGTTTCATTTAAATATTATAAACCGTAAAAACAGAGATACTAAACGTATTTCATAAATGTTAAAATTTATTCAATTTTTATTCAATTTTATTTCCCCGTAGTAGATTTTACTAGTAATTTCATCAATCGCTTTAGGTTGTAGGAAGTTTTAGTCCTACTACACAAAGGCGCAGCTCTCTTGCACTGAAATTAGAAACCTGTACGGGAGAAAAAGGCGCTCAATTTCTTTAACTATACATACAGTGGGTGCAATAAATATCCGATACATGGTCAAAAGTTTATTTACCATAGTTACACAAAAGCAAAGTAATCGAAAATTGAACATCTTATGTATTTTGTACCTTGAATACAAATTCGGTATTAGAATACACAAATAGTAAAGCATTGATATTATATCGACAAAAGTGTTAGATTATCGCCTCAAAAAGTATCTAACACACCCACAAAATTAGTTTTAAAGCGATAATAAATAGTTCTAGAACATTCCAGAGTGGTTTACGTGACAGAAATACTGTAGAACTTTCTAGAAAAATAATCTACTTCGTCCACGTGAAACAGTGGACCTCAACCAGTGTCTGAGAGCTCATGAGAAGGAGGTCATCGTTCAACACTCTAATTCTAATATGGCGAAGACTAAAGAATTGCCAAAAAGTCGCAGAGAACGAATTGTTCAGTTACATAAAAGTGGTTTGGGCTATAGAAAAATTTCATCTATGCTAAAAGTACCAATCTCAACCATTGGTGACACGATTCGCCGGTTCACGTCATATTAGTCCACTGCAAGTCTACCACGTTTAGGGCGTCCATCTAAAATTTCAAACCGTGCGGCTAAACATATAGTCCGTAAAGTAAAGAAGAATCCTCGAGTGACTCAATCTGAACTTCAGAAAGATTTGGAAGCAGTTGGAACAAATGTATGCAAAAATACAATTAGAGCAGTTCTTAGGAACGAGGGATTCCATTCTCGCACACTAAGAAAGACACCTTTGTTGAAACCAATTCTGGTCAGAAATCGTCTGAATTTTGCCAAAGAACATTTGGAGAAGGCTGCAAGTTTTGGGGACGCTGTACTATGGTCTGACGAGACGAAGATCGAGTTATTAGGCCGGAATAGTGTTAGTCACGTTTGGAGGCAGAAAAACTCAGCGCATGATCCTAAAAATACAATCCCAACAGTGAAGTTTGGAGGAAGCAGCATAATGGTATGGGGCTGCTTCTCCTCTGCAGGTCCTGGAAGACTCCATATTATTGAAGGGAAAATGAATGCTCAGATGTATCGCAGGATTCTGGATGGTAATATCTTACAGTCTGCAGACGACTTGAAGTTGCCAAGAGGATGGACATTCCAGCAAGACAACCGTCCAAAACATACAGCCAAGGACACTGCAGCGTGGTTTCAGCAAAAGAAAATAAAGGTTATGGGCTGGCCAAGTCAGTCACCAGGCCTAAATTTTATCGAGAACCTGTGGCGAGAATTAAACCTAAAGATTCAGGAAAGGGACCCAAGAAATCTAACATTTAAAAAGAATATGCCAAGAAGAATGGGCCAAGATACCTACAAATATTTGTAAGAACCTCATAAGTAAATATCCCAAACGGTTGGAAGCTGTACTAGCGACGAAAGGTTATATCACCAAATACTAATTGGTTTTCAGAGATGTATCGGATACTTTTTGAAACTTTCGTTTGATATTTTTACCGTAATCATAGTAATGTTTTACTATTTTTTCAATATGATACCAATTTGTATTCAACGTACAAAATACATAAGATGTTCAATTTTCGATTATTTTGTCGTGTAACTATGGTAAATAAACTTTTGACCATGTATCGGATATTTATTGCACCCACTGTATATGTAATTTTGAAAAAGTAATAGGAAGAAGTGAAGTTTTAACATAAACTGACTTGGGTATCAAAAATTAAAGGTAACTGGAATAAACAATAAAATAACTTATTATATTAAAGTATAAAAATAAACCGAAAACAAATGTGAACGAATTAAACAGAGGGACTAACCTTTATCGTTGGAGTTGTGAAATCAACTAATCAACGATAGAAAACTACTAACGAGATTTGTTCGGTTGGTCGGTTGGCTAGTTAATATATTGAAGTGTTGGTTGATTATATAGTGAATAGTTTAATTAAAAAGGTGTAATTATTAAGGTCAGGATTTATTTTATTGATGTACAGCGAAACTAAAATTTTCAAATCAAGAAAAGTTAAGGCTGAAGATAAGATGGTAAATGAGTCAGAATTAAGAGGATGATGGTGATACGCAGAGTTTTGTTGACTGATGGAAGAGGCTTCAGGTTTATAAAAGTGGACATCAGTCCTATGAGACAAACCTAAGTGCTTTGCGATCCTGCATTTGAGTTGTAAGCTAGTTTGACCCACATAACAACTGTGGAAGGTTGTACATGTATAGTTGTAAACTAAACAGGATCGCAAGCCCATAGGAATTGGCTCCTTATGGAGAAAAAAGGAATTCAACGATATTATTATTATTATTAAAGTTCCAAGCCACAACCCCAACTGGAAGAGCAAATAGCTATAAGCCCAAGGGCCCCAGCGGGGAAAGAAACCTGGTATGGAAAAAACGAAACAAAGATTAAGAAAAACATAATAAATAAATAGAAAATTAAAAAAAAAAAAAAAAAAAAAAAATTAAATGCTATAATGTTAAAAATATTATAATATTATATATGTGTGGATAATGAATAAAATATTAAAGTTATAAGTTTCTGTTAATTAAAAATGTATTAGCACCCACTTTAAATTTCTGAAGTTCCAAGGACTCAACAACAACAGTAGGAAGTTCATTCCACATTTTAGTTGTGTTAGGAATGAAACTTCTTGAAAACTGTGTTGTGTTGAATCTCATAGGCGTAAAGGCCCTACTATTGGCATTTAGTACACCTCTGGTAACTCGTTGAGGGGCATATAAATTGGGCAGATCGTGATGCAGTGGATGATCTGCATTGTTAAAAATTTTATATAAGATGCATAAGGAGCTTATTGCTCGCCTGTGCCACAGATCAACTTTGAGGTCAGGAATTAAAAATTTTATTGCTCTCAAATTTTTATCTAATAAATTAAGATAAGAGTTGGCTGCCGAACTCCAAACAGGGGCGCAATATTCAAAACACGGAAGAATAAAAGCATTAAAACAATTTTTAAGAACAGTCTGCTCTCCAAATACTTTGTAAGATTTCCTCAAAATGCCAATTTTTTGAGCAATAGAGGAGGAAATAGATCGAATGTGATTCTCAAAAGTAAACCTAGAGTCAAGCATAACTCCAAGCAACTTAAAAGAATCACATATGGAGATGGGAATGTTATTTATTAAAAGATCTGGATGGGGAGGATCTAGTGTTCTGGATCTGCTAACAATCATACTCTGGGTTTTCTTTGCATTTAACTTCATGCCCCATGAAGTGCACCAAACATTTATCTTAGCCAGATCTCTATTTAAAGACTCTGCAACCGATGCTCTCAACTCAGGAGATGGGACTGGGGCTATTAGAGTAGCATCATCAGCATAGGCTATAAGTCTATTTTCCAGTCCAAACCACATATCATGGGTATATAAAATAAACAGTAGAGGACCAAGAACACTGCCTTGTGGTACACCAGATAGCACCTCTCTCTCATCACTAAAATTATTGTCAACATAAACCTTTTGATGTCGATTTGTTAAAAATTGTTCAATAATATTTAAAAATACACCACCTACTCCCAACTGCTTCAACTTAAATATCAGGGCCTTATGATTGACACGGTCAAATGCGGCACTGAAATCCAGGCCAACTAAGCGAACTTCTTGACCAGAGTCTAATGATTTTTGGACAATGGTGGAGACTGTGAGAAGTGCATCACAAGTGCTCAGACCCTTACGAAATCCAAACTGTAAAAAGGGAAACAGACGATTAAGCTCGGCAAATGTACTTAAACGTTTAGCTAGTAAACGTTCAAAAATCTTAGATAGAACAGGAGTTATAGAAATGGGCCTATATTCAGTAGGGTTAAAACTACCACTTGCACTTTTACATAGTGGAGTGATGTTACCAATTCTCCAACATTCGCAAAAACTACCACTCCTCGCCAGCTTCCGAAGAATAACGGAAAGCTTGGGAGCCAAATACTCTGCAGTTTTCTTAAAGAATAAAGGGAATATACCATTTGGGTCAGTACCACCATAAGCATCCAGATCAAGAAGTAACTGTTTTACTTCACTTGAACGGAAAGCAATCTTGTTTAACCTTGGTTCAGGGAAACAAGTGTCAGGTAGAGTTAGATTCTCATTACTTTGTTTATTATCAAAAACATCAGCCAACAGTGTTGCCTTTTCTTCAGGACTAAGGGTAATGGAACCATCAGGTTTAAGAAGGGGTGGCATAGATGAATCATTCCCAAAAAGAGCAGACTTGAGAGTGGTCCAGAATTTGTGGGAATTTGCTGTGCGCTGAAGAGTTCCCTTTGTGGTAGTATTGAATTCAACTTCAGCATTATTATATACCCTCTGAGCTGCTGTTCTGTAGTGCACATAATTATCCCATAGAAAGGCAGATCTACTCCCCTTCCACAGGTTGTAGGCTTCTTGTTTCTGCATATGAGCCCTCTTACAGTCATCATTAAACCAGGCTTTGTCCTTAGTGCGATATCTGATCATACGGAATGGAACATGTCTATCAATAATTGAAACAATTTTATCATTCAAAATACGAACTGCTTCAACCTCCTTATATATTAGTGGCCAGTTGATCCGGGAGATATCATTTAATATATTGCACCAGTCTACTTGAGATTTGATGAATACTTTGCTTGTATGAGCTATATTAGGAATAGATTGCTCAATACAGATAGTTATAGAAATTGCACAGTGGTCAGAAGTTCCCACAGGAGGATCAACAGCACTTGTAACGACTCCAGGGGAATCAGTGAAAACCAAGTCAAGGCAGTTCCCAGATGAATGGGTAGGCTCCCTAATGACTTGCTCACAACCCGACTCACACGCAAAATCATAAGCCCTGATACCATGACAGTCAGTAGGGGAGACAGAAGACAGCCATTGCCTATGATGAGCATTGAGGTCTCCCATAAATACAAAGCAGGCTTTCCGGTCATTTTCCTGTACCTTGGCCATGGCAAGGAGCAGACAATCAAAAATAGTATCATCTAAGTCTGGATTGCGATAGACAGAAAAAAGATAAAAATTATTTTGCTTACCACATACTTTCATAACTTGCATCTCATGGCAAGAACAAGCATAGGAGGTCTTTGAAGCAGAGTAACCATTCCTAATGTAAACTGCCAATCCTCTAGCCCTAGGAATGGCATCACGCCTAAGTAAAATTGGTTTTTTGAAGCCTGGTATAAGTAGTTCAGAGACATGCCTCATATTTGAAACCAGGGTCTCTGAACAGAGTAAAATGTCATGAGACTTGGATGAAGCAGTCAAGTCTTTAATATTGGCATGTAGGCCCCTAATATTAATATAGAGTAGACGACATTTTATCTGACGAGGATGACCAGGTCCAGGGTTGAGCTCAATATCTCCTGATAAAATTAAAATCGATATTAAAAAAATAATATTAGCAACAAGATCTTCAACAAAAATAACAATTTGTACAACAACAACAACAACAATTTGTACAAAATTATTCAATAGCAAAACTTTCATTAACTGAATATTATATGTCGGAAAAAAACTGGTCAACATGATGGAGCCGACACATCATGCAAGGCAAAATTCCCTTCAGGACGCCACAACAACTGAGGGAGGACAGTAATGATGACTTTGGAATGAAAAAGAATAAAGAAAAGAGAAAAGAAAAGAATAGACCAAGGCAACCTCTTGAAAAGCCATCAGAGCCTCTTTGCTCATCTATTAAGCCTGCCCTACACACCATTTGAGTAAAACAAGAGGAGGAATGAAAAATAGGAAAGTATGCCTAAATGTACCCTTAGGCAGGGATCTCAAACACAAGAGAGTGGAAGACCATGGTACAGAGGCTATGGCACAATCCAATGCATGAGAACACCTTTCTGTCAGGGAGGTCCCTTAGCCTTTGACTGAAGTGTCTATCCACAAGACAGTGGAGGGTTTGGATTCAGAGTTATCCCTCTCCTAGGCGGATTGTCAACCAAGACTTCGAGCTCCACCTGCCCGGGTTTGAGTTCGGAGTTGTCCCTCTCCTAGGTGGATTGTCACACAAGACTATGAGCTCCACCTGCCCATACCGTAACCCTGGTATAGGGTGGCTACCGAGCGCTACGCCTTGCCAAAGGGCGACTCGTGATTTTGTCCGGGGCTGCTTATTCAGTTTATTCGCAACTAACCTCTATATCTAGAGGCCTTCCCCCGATCCGCAACCTGCCAAAAGAATTGGCATTGAGCGAAAAGGTTGTTGGGGGTAGAGAGAAGGAGTTTATTAAACTTGGATGTCAAATGCTTGAGATGGGGTAGTCTAAGGAAAATCTTCTCCTTAGAAACAGTAGTAAGAATGCATTGATAAAGCGGGTCATACTCTAGAATTTTATGAAACTGGTGATGAGGGGTATTCAAATGATGAATATTGGTGAAAAGAACTTACTTTTGGCATAAAAGCTAAATTCTGATTGATCTAACCTACATCAATTTGAAGTTGAAATATTTTTAGTTCTGGGTCATTTACTATATTTTACTATTATCTTAGTTACCCATAAAAGATCAAATATACCGTTTTCTATCATCAATACATTCATGTAGTCTGAAAGATATTTGCTTTAAAAAATGTAAAAATATATTAGAGAGATATGAGAAGTAGAAAACTTGTTAAAAATGACCCTTAATTTAGTTTTGTCTAACTCCAAAATTGCAAGTAGCCAGTAGTGTTGCCAGTTCTAGTAACTATTGTAACTGGTAACTGTTTATAGAGCATTTATATTTTATTTGAATGCTAGTAAAGGCTGTGGATCATTCTAGAATAACATATAATTATTTGTTAGAGATTATTTCTTAATCTAAGTGCCATCTTTTCATTTGCAGATATACCTGCGATTAGTGTGACAATGGCGAAAATCAAGACAAGGTCCAAATCAAGTTCTCATCTGACTAATTTTGTTGTAACTGGGAAAGAGCTGATTGTGTCTGAGTTACCAAAAATAAGATATATTTTGAGGTACGGCATCGACCTGAGGGAGCAAAGTGAAAATGACTGGAGAAATTATGAAGTGGACCAGCTAGTAAAAGACATGTATCAGGGCTTAATTAATCAGTGGTCCAAAGCTAACGCTCTCCTTAAATCACCTGTTGTGAATCAAAAGGTCACAATAATATCAAAGTTTAAGGAGGTGTGGAAGGAGGCAGTAAAAGTTTCCCTTGATAAGGGAAAAATTGAAGTAAAAGAGAGGTTCATTGCAAAACTAGATAAGTTATTAGATATATTGACATGTAAATGTCAAGTTTCCAGTTGTGGGGAAGTAGGTTGTAATGGCTGTGAGACTGAAGCCCACATTAATTGCTCTTGTAGTAAAGAGAAAAAAATACCTACTAGGGAACTGGCCTTTATTAAAGGACAAAAAGAGAAGGTTAGAAGTAAAAGTACCTTTCAAATTGGAAGTCATGATATTCCAGAACATAATAGACAATTAAGAACTTCAGAAAGGAGAGAAAAAGAAAGGATAGCAGAAAGAAAGAGAAAAGAGAAGGAGGAAAGCGCTGTTTTAGCAGTAAAAGCAGCAAGAAAAGAAATCGAGCATTTTGGGCAGAAGATGAAGATCTGGAGGCAGAAAATTTTGATGGTGATAAAAGTTTGGGTGATGAAGTAACTTTTGAAGCTGCCCAAGAGCCGGAATCTTCCACCTGGAATAGAAAGAATTATGATGAAATTCCAAATATTGCTCTTGCTAGTATAAGGTATAGTGTCGGATTGAGACCAACTGCAGCTATAGCAACACCATCTTTCATATATGCTGGATTCATTACTGAGGAAGATACAAGTAAAGTAATTGATAAGAATAAAGTTAAGAAAGCACAGGAAAAGCTAATGACAGTTATTAAACATGAGTTTGAGGACAACTTAAGGAACGATGGGGGAATTTCTTGTGTTCTCTTTGATGGACGAATTGATATGACAAATCTTATGATGGAGGCAGAGGGAAGTGAAAAATTCTTTCTAGCAAAAACAAAAGAGGAACATTACACTGTCATCAGTGAGCCTGGGAGCAATTACCTCTTGCATTTTGTCCCAGAAAAGGCTATGTTTGAATGGCTGATGGAAAGGGGTTTAGATAAAAGCTTAATTGCCATTGGAGGAGACTCCACGAATGTAAACACAGGTGTCAATGCTGGAGTACTCGTAATGCGAAAAGTGGAGCTCCATTTGGGCAGAAAACTTGTTTGGTTAGTCTGTAACCTGCACACTGGGAAACTCCCTCTCCGTCATCTAATTATCAACCTGGATGGCTCAACACTATCTGATAACAGATATTCCGGACCAATAGGAAAGCTCCTTGACTCTGTTACAGACTTGGATATCAACCCAAATTTCACTCAAATATCTTTAGGTCCTCCTCTTACCAAGATACCTCAGGAAGTGGTGCAAGATCTTTCCACTGATCAACACTACGGCTATAGAATTGTATCGGCATTCAGAGATGGAGTGCTTCCTACAGGGCTTTCTCTATTGGAAAAAGGACCAGTAAACCACAGTCGATGGCTGACCACAGCTAACAGACTTCTTTGGCTGTGGGTTCATCATTGGTGTATATTACCCATGCTGGTTTAACGTTAAGATTAAGCACTCTTGGACCGAGGGACCTAGGCACATTCTTTATCAACTTCACTACCTTAAGTCTCAGAGGAAGGAGGTGTTGGATATTGTTTTGCCAACTGTTAAGAGATCAGCTTGGTATGCATACAGTGAAGCCATCCTCCAAACCCTCTTATGCTCTGAAGATCAGGTGGAGAGAACTGAAGGGGTGAAAAGAATCCAGACCATTAGGGAAGAAGGGGACCCATATACTCAACTGGGAGACTCCTTTGTAAGGCTTATAAGGACACCAGACATCCATTGTGATGCTACCAGGATTGGAGATCAGATCAATTGGTCAGAAGATGTCTCTGAGCCATCTCTCACTTGCTATTTAAGTACTTCTGAATTGAAAAACCTCATTGACTCGTCTATAAAAGTATAAAAGTACCTGAATGGCGTTGTCACACATCAGTTGTAAAGGCAAACGCGGAACCCACTTCACACGGCCCTTTAATATTTTTACAAACTAACAAGGTCGCCAGCATATTTATTCGGAAAGAAAACCAAGTTCACTTCGAGGCATCCAAAAGGTCGCGCCACTAGGCTACACTAAGTAGGTTACGGTTGGTTACCAGGTGAGTCCTAGAGTATCAGCGAGGGAAAAAAAGAAACAAGAAAAATTCTCCTTATAATTTAGAGAGAGAAAATTCTTGATGACAAATACAAAAATATATCTATTGAATACAAAAATAAGATTTATAACAAATTAATGTCACCTCGGCCACAAACGACCCAAGTCGTTATATAAAGGGGTAGGACGCTTACAAAGAATTTACGTCGTATAAAGAAAGCGGGAAACAATAAGCTTCACTCCTCAAGTACAAGGTACATACGGAATAACCCCCCATCCCTCCGTTTTCCGCCCTTTCCTACGATGTGGAGGGAGACTCGAAACTAACTCGGAGGCCTAGTATGGGCGCAAGATGAAAGAACTATTCCAAAGTAACTGATACTGAAGCAGTGGAGAGACACCTCGGATTATAGTAATCCAACGGAGGACGAATCCACTGATGGCGACGGTGGAGGTGATGAGGGATACAAAGGTGGTACGGCAGAGAAACCAGCGTACCCCATGGAGATAATCTTGAGTGACAAGACTCCAAAAGCGGAAGGTGGTGGCATTATAGCGTACGAGAAGTGCAGGCGAGCGACTTACAAGCTTCGTTTGAATGAGTCTTTTTTGAGACTCAGGATGGCGGAGTGGATTCGCCGCTGGCTAACAGTGGTCCAGCGACGTGGGAAGCTGTTCACAACTCGCCTACGCTATTATTTTTTCTTTGCCCCTGTTCCCACTCTCCTCTATCTACAATGGTGCCGAGATCCGGGCGGGCGGGCGTTAGCCCTTGGATAATATTTCCAAAAGGGCTCTCTTTATTTCTTTAAAATACGCTTCGCTTCTAGGAGCGGGGTTGTATAGCGTACGAGAAGTGCAGGCGAGCGGCTTAAAAGCTTCGTTTGAATGAGTCTTTTTTGAGACTCAGGATGGCCGAGTGGATTCACCGCTGGCTAACAGTGGTCCAGCGACGCGAGAAGCTGTTCGCAACTCGCCTACGCCATTATTTTTTCTTTGCCCCTTTTCCCACTCCCCTCTATCTACATCATGACAACAAGGGTAGGGGTGGGAGAGCCAAAACGAGCCCACGGTTTTCAGACTTCCCAATGGAGAACTGTTGAACGTCCAAGATTAGCAGCACGCGTACAGCAGGTTGGAAGATCAGGGTCAAAACTGGCAGGAGATAAGGCAAGGGTCCTCGCAGTACGGACTTGAACGGGTTCTCACTTTCGAGAGAAGGAAGCGTCCTTTTATACGGGTGGACGTGACCAGCGTGACGTAATAACCTCATACGCGTGCCACTTTTCGGGAATAACTATCGAGCGTGCGCGCGGGGCGTCGACCAAGGGTGCAGGGCTCAGAGGCGAGAAAATAACTGCATATGTGGGCGCTGAACTTTGTCGCCCTTACAAAAAGCATTGAGAGGGTTGTAAGAATGGTGACTGAGGCTTCTTCTAAGTATTTCTCACATGAAAAGAGGGATAGGGGAATCAGGGCACAAGAAACAAGTAGACGTCTGATGTAGAGGAATGAGTCAAAACAAGATTTGTGTGCATATGTGGAGCTTTGCATACACTTTTCCCACTCAATAAACATGTAAATTTGAGGTTACTTTGTGTTTGTGTGCACTTGGATTAAATAAAAATAGGTTACATAAGCTCGTGACGAAAGGGAAATATTTACTTTTATTTAAATGGAAATTGATGTAGGTAGAGCAATTATATAACAAAATAAAGTTCTTTTTCAAAATCTACACCGGTAAATCTTTCATTTAAGCACTCCTCATTAAAGGATTTAATGAAAATATATGGTTGCGCCAAAGTATGACCCGCTCTAATGGGTCGAGGATAATATATTTTGTATTCATCCAATAACGACGTATGTTAGAAGAGTCAAAATAACGAAGTGTCAAAATATCCTAACCTATGTTAGGTTACGCGGTATAGTTAACATGATAGATTGATTTAAAATGCGAAACCATGTGTACAAATGTTCTAAACTGTTAGCAATATGTTCATTTGTTGTATTGGGAGTAAATAAGTTGATATTTTAAATTTAATTGATCCCTTTAATTTTTCCAAGAGCAAGTGGTAGCAATTTGGAAAGTCAGTTCAGACGTGAGGCAATGTTTTAGGTTGTTACTTTCGGGTGGTTGCTTCTCGAAATTACTTAGGTTAGGTTTAATGTTTTATGGTATATGTTAAATTGTTGTAAAATAAAAGGCCATATGTAAAATATTTTTAAAAGGAAGGTACTGTTGATTTGTTGTGTGGAAACAGGAGATTAAAATTATCTGGGTTGTAGTACAAAATAAGTCAACAAGTTTCTTGAAATATAGATACTATGTGGCATAAGTACTTTAGTATTTTCGCACCTATTTTCCCGATTAGAAAATGACATATGCATTTTATAATTTTGCGGTCGGATGTGTTTCAACAGGTCACTAAATATAATGGATATTTTCCTTGTCCTTAAACACTGTGGCAACATAAATTGTAGAAAGAAAGCACGAAAATATTTTTGAAATTTAAATTTCCGAAATATAAACTATTATTTCTTTTCACCATCAGAAAAAAATAATTTTATTGATGATTGGGTATAGAAAAATTCAGGCCAAAACTAATGTTTTCTAAACTGTGACCAACGAGTTTTTCCAGTTGACCAGGATTATTAAATTGGCAAAAAACAGGGTTTTTGTTTAAAAAAAAACAACATGTAAACTTGCATTTTTATAAGAGTATAAATTATTTAATATTTATAATACTTTTGAAATCTTGCACTTCTTTTCGGCTTACTCCGATTAGTTTGTTCGAAAAGTGCTTCTAATTTTCCAAACGGATCTACACTTTTTAAAACTTTATTCTAAGATGGTTCATTTTCTCAATTGGCTTGATATTATGTCTTATAAAAATTAATAACAAAAATAATTGTGTATTCAACAAACAAATTGATAGTTATCATAATAATAACAAAAAATTTAATTCCAGATAAGGTTTTTTCAAAAACCTTATTTCTTTCATTCCCAATCACTCAATTATTGGTGATTTAGTTTGTCGAAGAACCTTCTGGGTGTGTGTGCATTAATTAACTTGTCCAGGAGGAAAAATTAAAATGCAAAAGATATGACATCGGTATCTGAGTTGACCGATAAACACTATCTAGTAGTTCTGTTTTTCTTCATGGGATAATCGTGAAGCCTTTCTTGGAAACCCTTTACAACTTCAAAGTGTCCATTTAAGCCAATAACACCAACGCCTCTCTTATATTATTGAACCAAATCATTAATGAATTAAGACATGTATTTTGGGCAAGTAAGTCCATTTTTCAGAGCTAAGCATGCCATTATAGAGGAGAAACTCTTTTAAACGACCAAGGCAGGGTTGAGTTTTTATTAGTGTAAACTATGATATATATATATATATATATATATATATATATATATATATATATATATATATATATATATATATATATTTGGAGAGAGAGGATAAGAGAAACAAGATGTGTACGGGGTTCTTCTTTACTAACGTTTTGCTCTTATGAAACTTCCTCAAAGTGACAAAAACTACAAGGATTTTGTTTTGTTTGTGAAAAATAAGAGAGGAAATCATTGCCGTCTTCTACCGGCATTCCCTCCATCGCTTCTCAAATTCTTTGAGTGAGTAGAAGGGTAGGGGAGCGCATGAGCCGACCCCGGTGCCAATCTTCCTCCCCTACCTCTAGGAGACCAAGTGGCCTCGGAGAAGTTCGGTACAGCAGGAGGATGGAGAAAGAAAAGGAAACAGATCTTAAAGTGGAAATATTAATAGGACTGATGAAGCATGGCATAGTTAGTCTGCCTTAGGAGTTAGGGGAAGAAGAAAAAGGTGCTTTCTGCTAGCTATTTCCAATTTGTATGTACAATTTGACTAGCTGGGTGGACATACTAATTAGCGTGGAATCCAAACCACGAGTTTATCTTGGAGCCTTCTATCATTTATCTATTCTTCTTTGATCGTTTCGGATCAAAAAAGAGGACGGGAGATCGATCTAATCTCTATACATTTTGTTTTTCATCCTTCCATTCGGTTTCAAACAGTTCGCTCCCTATCTAGTAGTGCCTAGATAACAGGCAAATATCTTCCATTAGTAATCTTTTATCTTTAGCGCTCTTTGCTCTAATATCCTGGTGACTCCATTACATTTTAAAAATTTAATGTAGGCCTTTCTTTTTTCTTTTTTTCTATTCTTACTGTGCACGTTTTAAGTAACACTGCTCTGCTTTTTACTTTCTGTAACATTCTCTTTCAATTTTTTTATATCCTTTGCAATACTGCAGGTAGATATAGCAGTACTGACTGCCATATTGAGGTGTATAATTTATTTATTATTATTTTTTTGCTTAGGTCTTTAAAACTCTTCCTCACTTTTAGACCTAGTATCATTTTGGGTACTCTTTCTTTGCCGTGTGTCCTGTATCCGTTGGTAGTAACTTTCATTCATAGAACTGTGAACTTGGTTGTGTAAGGGTATCTATTTCGTTCGTATTCCGCATCTGATAATATGCTTATTCCTATGGGTACTATCTTGAACTTGTTTAGGTTTGATTATATCTTTCCTTTAGTTTCATATTCTTTCGCAGTCATTCTTGCTGTCAATGCAGCGTTTATGTCCGGGCTTTCCACCAGTTGAGTCAAATCATCCGCGTATTATATATTAATACCAGATGGATTAGTCGGTGAGATATACGCTATAATTATTGAGTAGAGGGCTGGGCTTAAGCATCCTCATTGTGGTAACCCTATTCTTAGATGGAAAAGACTACTTCTGTCTTCTCTATGCTGACATATGCTATTCTTTACATCACATAGTTGCATAGAATCTTCTTTAAATTTTCATTTAAACCAAGTTGCATGATCTTTATATGGTATCTCTTTGCCAAACTTTGTCGAAAGCTTTTGAGACGTCTCTGCATACAAAATCTATATAAATCATTTTCCTTCATGCCTGTGCTATCCTTTCTCTGATAGTGCACATTGCCATTTCTGTACACCGAAATTTTTCCAAACCGTACTGTTGATCGTTATTTAGAACAATAGTACGGTTTTCGGAAAAGTCCCATGTTCTATGAGCCTTCATTTACTATTTCTTCTAATACTTTCGCCAATTGAAAAAGTGAAGTCGTTCTAAAGTTTTATTTTGCATCCAGTAGTTTTCCTGGTTTCGGGAAGAATATCATCTTTGGGTAGTAAGCTGTATCTAAGTATGCAGTAATCATGTTTTTCATTCTCGGAATCACATTGCCTGGCATCTTTTAAAGTTAATTTGTGTGAGCCCTGAGTGACCGGGTGCTTTTTACCGAAATGATTTTAATGCGCTTTCAAATTCTTCTGTGGCACTGGTTGTTCCATTACTATCGAGGACATTTCTGTGTTCCTCCACATGACAGGCAGGTTGCGTTCTTTCGATGTTTTCGTTTATTTCGTCAACAATGCGTTTTTTGAAGTCGATGCCGATTATGGCATTTTCTTTTTCGTCAATGTTAAATTTATTCCTCCATCGTTGTCTGAGGCTCTCTTTAACTTCTTATTCTTATTATCTGATTATTCCTTGAATGTTTATTAATTTTATTTTCGACTTAGGTCAGAAGCCTCTTATTGATTTAATCCTTCCCCAGAATTCTTTGGGTGAGGCTTGGTTGTCTACTTCCATTATTATCTCATCCTATTTACTCCTGTTATTCGATAGGTTTTGCTGGAACGCTCTTATTCTGGCAATGTTGTTTTCGGATGTCCAAAGGATTTTCACCTTTTTTTGTTGCATTTTGAGTTCCCGGTAAACTATTTTCATATCTTCGGTCCATCTGTACTGAGTAATCGTCTTATACGAAGTTCTTCATCCGCTTTTCTTATGACGTTTTTACTCGATTTCTTCTAAATTTCCGTCCTCCAGTTCTTTTGAGATATATCGTTGCAGAGTGTTTTTGTATCTTTGCCAATCTGCTTATCCATAAGATTTTCTGATCTTTGCCTGAATTCGGAACGGATTCTTGTTCAGAGTGATAAGAATTCTTGTTTTATTACTACATTGTACCATAATAGGTTCCGTGGATTAATTGAATGGTTTGTTATTCGCAGATAGTTAGATATCTGCTTTCGTCGCCGCTCTTATTGTAATATACGTAGGGAAACCAGACATGAGTTTCTAGATGATGTGTCTATCCAACAGTAGTTTTAAAACTAGCCTGGTCCGGTTGGTTGATATGTACCCTACTTCCTAACAACGAGCATAAATATCACCCAGGGAAATAGTAGAGCTCCCTTCGTTAAACAACGTGGTGAAGTTGGAGAAGGGGAGAAAGTCCCTTCTCGGCGGTTGATAGCGATTGTTAGGTCTCCAAATCCATGCCGAATTTTACTGTGACAAACGACTCTTCTAATCCATGTATTTCTTTGTATGTTATGTTCTTCTTGATGTCTATTGCCACTCCATCTCGGTTTTTTTAAGGGAGAGGTATAGTTGGTGACTAGTACTTCGTAATTCAATATTATAATCTTTTCATTTCCTGTAATGATGCCATTAAGATTATTTCGGCATCAATTTCTCTGAATATATTTCCATCTTGTATGGTTTTTCCGATCCATCCTTTTGTCTTAATCTGTAGGATTCTCAGTTTCCCGTCACACATTTTGCATCTCGTGGTTACTCTTTTGATTTTATTTCTCTCTCTGCCTGGTGTTTGTTTGGTCTCTTCGAGTTTGGTTCCTGTCGTGATTATTGTCTCTGCCTTTTGGATTTCTGTTTGCCTCTATTTCGTTTTTTATCTTTTCTGTCGTTTCTTACTCGGATTCGACTCTGATTGTTTCCTTCTCAGAAGAGTTGCTGATGAAAGTTCTGCCGTATATTACTGTAGAGTTTGGTTTATTCGTGAATTTGATTGTTGACAGTATAGTGGTTTTTTTAGCATCAAATTGAGTTCAAAAGCGTAGCTACCTGGTTTTACAATGTTGATTATATGTGCATGTATGATGTACATGATTATTTTCATATGAATTTTTGGGTTTTCGTTATTTTGCAGTTCATTTTTTGTTTTTGTTTTTTTATTCCGTTTGTGTATGAGAAATTTTGTTTACCCTCGTTTTTTCAGCTCTTCTTTCTTTTTAATTTTTCCTCTCTTTTGGGGCTGAGTAGGATCATTGCTTTGTGAGGTCCTGTGCAGTTCAAGCAGTTTCTGACTGTTGATGTTCATTCTCTCCAGTAATGATCTAATTCAAAATAATCTGAACAGATATTCGGGTCTCTTTCGGGCATTTTAGGTCATATGGATCTCCATTTTGTAACATTCAAAACAAATCTGAATGTTTATGAATTTTTCCTTTTCAACGCTACTTCATGGGATTATCGGGTAATAGATGAGAAGTCTTTCTGTAGCTATTTTATTCACCATTTCTGTGGTTTCGAACAGTGGGTTAGTTATACTTTATTACCTCTTTCATTTTGGCCCAGGTTTATCTTTCTTCCATTATTTCTTTTAATTATTTTGTTGTATTTTCTCCAATCCATGCTTCACTTCCTCTACAGATTACGTTGCGGTTTGCTGAGACTTTGGCGGAGTTTTGGCTCTGAGTCAGATTTCTTTGAGTACGTTAGCTCCTTCTGCCGAGAGGACATGGTCAACATCATGTAGCTCGGCGCACAGGACGATATAAGCATTCGTGATCGGAATAATTTTAATTAGGGCCATTATTAGTTGGGTAAACATAACGTCACTTTTATACCAACAATATACTTGTCCTATAAAACGCTTCCCCAAGTTTCGGGCTCGTTCCTCCAAAGGTAGTCCTTCTTTGCACCTTCTAACGGCACTACCTTCCGGGGTTCACTATACCCTAATACCAAGTTCTGGACCCTTTGAAAGTCACGTTATATTGAGTGAAAGTAAGGAAGTGAGTGATAGTAGAGTTTCAGGAGGTTTGTCTAATCAAACCTGTGTTCTCTTTACCTGAGTGATGCCGCTGCGTCGAATGTGTCAGACTTGGTCTTTCACGACTAATAACTGATAACTGATGATGAATAAAAGAGGTAAAGAGAAAGAGTTACAGGTGCTGATAAAAATATTGAGGTTATTTCTGCCCTGGTGATTATGGTACCTCTTCAATTTGTTTTAATTTCTTTTGTTTTTTTGTTTTGCATTCAATACTTTCATTGGGATCCACTAGAGTTTTAATGATCGAACAGGTGGTCCATCTGTTATGTGTCCCTTTACTCTCTCTCTCTCTCTCTCGCTCTTTCTTTTTTCTCTCTTTCTATCTCTCCCTCTCTCTCAATGCCCCCTTGTCGTGGGGAGAGAGCTTGCGTGTACCATAGATTTTTCGAGCTATGTCGTCGGAGGTACCATTATGGTACCGCTGGTAGGGTTACCCTTGTCGAATTGGTCGGGAATGAGGTTCTAGACAAAGTGCGTTCATCTTCTACTCTTCTATCGTGTATTCTGTTACTGTTTTCTCTATCCCTTCGACTGATCCTAAAAAAATGAGAAGAAAACCTATTACTATCCTTTGAGCTTTATCTTTCATCCTTCTATCTAAATTTAATGACCTGGCAGCTACTTCATGCGTCAGAAGAGAGGCTTTAGAACCTCTAAAAATAACGCTAATCGGCGCTCACTGGTTGCGAGAGACTAGGACTAGAGGGGTCCTAGGCACTATGGTGCGATAAATGGGATGAGGGTAAGTGCCCCGTTAACCCCTTCCCTGGCGTCTAATTACTGACCATTACCAGTGACCGTTGAGGGGTGCCTCTGGTAGCAACTGTCCGAGGTGATGGGTCTTGTTTCCAGGTTGGTTGCCAGGCCAACAAAAAGCTTTGGGTCGAGTCTCTTGGTGTGGTGGGATATCGATTGAACGCTATGCCGAGATCCTCGCCGCCCTGAAGGGAACTAGTAGGAGTTTAATACGGAGCATGTTCCACTGTTCACCTGGTGCGAAATCGATACTCCCCTTCGGAGGCTATCAGTGCTGCTTGGTTTGAAGTCACGGCACGCCGGGCTTGAACGATTCGGTCGGACGAACAGAAATAAAAGGAGCGTGCCTTCTGAAATATCTCAAACATCTCCGATGGATAGGTGGGAGCGACTCACGCGGTGAGAACTAACCAACCCCCTCTTTTTTACTTATTAATTGGTCGAAAGTTATTAGAGATATAAAGTGTTCAGCATGACTGGAAAGAAAGGACCGACTGTCTTAAATTCACATATTCGTTATGTAAAAAGAGCAAGTGGTGCGTGGACTTCCTAGAGCGGTGTTATTCGAAATGCCACCTGGGAAGTATCTACACTGACTGCGTCCTTAATAGGAAACTGCAAGAGCTCAAGGCTCTATACAGATCATCCGAGGAAAATCTAAGGTACTGGAGAGGAAGCTGCAGACCCTAGAATCTGAACACGCGCGTCAGCTTCGCCGTTCCGAGGACAGGATCACCACTTATCCTCAAGACGAGAGGTCCAGTCTGCTTACGATGAATCTCCCACCGACGTGGGTGGATCCGCCGACGAGTCCCTCGTCCAAGAAGCGAGCACTGCATCGGCAGTACCAAGCCAGCCTTCCAACGTCCCAGAGTTGGAGCCAGCTGCTGCGGGACTGGCTCAACGGGCCAAAAAGAAGAGAAAGAGGAAGAAGGGAAAGAAAAAAGAAGAAAAAGTCGAAACAGAACAAGTGAAAACAGAGGAAGATAGGAAAAAAGAAAGAAAAATAAAATATGGAGATTAAAGAGGAAACGGACAAGTCGTTTCCGAAAGGCAAGACTCTGTCTTCTGCAGCCGAATATGAGAGAGTCAACCTTATTGGCGAGTCTCAAACACAGCATTTGCTCCTCCTGTTAGTGGCCCGCCTTTGCACCAGTGTGAAGGGAAGCTGCCTGCCAGGACGGGGAAACCACCGAATCAGGGTAGAGGCGGAGAAATCTGAGATTTCTGAGAACTTAGTCGTTGCCATGATGGCAAGTGGCAACGACCTCTACCTCAAAGGAGGTAATGTTGGTCCTGAAGTAAAGATTTTACACACTGTCATGGGAGCCGTGGATGACTGTGGGTTGAAACTCCGCAGACGTGTCGTGGTCGGGATGCTCCTAAGAAGAGGTCCAAGCCGGATAGCTCACTCGAGGAACATCTCCTTGAGCGGATGCCTGTCAGATTTGTGTACAGCGGAGGGTTTTTTTTGTGGACCCTTACCACACCTTTTATGGTAGAAACGATCTCTACCAAAGGGATGGAGGGGATCCAAAGGAGTGTCTGGATCAGAGTGAAGGCGGAGGTGCGTCAGTACGCCCGTGTCACTCCTGGAACGACTTCTCGGAGGTCGCAAAGAGGGGTGCATCTTCGCCACCAAATAGGCCGGGAAACGAAAGAGCGTAGGGAGTCCTACATTCGGGGATTTCCTGAAAGTTCTTCTGTTTAATGCGAGGTCGATCAAGAACAAGTTTCTTGAGCTTCGATGCCTCGTAGCAACGGAAGAACCTGAGATGGTGGCCATAACAGAGTAGTGGGTAAAAACCTCGAACCGAGATTTTGAGGGTGAATTCACGATTTCCGGTTACCAACTCTTCCTAAAATATAGGCCAGACAGAGAGGTGGTTTAATCGAGAAATTGGTCAACTGTTGAGGGAGAAAAACTGTGTAACGGCAGTCAAAGAATTTCGGTGACTTTGATGGGTTCCGGAGGCTAGCTAGGAGAGTGAAGTCCAGCATAAAGGCGGCAAAACGTGCCAAGGAGCTTCGAGTGGCGAAACTCTTCAAAGAGAATCTCAAGGGGTTCTTTGGATACGTAAATAGCCGTAAACTAATCCGTCGAACGATTGGCCTTTTGATGAATGAGGAGGGGGCATTAAATCACTCAGATGCAGAAATTCAAACCTCCTGAACGACTACTTCTCTTCAATGTTCACTGAAGAGTGTGTTCCCATCTCCCACCCAGCCCACGGACTCTTACTTGAGTGAGGAGCTGGGGGAAATGGGCTTCAACCAAACTGAAGTAGAGGAAAAAATCACCGACCTAAAGACGAATAATTCCTCTGGCCCGGACGGGTTTCTACCTAAAGTGTTGAAAGAAGTGCGTGATGAGGTGTCACGACATCTGGGCACAATCTTGAACATATCAATCCGGATTGGATGCGTTCTTCGAGACTGGCGGGGGGCAGAGGTGACTCCTATCTTCAGGAAAGGAAACTCGAGCCAACCGTCAAACTACCGACCTATTAGTTTAACTTCGATAGTTGGTAAACCCATGAAAAGCATCATGGTGGACAAATTATCGTCATATTTGGATTCAAACCTGCTATTGAAGAGTTCTCAGCACGGTTTTCGAAGGCACCGGTCATGCCTAACGAACCTTGTGAAATTCTTCCACTTCGTTTTCAGTGAACACGACCGGGATAAAGCGGTGGATGTTGTGTACTTGAGACTTTCACAAATCCTTTGATAAGGTACCACACCGCCGCTTCCTCCGGAAAGTGCGTGCGCTGGGCATAGACGGAAATGTAGCAGGTTGGATAGAGAACTAGCTAGGCAGCAGGCGGCAATGGGTGGTGTTGAAGGGACAGACTTCTAAGTGGGTGCCCGTTACTATCGGTATTCCTCAAGTTTATGTCCTGGGACCACTACTTTTCATCACCTATGTTAACCACATGGATGGTGACATAGTTGCGAAGATTTTTAAATTTGCCGACGATACCAAGCTTGGTATAAACGTTGCAAAGGATGGAAATACTGCCCGCCTACAAGAACATCTCCGGAAGACTTGGGAGTGGTCGAGCACATGGGAAATGCCTTTTAATGTGAACAAATGCAAAGTGATGCATATCGGCCACTGAAACCCCAAATCACCGTATATGCTTAAGAACTCCCTCTTGAATGCTCTGATACCGAGAAGGACTTGGGTGTAACTATCACTAGTGAACTTAAGTTCTCGAAACATTGCATAGAGGCGGAAAAGAAAGCCCAAAGGATGTTAGGCTACATAAAGCGATAGTTTGGAACTCTCTTGTCCAGCCGCATTTGGAATACACCATACAATTTTGAAGTCCTTCATTACGAAAGGAGATCGCGAGATTGGAACGAGTGCAAGCCAGGGCAACCAAACTGATTCCCTCTATCAGACACAAAAGTTACGAAGATAGGTTAGGTTACGGAAATAAGATTTGTTCTCGTTGGAGACTTGGAGGCTGAGTGGTCAGCTTATCTAAGTGTTTAAAATACTTCGAGGCTTCGCCAATGTGGACTGCAAGGATACTTTCCAGCTAAGCGAGAACAGAACCATAAATCACGGCTACAAACTTGAACTGAAGCGTTACCAACACGATCTGTGTGCGAAATCTTTCACATATAGCATTTGTTGTACTTGGAACGCACTTCCAGTGGAAGTTGTCAGCAGCAATTCTATTGAACAGTTCAAGTCGAGATTAGACAAAGTTTTGAAAAATCGCCGATTGGGCACATAAACCGTTATGCGTGTTATATATATATATATATATATATATATATATATATATATATATATATATATATATATATATATATATATATATATATATATATAGGACAACCAGGACAGAGCCAAAGACGCTTGGTAACACTTATTGGAAACTCTTCAGGATTATAACAAATTCCACTATCAGTGCTAAAGAATCAGTAAAAACACAAAAAAACACGAAACATATCATGAAACATGAGGATTAAATTTAAAATGAATTAAATCCAATGGGAGTGGGGAGAGAACACCCAACTAGTGAAGGCATATGAAATAAGAACAAAATTGACATTCAATTTTTTTACAAAAGAATGTCAATTTACTTAATAGATTAACATGTTTGTTAATATGTACATGTTGAACATAAATTATATGCTTTATGAATGAGGATATTGATACCTAATTTTTACATTTAAACTCACAAAAGTTAAAGAAATTTAATCCAAGGTTCGAAAAAGTGGGTTTTCGGTGAACATTTGACGTGAAAGGACGATCTTCTTGGGTAATTTTTATGCCAAGAAAGGAGATGCTATTCTTTTAATCGAACTCACAAGAAATTTTAATATTATGATGTTTTGAGTTTAAATAATTCAAGAAGAGCATACAATGGGATCTATGTAGAAGTACTAAAACGTGTCATCTACATAGTTCTTATATAAGAACGAGAGAGAAAGAAAGCGGTTATTAGGAGTTACAAGTAATTGGCGGAACTTCCAAAGCCTTATGGCCCACTCAAGGAGATTTCCGTATTTATTTACCTATTTACATACATACGAGATATCCTAATAACTTTACTGCAAAGTTCTAAAGCGATAGGGTACATATAATTTTGTCTAACCTATTATTAAACATACTCTTCATATTAAGTTCGGGCAGTCGATTCCATGCGTTTACTACCCGATACTAAGAGTAATTTCCACTAGCGTTGGTAAAGAAACTTGTAGCCTCTAATTTACATCCATAACTACGCGTTGGATTTTCGTTAATTGTGAAGAGCTTGCTGTAATCCAGATCGTCAATACCGATTAAAATTCTTCGTAGTATTCTTGTCTCCAGTTCAAATGAGTTGATGTCCACCAGCCTTGTTTCGTAACTTTTGTGCCTGATTAGTGCTACTAATTTAGTTGCCCTAGCTTGCACCTTCTCCAGCCTCTGCACGTCTTGCCTGAGGGAAAGTCACCATACCTGTACACACAGTATTCCAGGTATGGCCGTACTAATGAATTATGCAAGGAAAGGACGATCTCTCTGTTGGGCAATTCAAATTGTCGTTTGATATACCCAAGTAGTTTCATTGCTTCCTTCTTTGCTCGTTCTCTGTCTGATATCGTGAATTTATAGTCTAGCAGGGTGTAGTCCTTTCTTTGTTTCTGTTGCCTGGATGCATTATCTTGCAGTTATTTACATCAAAGGGTATCTATCAGGCCTTAGACCATTTGCCTATTATTTTCAGGTCTGCTTGAAGTCTAACTATTTCATCGGGGTAAGCCATTCCGGATCCAAGTTTTGGGTCATCCACAAAATTAGAAATGTTACTGAATATCCCTGAATCTATGTCGTTAATGCATAGAGTAAATAGGAGTGGATCAAGCACAGAGAGAGAGAAGAGGGAGAGATAGAGATAAAAGAGAGGGAGAATAAGAGAGTAAGAACGGGAGATAACGAGAGAGAACGGGAGAGAGAAGGATCTATATATATATATATATATATATATATATATATATATAGAGAGAGAGAGAGAGAGAGAGAGAGAGAGAGAGAGAGAGAGAGAGAGAGAGAGTATGTGTGTGTTTAGAGGAGAAATGAGAGAGAGAGAGATGGTAGTTATCACCGAGCGTTGACTGCAAACGAGTGCAAATAGAGACCGGAAGTTGAAGACCTGTTTAGCTTCCAACTCCCGCCTTTCGATAAGAGTTCAGAGGAAGGGACAGCCACATCCCATATGCGTTGGCCTTAAACAGGCTTTTGGAGGTGGCCTTTATTCCGACCTCAAAACGCACTCTCTATTCATTTCGCCTTCTGACGTAGGCGCGAGGTAGAAAGTGCATTTTAAAGTACTTCCGAGAATCCAATATTTGTTATTGGATTTTGTTCGTGATACTTAAAAGTTAGTTAAACAGTCGTGGCAAAAGTTTGAAGACTGTTTGAAGCTTTGTGATTTAATGGAATGAAAAAAAACCCGAATGGGTATAATAAATTGAGTCTTTCGAAATGAGTAAGACCAACTTAGCATGGATAGTGAGTTTTGGGGTCTTAACGAGTCTTTTACAGTACTGCAAAGCCCGTAAGTTATGTTATTTCAGTTGATTATTTTAGTTAATGTTTATGAGAAATTCAGGTTACATTAAAAAGTAGGATTGAAGCAAACCTTTTATTTTACTTATGTAGCCTTGGACATGGATTCGCTGTTTCACTAAACCCCGTTTATTGTACATTTTGCCATTTTAGGTAAACAGAAAAATTTAATAACTTTTTGGATAAAATTCATTCTTCAAAAATATGTCACTTAATTATTGATTCTAGTAAATTTTGTTGTTGTTGTCCATTAAATTTCTAGGACATCTAACATACACTTATGCGCTCAACTAATAAGTTACCCTCTCTTTTTTTGCTGCCATGTCAATTCACTTTCTTCCATCTACATTGGTGTCCTTCTAGGTTTGGTTGTGTGATGTTGCTCTCTTTTAGTACAATCTATCGCACAAAAAGGAGGTAAGAACTACTCTGCGGAATTTACGAGAAGACAAACCAGAGATTAAAAAAATAATCGCAATTTCATCCTTTAATTTATACGAGGGTTGTTCAAAAAGTTCGCAGAAAAAGGAATAAAATTCAAAATAAAAGAATTATAATTTTGTTGTTCAACATAAGTTCTCATATTTTAATTAATAGCGAGAATAATAACTAATTAATCAAAATGTATAACATTCTGGAATTTTAGGATTAAACTGAGACTTAAACCAAGTTAAAACAGCTTTTTAACATCATCGACAGAAGAAACAAAATAAGTCATCCGATGTTTTGTTTTTCTTAAACCTGAAAAAAAGCAAGAATGGCTCTCGTTTTTCTTCCGTTGATAATATAAAAAGAGCTATTTTAACTTGGCTTAATTTTCAAAGTCCTCATTTGGTTAGAAATAGTTCAGATGGATCTTATAATCGCTTGCAAAAGGGTTTTGACCTCAATGGAGCTTATGCTAAAAAAAAAATTTAGACTTCTTATGGTCTTAATTTTATTCCTTTTTTCTACGAATATTTTGAATGCCCCTCGTAAATTAATTTTTTGCCAATAAAGCTGGAAATTGGTTCGAATTATGTAATACTTCGATTGCTTGGTAAACTTACAAGAACGATCTGAAAATGGGATTCAGTGAGTCATTGACATTGGCGATTGTTTTATTAATTAAGTTTCTTTATCTGATCGATCAAGTTTATGTGAGATTGGACTGTCACTACACATTATAGGCTTTCTATATTTGAATCGCTTTAACTACTAATTTTATAGTAACTAGTAGATCATCTTATAAGTAATAAGGCTTTTACCTTATGTTTATCATTTCATGAATGTAAATCCAACAACTCATCGCAGTTATTTATATTTAAATAGGTATTTATTTTTTAATTTAATAAGTAATAGAATTACCATTAGTTTATTCCACTATTTTCCATCCTAATACAAACCTTTTAATACTTTGTTTCTAAAAATCGTTTGACATTGATTAAAAAAAACTTTAAAGTTGTTTCGACCTCTTCTAAGGCTAATATTTTCATTCTCTTCAGGTGATTCGCTAAATTCCTAAAAATATGTAATCTGACGAGGCTAAGTCGGGCTGGTATTGAGGATGGTTTATTAGTCTAATCGAAATTACAAAGATTTTGTATCGTACCACCAAACTTATAGAAGGAACCAACGAAGCAGGAGTCTATTTAATCCACTGTAAAGAAATTAACTGCCCTTTAATTTACATAGGCGAAACAGGAAGAAATATGGATAAGAGAATGTACGAGCACAGTGAAGACATTAGATGGGCAAACACAGCCTCTAGTCTTTTCACACACACTAATAACTTTAAACACCCGATAGACTTCCCACAGGCCAAACTAATCTACCCGTGTAAAGACTTCCGCTAAAGAAAGGTAATTGAATCCCCTTATAGATGAAATCCCCAACTTTAACCTTTCGGATGGGCAATTTAAATGCAGCCCTTACGTCAAGATATAATCTTAAAAGATATCCTTAATGAACTTAAATTCACACCCCCTGATTAGAACTCCAATTGGATCTCTGTAAAATATATATATATATATATATATATATATATATATATATATATATATATATATATATATATATATAATATATATATATCTATCTATATATATATATATATATATATTGTACGCTTGGTGTGACTGCATGTATTCTTAGTGTTTGACTGAGGTTGGCATGACAAACTCCATGCCGAAACTGGTCTCGAGATAATAAATACTACGCTCCTCCACAGTGGTTTTATTAACATATTTGGAATCTGTCATTGGATTTAACAATTGTTCTCATATTGATTATTTCTATCCTTTTTTCCTTAAAGTGTTGTATGCAAACTGTCTAACTGGACAGATTAAACCTCTTTGGTGATTGTCTGATGTGGGTTTATGATCAACCCTAATGTTCCCTAAGAACCCATTAGAAGTAGGAAGGGTCTTCTCACCCACATGTCGTTCCTATCCACACTAAGAGAAGGAACGATTTCAGGGAACGTCAGATTCTCTCTAACAGGCGTTTAAATAAAGAGGAAATTAATACATATATAAACAAGATGAAACAATCAAAGGCATACCTGCCTGACTGAGTGTATCCAACTCACTTGCAGGAGTTAAAGAATGAATCCCCAAAACCGCTGTGTAAGATCCTTAACCGGTCTATGAAGGACGGAGTAGTGACAGTAAAGTTCAAATAGCTAGAAATCTTTTAAAAGAGAGAGAGAGAGATAAATCCAAGCGTAGGAGCTTTCCTCCTATCAGTTTAACGAAGGTAATTGGTAATGGTAAAACTCGAGGAATCGATAATTGGAGATAGGTAGCCAGGTAATCTTGAGTCAAATAACTTATTTTCGGATAAATAGCAGGCATTTCGTCTAGGGCGTTCCTGTTTTATTAATATCATCAATTTGTATTATAAAATTACACTATGTTTATCAACGATGACAAGAAAAGTTATACATAATTTCCCTAGACTTTCAAAAAGCCTTTGATATCATTCTGCATAAGAGGCTCTTGCTGAAACTTAAAGGGCAAGGAATAAAAGGAAACATTTTTAAGAGTATTCTAAAATGGGGCAAGCTCAAATTGGGCCCCAGTCACTATTGGGGTACATCAATTGTCAGTGCTTGGCACACTATGGTTCATTATATATATTAATGACCCTGATAATGGATTGCTTAGTAAAATCTCAAAAATTTTAGATGACACGAAAGTAGGAAACATGTTTTTCGATGCGATGTTGCTGACTGCAGCGAGACCTGGATAAAATTGTCGAGTAGGCGGATAAATGACAGATGAACTTTAATATACGTAATTACATGGTCATGCACTTAGGATGTCAAAATTTAAAGCCAGATTATCAAATGAACTGCCAAGTCCTAGAATCCGTTAACTTAGAAAGGAGTAAGGGGTTTTAATTTTAAAGGATCTCAAAGTGTCAAAACAATGTGTCGAAGCTAATAAGAATGCAAAACGATGTTGGGATACCTTGCTGGGAACTTCACTTTTGAGTCAAAAGTTATCATTTTACCTCTAAATCAATCGTTCCTCCAACCTCATCTCGAGTACTCAGTGCAATTTTGGTTTTACATCAACAAAGACGGAGCACTGTTATAAAAAGTGCATTGTAAGGCAACTAAATTAATTCCTGAACCTAGAAATAAACCGTACGAATAAAGATTTCGCTCCTTAATTTGTTCTATCATTACCCCATAGTAAAAAGCGAAAAAGAGAATATTAGCGTCGATCTGTCTATAGCCCATTCATTGACTAGGTGTTAACTAAGCTACAGAGCTGGTTTGGTGAGTAGACAATTCCGAACGGGTTTCAGACTATTTAGCAACGCCCATGGAGATGTTGCACCTTTACTGGATGTGTCAAAAGTCTACGAAGCTGAAATCGTTGTCTTGAGCCGCGTCAAGGCAGAATCAGAGCCCTGGTTTTCGCCAACAATCAAGTTTGACTCGTTGGAAATTCTCTTGCCCTCACTCAGACCCGAATGTATCCGAACTTGGTCAGGTTCCTTCAAGTTTTGATCACTCCCCCAGTCTCTCGAACGCGGAGGCCGAATGTTCATTTTCGGGCCTGAAACGACTCTAAACGTAGTTCAGGAATACCATGGGCCAAGAGCGCCTTAACGGCCTGGCGCTAATCGATGTTCACAACGAAAATGATGGATAGTGTAATAAATGTATTTGCCCAAAGAAACAGGAGGCTGATGTTCGTGGGAAATACCGTTACAAATTCTGTGTTAGATGCTGTCATTAATCCTTTCAGATCCGTTTATGTTTATATTTCTTTTTTAAGCCACACTTGTATTCTGTTATTCAAGAAGAGTTATGTAAAATATAGAATATATCGAAAAACAGTTTTTAAACCATTGTGATCGAATATACCTTATATAATACATGTCTAAAATACAGGTAAATCTCAAATATAATTATTTAATTCAGTATTATACCTTAACTGACGCGCCAAAACTACAATAAACCACAATTCTAAATTTTCCTATATGTGAAAACAAAATCGGATCTGAGAGAGTCAGTGGTCACTCCTCAATGAGATGCTGTTATTTATTATCAAAACTGTCTATTATAACCCTCATCATCAATGCCATTTTCTCAGACTACTCAGAGGGAGAAATTCAGGTTTTAGGCCCCCCCCTAATTTTTATCCTGGATCAGCCACTGGTTCGACAGGGATGATAGATCTAACACTAGTTAAAACAGACTCAGATTAATAAAGAAGTGCATCAAAATATGGTCATAGAAAAAAATAATACTTTAGTTATCAAATCGCTCAAATGCGGAATAGTCTACCAAACCGACGAGTAAGAAGAAAATCAGTAAATTTATTTAAAAATCGTCCTGGGAATTTTTCGAGTGTAAATATTTCCTAATAGGAGGCACAATTGAAAACTTCAAATATTATTAAAAAAGAAGAATAAACAAATAAAATGATGCCGAGGATCAGACCTTTGTATACCATTTGTGCGAATGAGTTTTCCTTCCTGACTTTCCTGTCTCCTTATTCTTCTCACCACCGTAGGGCGAAGCCCCATCAGAGAAGAAGATCTGTCCTATCCTCACATTTGTATGATTGGACGATTGCCTTGAGCTAAGTTAATACCATACATGACTACACATGTAGATAAGTGTGCAACAAAACCCACAGGAAAAATTAATACGCGGATTCCAAGTACCAAGTACTTCCTCTATAAAGAACTCGAATTAAAGTTCAAAAGTACTTGGAATCCTCGTATTAATTTTCCCTTTGGGCTTTGTTGCATTTATTGCTTATTCACGCGATACTTTGTGAGTTTTCCACATGTAGATAAGTGTGTATGTGTACCGTAGTTCTAGTAATAGTAAAAAAAAACCCACAATGATTTTAATGTATACACATGTATACGTATGTATCAGCCTTCAAGTACAAAGGGTTGAAGTACCGTCATCTTTTTCGGGCTGTGTAATAATCAGTAAGATGGTGAATCAAGTCAATCTTCTAATATGGTTTGTTAATTTTAAGCTTTCACCCTTGTTGCTCTCAGACATACTTTTGGGAGCATCCAAAAGTATATCCAAGGGTCTTTGCTGGTCATAGTTGGGTAATTCTTCTCTTTATTAGCCTCTGTAGTTCTTTTATTAGCCAACAACTAAAAGGCAAAACCAGAGAAGTTATCTCTGCCTCCAAGTTATGAGCTCGTAAGGAAAACAGAAACGTCAGTGGACGTAAACACTACACCTACAATTAGGAAAAAAGCCATGCCTATAAACCTCAACCGTCATTTTTCACACTAATAGAAAATAATCACAATTTCCATTATGCTAATGGGAGTAAGAGAAGGATTAATTTGTATCCCAAGAGGATAAGCGGAAATAAATGTAACAATACTCACCCTTATTCGGTGACCCACTCTTTCATGTTGCTAACAATTACTTTAATTCTTTCGATGAAGTTTATATACTCCACACGGCAGATCATCTACATGGTAATGAAGCTCTTCCATAGCTATGGAAGAAAACTGAAGCTGGTTAAATGCGGAAGGAGTGAATGTGCTGAATGAGACTAAGAAATCCTTGGGTTTACATTCATAATTGACCCTTAAATTGTTGAGTCGAGTGTCTCTAAAGTCGACGCTACCAAGAATCATTTTGCCACACTATCAATGTAGATGGTGTCCACTAAATAAAAGATTCCCACACACTTTATTAACCGTGAATCTAACGCACAAAAAATATAATTGGAAAAAACGAGCTATTTTGTTTTACAAATTTTATCTCTAAAAGGACTATCGCATTTCCCGCCGCCTAAGGCTTCGCATGGCCAAAGAAATGAGGTCAGATCGTAACAATCTTTCAATGTGTCTCGAACTTCATCTACATTAAGTTTTGCTCATTTATTTAGCATAAATATAAATTACTATTTTTCCTAATGAAATATATGTTTCGTACAGTATTACATTATTGAATTTTCTCCTTCCATATTTAGCGAATAATCCTACATTATATATCAATAAGTAGATAATAATACTGTTTTTATAGAATTAATATAAAAGAGAACTGACTTCCAATTCAATTTCATCCTACTCGCGCATGGTGGCACCGGTAACTTTGAAATTATTTCTACAGTATAAAAAAAGAGAGACACCAATTTTGCTTAAAAGTCTCTTGTGTTTGGGCAAAAAGGATTTTTTTTAACGTTAATTGCAAAACAAAAAAATTAGAGTCTTAAATGTGATTAAAGTCTGAGGCCAAAAAATAGGTGCTTCGTTTGTTACTCGAAAGAGAATATGTAGATCTAATTATGTAGGTCGTCTGGAGAAGGGATGCGATTTTAGTATATTTGAGATGTTTGTTTTTATGTGCCAGACATAGGCTTTACTAAATGTTTCCTTTAGGAGTTACCGGACTTTTCTTTTAGGAGTTACAGTATTTTTCCTTTAGGAGTTACCGGAGAGAGATTGGTTCGGCAATCCAGAATGGTTTCTAGAGAGTGGATTTCTGATGGATAATGTAAACAAAGCATTTTTATTTTTTGGTAGTGGATTTTTTCAGGGAATTAGGGCACACATACAGACATATTGGGAATTATAATTATGCAAAGTTCATGGTCCACTGGGTGGATGGAAACGTCTCAAATGATTTGGATCAGTTCAGTGCTTTTGGATTGGTTAAATTTTGTGCTTTGTAATGTAGATTTTTAGTTTTGTGTTTTTAGACCAGATATGTTTTTATCAGCTTTGTTTTTGTACAAAAGATGTTCAGGGGTGGTTTCACGTTTTTAGGTCGACAATATTTTTGGTCAATGATGTATGTGTTTGTAAAGATAAGATGTATTTGGTCAAATTTGTGTTTTATAACTTTTTTAATGGGATATGTTTTGGTTAAGTTTGGTGCTTCGTTTATGTCTGATGTGTTTAGGCTGCAGATATTTTTGGACAGTTTTGTGATTTTGGACGATGCTTTGGGGCAGTATTATGTTTTGGTAGTAAGTTGGGTTGGAATCAAATATGCTTATGGTTAGTTATTTTTAGACGATGTTTTTTATTAAAGAGTTTTGTAGTCACTTTGAGTGTTTTGCGGCGGCTTTAAGTCACTTTGCTACTTTTTGATGATGTTTTTGCCAGGTTTGTGCTCTTCCACGGCTTTAAGTCAGTTTAGGGCTTTTCGACGGCGTTAAGTCAGTTATGTATGTGCTTTTAGCCAAAGTCGTTTGAGGACTGTTTTTTTTAGACAAGATATTTTTAGTGAGTTTTGTATTTATTTGCCGAATATATTTACGATGAATTTTGTATTTTCAGACCGAATATGATTGGAGTTTGTGTTTATGGAAATAAAGATGATTTTGATCTTTTTTTCTTTTTTTAAGCGAAAATTTTGGTAGGGGCGCGTTTTGTATTTTCGAACCGAAGCTTTCTTTTGGTCAGGTTTTGTTTGTTGACCAAAGACATCTTTGGTCAATTTTGTGTTTCGATACCGAATAATTTTTTACCTAGTTATGTGTTCTAGATTGGTTTTATGATTCTGAATCAAAATAATTTATTTGGCTTTTTTTGTTAGGAGGGGAAAGGTTTTTAATCAGTTCCTGGTTTTTCAACCCAAAAGGTTTTTGATCAAGTTAAATACCATTGATAATTTTTGTTTTATTTATATAAATTGCATAACTTTTAACCATACGTAATGTATACCTGAAGGCCACTGAACACTAATTTTGGAAACCTTAGATTTTCTCTGGTAAAATTATGGAAGATTATTTTGTTTTAGAAATACAGGCGTTCTGATCTTGTATGGAGGGCACTCTATTCTTAAATGAAAATGAAAATAGCACTTGAATGTAATAATTACCTATTCTACTTTTAATATATATATATATATATATATATATATATATATATATATATATATATATATATATATATATATTTATATATATATATATATATATATATACGAGGCAATTGCTTCGCCACTCCCCCCCTACGGGGGAAGCTTGCGCTTCGCTACTAAGATTAAAATTCAATATCTTAAAAAAGGAGCCATGGTTAAATTTTTATAAATTTTCTGAACTTTACAATTTGTAATTCTTTGTTTTTTTTTAATAATTCACAAAATTTCGATACTTATATTTATTTCTGAACTTCACCATTTTGTTTTTTAATATTATAAAAGAATTATTAGAAATAATTTTGATAAAATAACATAAGTCATTTGTCCACTAATGAAAAAAAACCATTTTTTGATTTTTCACCCATCTTCGAAAATCCCATTATACAATTATAGAGTTAATGATCACTTTAGAAAGAAACCCATTTTCAATTAGATCTTGAAGCTGCTCTGTATTAATCGGAACTAGCATAGCTCCCCGGCCTTGCCTGGGATATAAAGTCCTGTCGTAAATAAATACAGACGTATATTGTTTTAAATTCTTATAGTGTGGCACTAAAATATCTTTACTTGCTGATTATTATTATTATTATTAGTGGGGTGAATGAAAATTAAGGAGAGTTGAGCACACCCCCTATCATATAACAACATATAATGTGATATAATATACTTACAATGAGTAACCGTTTCACATCGTACTCCCGGCAGTTTACGCGCATTGGGGATGAATGAACGTTCGTTATGAGCGAACAACGTTGTGCCCTCAGGTACAGATCGAGTGTCATAAAGATACAGATACCAGAGATGATTATCAAAGCATTATTGCGGACTCAGATGGTTCAGAACAACAATGGAGCTGATTTTTCAAATATATACAGGGTGTGTATAAAGATCCTGGGCAACATTATACGTTAACCCTTTATTTTCTGTTTCAGTTAAATTGATTGGCATCGTGGCTGATGTGACTATCTGTGCTATCTAATAACGAATTATAGCTAGTGTATGATGTATGGATGGATGATTGTGCTCGATAACCCATATAGCCTTATGAGGTATATGAGCATGTTTTCCGCAGAAGTTCAATAAGCCTGCCCAAAAGTGTGACACCCTATATTCGTGGGCTAAGAAGGCTTTTAGTAGTGGAAGTGTCAGTGAAGCAAAATGTTCTTGCTGACCAGCAACACGAGATCGTCATGTGGAGAGAGATGAGGCATCATGAAACAGATCGCCTCACAAATCTTCTCGATGCGTCCTCTGAGCTTGGTATTCCCAGGTCCACAGTCATGAAAATTATGAAACGAGATATGGAATCGAAACCATTTAAACCTTCTTGTGTGAAAGAGCTCTTCGATGTGGATATAAAAGCGCGAGGAACTGCTTGCAAGTCTCTTTTGCGAAGATTTTCAACTGTTGATTCAAGAAATAACGTATTGTTTATGGATGAGTGTGCCATTTATCTGAGAGGTTGAAGGAAAAGGAAAAAGACTCACATTCTGAAGAAATCGGGCAACACTCTCTATACTTTATGATATAGGCTGCGATTTATGGAATAGATCTTATCGACCGATATTTCTTTACACCTGTTGACCACATTGCTTCTCTGGCCACGCTTCAAGAATGGTTTATGCCATAGCTGCGTATGAGAGGAATTGAAGAGTGGGCGATTCTTCACTAAGATAGAGCACCGGCACCGTTTTCCCTCTGAGTAAGAGAATTACTGAAAAGAGATGTTTGTTGGATGATAAATTAGACGTGAATCTGACCTAGTACGACCTCATCTAATCACAAACTTACCTAATGCAATAATATGCTCTAGGGTGCAATGGAAAACAAAATTTCTCAACTTTGCTTACAGACGGTTGACAACCTAAAGACGGCTGTCAGTGACAACTTCCACGAAATGCAGCCATAAACATGGCAGAAAATTGCCCAATATAACTTGGGCAAAGATCCAATGTTGTGTTGATGATGGAGAACAACATACATACATTATTTTAAGTGAGTTATGAAGGCACTTTGGGCCCACCCTGTATATGAAAAAATTATATATTTATAACATATATGTATATCGCCGTACTTTGCCTATTTTGGGGAAATTAAAGAAGTAACGGGTGCTCAGGAAAATGAAAAGTGAAATTGTTTGAATGGGTGATGGTTCTGTACCAAAGGGGAGAAAGAAGACATAAGAAAGCTACGAAAGCTACGAAAGCAAACGAGGTGAATTTCAGGAATAGGTTGGACCATCATCAGAAATTTCTCTATCACCAGGAGAGATACGACCATTTCATGTTTTTTTTTCAAATCTTTTTCAATCAAGAAATGCTTTAAATAATAGAACCACTCAATATGCAACGCAGACGCAAAAACATAAATCAACGTCAGTTCTGAATTACAATGTTTCTTGTGAATTATTCTTTAGAGACGTCTATCAAAACCGATTTCAAACAGAGATTTCTGCTCTGTGGATCCTCTTCTGAGAAATCAAGAAATTGTGAATGCAATACTTCGTTTCCGATTTGGATAGATACTGACATACACATTCATCTTAATCACAAACGAAAATATCTCCAAAACACCGAAAATGGGTACGATAAATTGTACAATGTCAGACCAAATTTAAGCATTGTTTCTGGTCAGTTTTTTGAGTATTATAACACTTAATAAGACCAAGAAGTTGATGAATATATGACCAAATTCAAAGAAAGGTTATTCTTAAATGACACATGCCTCTGAAGCCAATAAAACGAACATATAAGGTCTGGTTTCGGGCATTGACATCTTGTAACATAGCTCAATTTTAAATGTGCATATGTAGAAGAGATATTTCTCCACCTAAAGTTAGATTGCGGGAAAGAGTTGTCCTTCACTTCGTCATACAAAATATATGTGGATAATTAATTTTCCTCAATTCACCTCGTTAAAACTACGTGAAATTAAAATTGACTATTGCGATACAATTCAGCCATCATCAGAATGCTCTTTATATGATTTGAAATTTAAAAAATTCTCACAGATAGTGACTATCGAATGAACGATCCAGGGTTATCTATTCCAAAATGGCTGGACAAAAATCTGTTGTGGTTTCAACAATTTCTTATCTATCCATACAAGAGAAGGTTACAGGGAAGAAAAAAATGGCACACAAAAAGATTACACTTCCCCATCATCTATTGTTGCCTATATATCAAACAAGAGTAATATAGACCTAGCAGATGATGAAAAGTACCTATGAAATTAAAAGAAAATCTAAAAAGTAATGGCTTAGATCTTTCATTCTTTTTCTTGATATTTTTGGGAAAATAGTTAAAATTAATTATAAGAAATTGTTTCTACATGAGGTATTTTCCCTGAACAAATTTGGTTGTTGGCAATGAATAGATAGACGGGTGTGAAACGAACAAGCGTGGTGAATAGCAATGAGACACCACCCATTCAAGAAATTCAGAGTTGCCATTCCCTAATAAATCAGGAAGGCTCAAGCAACCCATTTACCAATTAAACTTTCAAAAAGAGGAAGGTTTAAATTCTGTAGCACAAAATCTGATCCTCAGCTGATGTCTGAAACATGTAAATGGCAATTTTTTCTATAGGGAGAATGGAATTGCTTCTAGCCTTTTAAAAAGAAAAATTAGCTTCTTATTTACAAGGTTTTCATGTTTTTTTACCTTTAGAAATAAATAATAAACTTCATGTAAAAGTTAATTTACTAAATAAATTTGCATTTAATCACTGTTTGAATCATTTTCCTAATTCTTATTTGGTTTATAAAGGAGAAAGATGATATGATGAATAATTCACTACTCAGCAACCAAAATGCTTCCGAGACCAGAGTAGCAATTTCCAACGGATTTTAGGTCGCTGATAATATAATGAATATCCTGGTTAAAATTGTTTGTTAGGTCTACTTCTCAAGGTACACCTACGTGCCACAACAGGTTCCAACAAGCTTGCGGCATTGTGTTTCTTACCACACTCACAGTCTCACTGCCCTTCAGTATTCTTCCAGCAGTCATAGAAGGCAGTTGTACTGTGCAATATTGCATTTTGAGTTGAAAGGTAGGTGATATTCCTAGTCAAACACTTTTAAACTTATAATAAATATTCATTGAGCAAGCTATTGATATGCATGTGAGGCATTTTATTTTAATTTTATTTTCCTATTGAATGATATAAATACTTCTGCTAAGCTCTAATGTTCTGTATTATAATGACAAATTTACCAATAAATTTTCTGTTTATCTTCTAATTGTTTCTTTCTTTCTTCTTTTAGATTCCTCGTACTTGTGTGAATAAGGCAGACAACTACTGCTACATTTGTGGTGGGGTGACCTTTGCATCAGAAAGCGCTTTATAATTGCTATGATTAGAAAGGTATATCACCTACATATATTTTGGATGCAAGATTGGTGACCAGGATAAGAACTGGGATCCTCATATATGCTGCAACACTTGTGCTACTAACCTTCCTCAATAATGGAACAGGAGAAGGAAAGGAATGCCTTTTGCTATGCCAATGAAGTGGCAGGAGCCAACCAACCATACCAACAATTTTTATTTTTGCATAGTACCTTCAGTACAAAAAGGCTTGTCAAAGAAGCAAAAGGAGTCCGTTGAATATTCAAACATTTCATCAGACTGCTCATTTTGTAGCCACCAGGTTTTCTGTTATCTTTTCCAAGTTACAGTATCTAGGGAAGGAAAGTTCAGCCTGTGTTGGAGGACTGCTAATGTTACTTCTACTTCAAAGTCTGTCTCTGCAGACTCCTGTCCCTCAGACTACCATCCAATTTCCATTACTCCTATTCTGTCTAAGCTCTTTGGGCGTTTGTTGGCTAAACGTTTAAATGCATTTGCTGATAGAAAAAATCTCTTTCCAAGTCAGCAGTTTGGCTTTCGAAGGGTCTTGGTGCTTGTGATGCTGTCCTAACCATTTAAGACAGGGTTCAAAAGGCTTTAGAGTCTGGTTTTGAACCTCGTATTGTAGGACTTGATTTTAGTGCAGCCTTTGAACCTGTTAAGCGCAAAGCACTGATTTACGAACTAAGACAGCTAGGTATTGATGGCCCCCTTTTCAATATCCTAACTGAGTTCTTGACTTACCGTATATAACGTATAGTTGTGGATGGGCAACTTAGTGAGCGGAGAAGGGTAATTTCTGGTGTTCCCTAAGGTAGTGTTCTGCGCTCACTGTTATTCATTCTATATACACATGATATGTGGGTTGGACTGGAAAACTAACTAGTTGCTTATGTTGATGATGCTACTTTGATAGCAGTCATACCTTCTCCTGTTTAAAGGCATTTGATCTCAGAATCACTGAATAAAGACCTAACAAAGATAAATGATTGGTGAAATTTATGGGGTATGAAACTGAATGCGAACAAAACTCAAAGTATGATTGTTAATAGATCTTGAGCACTGTACCCCAATAATCCTGATCTTATCATCAACAATGTTGTATTAAACACTTGTTTATCTTTGAAATCTGTTTGACAGCAAGTTTACATTTGAAAAATATGTGCGCTCTATTTTTTTTTCTGTTGCTTAAAAGATTGGTTTATTAAGGTAATCTTATAGAATTTTTGAAGACATACCTATTATGAGGAAGTGTTTCAACTTGTTCATACTCGCTTGTCTGGAGTATTCTCCGGTCTGGTCTTCTGCTGCAGCATCTCATCTTAAGCTACTGGGCAGGAATCTGAGATACTTGTGACACCATCGCTCTGTGAGTTCACTGTGCATGCTGTATAAGATATATCATAATCCTAACCATCCTTTTTACAGTGAACTTACTGATCCTTTTCGTCCATCTTGGTTAAGTAGAAATGCCACTAATGCAAATAGCCAAGCTTTCACGGTTGGGAGGCGTAACACATCTAGGTACTCCGGATGCTTCATTTCAGCAACTACCAGGTTATGGATTGAGCTGCCTAGTCCTGCGGTGAATGTCATGCACTTCAAAAGTTTAAAACTGGTGCTCATTACTTCCTGCTGAGGCATTAAGTTATGTGTGTCTTTCTTATAGCATTCTGCTCTACCAGCAGGGGTTTGTAGTCCGTCAGATAATAATAATAATAATAATCAGCTATGCACCCAGTTCCACATTGATAAGGTCTACCTGTTTCTGATGCACCTACTTCGGTATCCTTCGAATCAGATGAGGAAATTAGTGAGGAGGAAGCAGCGAAGGATGACAGTGCTAGATTACAGAGTGACCCAAATTTTAATGAAGCACACTCCTCTAGGCCACATCTCATAACACAAGGGAAACTCCATGACCTTTTCATGGATCTGCAACTACCCAAGAATAAGGCAGAGCTGCTAGGCTCTCATCTTCAACGTTGGAATTTCCTAGCAGCTGATGTGAAAATTTAAAAATTTCGTGACTGTCAGCAGCAGTTTAACGATTTCTTCGTAATGGAAAGTGATTTAGTGGCCTGCAACAATATTAATGGTCTGATGGAAGCACTTAGCATTGAATATGAACTTATACACTGGAGGTTGTTCATTCATTCATCAAAAACGAGTTTGAAAGTTTTCTTATTGCACAACGGCAATAATTAACAATCAGTTCCTGTGGGCTATGTACCACATATGAAAGAAACTTATGAGAATATAAAGCATATGTTGCAATTCATAAAATATGCTGAACAACAATGACAGCTCTGTGGTGACTTAAAGTTTGATGCTCTTGTGATGGACTTGCAGGGCGGATACATCAAGTACTGTTGCTTATTGCGTGAATGGGACAGCCGTGCAAGAGGTTCCCACTATATCCGGAGACTGGCCACCTCATCAATCATTGGAGCCTGGGATGAAAAATGTTCAACATCCAGTTCTTACTGAACCCCCCAAAAAATTGCTACCCCACTACACATAAAACTGGGGCTTAGGAAAAACTTTGTAAATGCTATGGATAAATCTGGTCAGGGATTCAAGTATTTAACATCAAAATTCCCCTCTCCGAGCGACGCTAAGACAAAAGATGGAATTTTCATTGGCTCTCAGATTCGAGAGCTTATTAAACGTGGTGACTTTGAATCAGCCCTTCATGGGAAGGAGAAATCTGCTTAGGAAGCATTCAAGTTAGTGGCGAAGAGATTTCTAGGAAAGAGAAGGGAAGGAAACTATGAAGAATTGATGGAAAACCTCATCAAGGCTTACAAGAACATGGGATGTAACATATCACTTAAAATCCACCTTTTGGGCTCACATTTTGACTTTTTTTGCAACGGACTGTGGGGCAGTTAGTGACGAACATGGTGAAAGGTTTCACTAAGATTTTTCAACCATAGAAAAGCGGTACCAGAGTAAATGGAGCACAACAATGCTTTCAGACTATTGCTGGACATTAGCAAGAAATGATTCTTCAGCCCACTATGAGCGTCAATTAAAAGGCAGAGAGTGGATATGGATTAGAGTTTAAAACATAATGACACATACTGTACGTTATGATAAAATACTCAAATATTATTTAAAAGTGAGGCAATTTAGTATCATCTATTCATATAAAGATAAGAGGAGCGGCTTTGCCACTCCTCCTTACAAGGGGAGCTTGCACTTCACAGGCAGACCTTTGGTCTATGGCCTACGGCCAAGATAATGGTATCGGTTTCCATTTAAGGATCGAATTGAGCAGTTAACTTTCTTATAGTGTCAATTCTTCTAAAATATATTTATTACTTTCTTCTTTTCCAATATCTTCTCCCAGTTGAAAGATTTTAATATCTTTTAAAATAACTTCTTTTTATCTTCTCTTTTTTAATCATAATATATCTTTAAATACTTATTCCTATACATTATTTTTAAAATTTATTTTATTCAAACCTTTCTCATTTTTATTCTTAGGTTTAGAGAGTAAAAAGTATAAGATGAGAAAAAATGGTAACTTTTAGAAATTACTCGGATAAAAGCTTAAAATATACGAAAAACCAGGGCTAGGGGCTGTTTTTTCAAACTCAAAAGCAACTCTTAGACATAACTTTGCTAAAAGCTTTAAATATAAGAAAGATCAACTTTCATTTTGATCAACTAGTTTTTAGGGGCCAGGAGCTATTTCCTTCTAATAAAGACTAAAATTAAAAATCTATTTTAGAAATAATGTCAATAAAACTTTCGGATATACGAAAAAAAAAGAGCAACCATGCCTAAATTTTTATTAATTTTGTGAAATTCACTATTTTACAAAATCTAAAGGAACTCTTAAAAAGAACTGAAATAAAAACTTAAAATACTTAGTTCATAAGCAAAATTAGCACAAAAATATCTATTACGTTGGGTTAAAAAAAAATATGTAAGTCGTGTAATTTTTTTAACTCATTTAGAGCAATTTTGCACCGCTGAATCCGATAATGACATCCGTTTCCGCTGATGAGGTTATGTTTTTGTATCAATTTGATTTTTAAAAATTTCGATCTTTTAACTATATTGATTCCTTTTTTGTGACATTTTCGGTTGATTTTTGTTCATATTTCTCATCCGAAATAGGGTTTTAGATAATAACTTCGTTTTTCAACACAATTTATTAATCAAATGTTACAAAAAATGATTAGTGTACCTTGAATAGTAGACATTGATAAAGGCAAGTACATTTAAATTGAATATTAGATCATCATTGTTCAGAATTCAGGGCATAAACTTCCGTTTCTTCGAACTCCCAGAATACTGAGCGGTAGAGATGTCTCTCTTCAGAGTCCAACAGTAATCAACCATCATGACTGTATTTCAGCGTCCCTGGTACCTGGTCTCCATCTCTTTCATGTCTTGATGGAATCTCTACCCCTGCTCGTCGCTCATTGATCGCAGATTCTCAGGAAACTATCTCTATGTGAGAATAAGCAATGCATTTTGATACTCATTTTGTATCCCAGGTTTCTGAAAGCAGTTAGCATATTGGAGACAAGTTTTTAGTAGTTCCTAGCCTTCTTTTTGCCCCCAAAGTTCTTCAAGATCAGAACAAAAGCGATCCATGCTTCCATTTCCATTTCGTTATTTAAGTTTTTAAATTCTGGATCTCTGATGAGGTGATGGAGTTGTGGACCGTCAAAGATACCAGCTTTCAACTTCTACATGGTTAATCGTGGAAAAGCCGGGCATAAGTGAGGGAAGCAGCCATCATCCTTATCCAGAGCTTTGATAAACTGTTTGATCAAGCCAAACTTCAACTGCAGAGGTAGGAAGAGTATCCTGTCTGTCCATCAGAGAGTTGTTTATGACATTCCTTGCTCTACAAGGCACCAATTCCTCCCGTAGAGGCCAGTTCTTATTTGTGTGATGGTGATCTTGGCCCCTATTATCCCACATACACAGAAATAATGGGTACTTGGTGAACCCATATTATTGCGCCAACAAAATGTTCATATTAAAGTCAACACAAATCAATTACTGACGCTGATCATAACTAATTTTATCTAGAACGTACTTCACCGCTTCATGCTCCTCCTTCAATGTAGTCGTGTGAGCGAGTGGTATAGAGGCAAACTGGTTGCCGTTGTGCAGCAGAACACACTTCACCAATCTTGATATTTGTACTGTGACACTCCTAGCTTGTGCAGAAGCTGCGCAATATCAGTACAGTAAACCAGGTCCTTCTCTTCAGAGGAAAAACGGAGGTGCTCTTGATGTCTGTTGCGGTAAAAGGGGATGCGAGCACCGTCAGAGAGTAGTTTTTTCCTTCGATATGGATGCCAACAGTTCGACAGAGGACTTTGACAAGCTGAGATAGCAAACTAGATCATTTACTTCCTTTGGGGAAAAAGGATGCGAAGCATCATGTTCATAAATAGTTCTTCTTTTCTTCATTTATGTCATCAGTGAAGGAATCTTCGTCACTAATATTAGGACGTTCTCCAAAGACAGTTACCGGAATTTCATCACAATGAATTACAGTACGACGTGCTGATTGAATATCAGGATACTTAAGGCTGGTCTTCTTTCTGTTGATACCAGTCAAATTAATAACTCAGAAGTAGCACAGTTAGTTCTATGGTTTGTCGGCTCCCTCCAAACCATAGGAATTCCAAACTTCAGATAACTCTTCTTGCCTTTGGTTCAACGACGCAGATACTCTGTGGATGTATTACCTACCACATGTTGCGTCCAAGCTTTATCCTGATCACCAAGTTTCATACCACAAAAAACATAGTAAGCACGCTTAATGAGACTAAATACATCGGGCTAATATTTAAAAGAATTTCTGGCCAAATCCATTTCATTCACCTGCAAAGAAAGAATACCAGTTAGTCAAAGATTACACATTCAAACTTTAGAATTCGTTTATTTAAAGAGATAGTAAAGCTTGGGGCATCATATACTTGTACATATAAAAAAACGTATAACAACATCATCGAATTGACCTGATTGAGCAAAGCCAATAGATTTTTGAATTCAGCATATAAAAATGATCATAAATAAGCTAAAATAAACTTGCACAATAAGGTTGGTGTTGGCCAGTGATTATCCAACCCCTCCCAAAAATCCCTTCTTAACATATATTGCTATAGAAGATTTCAAAATGTTTTCATAATTCGTAATTTTTAAGTTGGTTGTGTATAAATTTCCTCCTACATTATATTACTCTAATGTAGGGAGAAATTAAGGGATCTAATGAAAACAACCGTCCGTTCACGGCACCCTTGGGGGCAACTGTGAATACATACACATTCTAAATTATTTATGGAGATGTAATCGTTACATATAAGGATGGGTTCAGAGCAGTATTACAATTGATTTCCGAATTTCAGTTATAAATGTGTATCAGTAAAGTAGCTTCCTGCTAGAGTTACGTACATTTATCTTGTGTAGTTTTAACCTTACATGGAGTGCTTTCCCGTTTCATCCATAATAACATCTTGTACAATCATTTGAACCATATAAAACACAAAGTTCCGGGCAGTTAGAAGAGATATGGACAAAACTTTGGTATAAAGATGATTCATATTTAAATATTACACATATTTAAGTGGTCGGAGGGAACAAGGAATCCTTATTTCAGCCTTGCTCTGGGTTAAGATCATGTTTTGGGTTCATTACTTACAGATAATAATCGCTGACTGTACCAACATTCTGATATTATCGCTGACATTACCAACATTCTAATATTGCTAAGCTTTTCAACATTGCAATTTTATATGTGACAGTGACAAGATTCTGATATTATTACTGATATTACTAACATTCTGATAATATCGCTAAACTTATAAACCTTCTTATTTTATTGTTGACGCTAACAAAATTCTGATAATATCACTGGAATTATAAACATTCTAATATTAGCGCTGGCATTACCAACCTTCTAATATTATCGCTAACACTAAAGAAGTTCTAATATTATATAGCTAGCCATATCAGCATTTTTATTCTATCGCTAACAGCAACAACATTCTGATAATATCACTGGAATTACAAACATTCTAATATTATCACTCGCATTACAAATATTCTCATATTATCGCTAACATTACAAACCTTCTAATATTATCACTGACATTACCAACATTCCAATATTATTGGTGACATTATAAAATTTCTAATATTATCTCTGACATTAACAAAGTTCTAATATTATCGCTAACCTCATCAACATTCTGATATTTTGCTGACGGTAACAACATTATTATAATATCACTGGAATTACAACCATTCTAATATTATCGCTGGCATTACCAACTTTCTAATATTATCGCTAACATTGAAAAGTTCTAATAATATCGGTAACCTGATCAACACTATGATTTTATCGCTGATGTTCACAACATTCCAATATTGTCGCTGACATTGCAAACCTTCTGATATTATCCCTGACATTATCAACATTCGTATATTATAGGCGACATTTCCAACATTATAATATTATCGCTAACTTTATCAACATTCAATATCATCGCTAACCTTTTTAAGATTCTGTTTTTATCGCTAACGGTAACAACATTCTGATATTATCGCTGATATTACAAACATTCGAATATAATCGATGACATTACTAACATTTTAATATGGTCGTCGACATTACCAACAAAATAATATTATTGTTATCGTTATCACAATTCTAATTTTACCGCTGACATTACCAACATTCTAGAATTTTCGATAACATTACCAACATTTTAGTAATATCGCTGAAATTACCAATATTCTGACATCATGGCTGACGTTACCAAGATTCTGAGATTATCGGTGTTATTAACAACATTGAGATATTAGAGCTGATTATATCAACTTTATAATATTATTGCTGATTATATCAACTTTATAATATCATCGCTGATTATATCAACTTTATAATATTATCGTTGATAATATCAACTTTATAATATTATCGCTGACATTACCAGCATTCTGATATTATCGCTAACCTCATCAACATTATTCCCATATTATCGCTGTCATTATAAATATTCAGATATTATCACTGACCTTATCAACATTATGATATTATCGCTGACTTTACAAAAATTCCAATATTAACGCTTACATTACCAACATTCTAATTTTCCCGCTAGCATAACTAAATTCTAAAAATATTGCTAACCTTATCAATATTCTGATTTTATCGATGATAGTAACAACATTACCAACACTCTAATTTCCCCGCTGGCATAACTAAATTATAAAAATATCGCTAACCTTATCAACATTCTGATTTTATCGATGATAGTAACAACAGATATTATCACTGGCCTTATCAACATTATGATATTATCGCTGAATTTACAAAAATTCCAATATTAACGCTTACATTACCAACATTCTAATTTCCACGCTGGCATAACTAAATTCTAAAAATATCGCTAACCTTATCAACATTCTGATTTTATCGATGATAGTAACAACATCCCGATATTATCACTAATATTAACAACATTCTATTATTATCGCTGACCTTATCAACATTCTGATTCTATTTCTAACATTAAAATTTTTTGGATATTACCATTTTTTTTAATCTCATCGCTGACAATACAACATTCTCATATCATCGATGTCTTTAACAACATTGAGATATTATCACTTTTTAATATTATTTCAGACATTAACCACATTCGAAAATAAGCGCGGAAATCCCAACATTCTGATATCCTCAATGTCATTTACAACAACCTAATATTATCGCAACATATTATCAAATTTCTAATCTCACCGATTAGATAAGCAACATTCTCATATAATAGTTAATCACATCAATATTTTGATTTTATCACTGACATTACAAATATTCTAATATTATCGCTTATATTAAATATCAATCTTATATTATCACTGATATTAATAACACTATGATATTATCGCTAACTTTACCAATATTTAATATTAGCGCTAACCTTATCAACATTCTAATTTTATCGCTGAAGATAAGAACATTCTGATATTATTGCTAACATTATCAACATTCCTATTTTATCGCTGACATTAACAATATTCAAATTTTATCGATTATATTATAAACTTTCTAAAATATCGCTAACATTACCACCATTCTGCTATTATTACTGGCATTACCAACATGCGGATATTATCGCTGTCATTAGAAAGATTCTGATATTATCACTGACATTATCAACAATCTAATACTATCGTTGACATTACCAGCATTCTTATATTATCGCTGAACTTAACAATATTCATATATTATCGTTGAGCTTACTAACAATCTGATATTATCGCTGGCATTCCTATAATTCTGATATTATCACTGACATTAACATCGATCTGAGCTTATCGCTAACCTTATTAATATCTCATACTATCCTGATATTACCTACATTCTAAGATTATCACTGCCATTAACAATATTCAGCTATTATCGTTTATATTATCAATCTTCTAATATTATCTGTAATTTTACCTACATTCTGATATTATCTCGGATATTACTAACATTCTGACATCATCGCTGAAATTACTTAGATTTCTATATTATCGCTGACCTTATTAAATTTTGTTAAGGTTTTTCTTACTTAAACATTATTAGGATTTTATCGCTGACATTAGGAACATTCTGATAATATCGCTTATCTTACCAACATGCTGATATAGTATTTTTTACATTAAAAATATTCTGATAGTATCCATGATATTATCGCTGACATAAACCACATTCTAATATTATTTCGAAAATTCCAAATTATGATAACAGCGGTGACATTACAAACACTGTAATATTATCGCTGATATTACCAACATTCTAATATTATCGCTAACCATACAACACTTATTTTATTGCTAATAGTAGCAACGCTCTGAAATTGCTTATATTAACAACTTTTAATATTATCGCTGACATTAACAACATTCTGATATTATCGCTGACATTACCAATATTCTAATAATATTGGTAACCTTATCACCATTCTAATTTTATCGCTGAAGGTAACAACATTCTGATATTATCGCTGACATTATCATATCTTAATATGTACTATCACTGACATTACCAACATTCTATTATTATCGCATACCATTCTGATTGTATTTCTGATATTATCATTTTTCTGATATTATCGCTGAACTTATTAATATTTTGATATCGTCGTTGATATTACCAACATTCTGATATCATCGCTGTCCTTAACAACAAAGTAATGTTATCGCTGCTAATAACAACTATCTAATATCATGGCTGACATGACCAACGTTCTGATATTATCGCTAACCTTATCAACATTCTAATACTATCGCTAACTTTACCAGCATTCGTATATTATTGCTAACATTACCAAAATTCTGAGATTATTGCTCACATTACCAATATTAGATATTATCTCGTGACTTACCAACATTCTACTATTATAGCGAAAATTGCAACATTCTAATATCATCGCTGACATTAATAAATTCCAATATTATCGCTGACATTACCAACATTCTGACATTATGGCTAACCTTATAAACGTTTTGATATTATCTCGAAAGGGAACAACACTGATATTATCGTGGACATTACAAATATTCTAATATTATCGCTGATATTATCGCTTGCCTTACCAACATTCTACTATTATCACTAATCTTATCACTGATTTTATCGGTGACGGTAACAACAATTTGATATTATTGCTGAGATCGCAACATTGTAATATTATCGCTGACATCGCAACATTGTAATATTATCGCTGACATTAAAAAATATTCAGATATTATCAGTGATGATAACATCAATTTGATATTATCGATGATATTGCAAACATTTTAATAGTATTGATGACATTACCAACATTTTAATATTATCGCTGGCATTAACAATATTCAGATATTATCAGTGAAATTAACTTCCCTATATTATCTTTGACATTACCAACATTAACAACATTAACAACAAAATTATTGCTGACATTACTAACTCTCTACTATTATTTCTGTCATTACTAAGATACTGATATTATCGCTAACCTTATCAGCATTCTGACTTATCGCTGATATTAACAACATTATGATATTATTACTGACGTTACCAACATTTTGATATTATCTCTGATATTATAAAATCATTTTTCTTCTGTTGCTTTAAAAATACCTAAAAGATATCCGATAACACAATTTTGAGTGTATTGTAAATTTTCTCCTTTTTTTTAATCTAATTATTTAGGTTAGACTATTATAAGGAGCGGTAGAATCATCGTGGTAAAAAAAACACTACACTCTTAGAATAATTAGAATAATAGAATAATAAAATAAATATTATATGTATTTTTAACTAAGGGTTTGCGGTATATTCGTATTTAAAACCTCGCTTTATCTAGTGAATTAAGCTATATAAGAAGGGGAGGATGCTTTCAATTAAGAATACATTAACGTCGAAATTATTAAGTTATACAACAAAAAATATCACCAACGTAGCGCGACTAGATCAAAGGAGTTTTCGTAGATTGGGGTAATAATTAATTTTCTCTCAAAGAACATTATAAATTGCTTGGGGAGAGCAGAGGGCGGAGATGGGGGACAGGCAATCACCAATCCTCATTTCTAATGTGCTCGGGTCCCTTTTCTCTTGTATAGTGCGGCCATGTAAGTTGCATTCTATGTCGGAAGGTCTTCTGCCTCAAAAGTGTTATTTGCGAGGCTTTCTAAGCAACATTCCAACCCGGTGTTGCTTTTATTTATTTCATGTACCATGAAATTCTGGCAGATGGGACTGCGTCCAGCGAGTATGTCCGATTGGGGGGTGACAGAAATAACCTCACCGTCAAGGCATTGGGAAAAATTTATATGGAAATAATCGAAGCGCAATGGCACGAAAGAGTAAATATAAGGGCTCCGTATTTATATTTATTTTCTTCAAGTAGCCCATCTTGATCTATACCATGGAAGTAGAAAATCTATGTAAAGGCAAACGGCGGGCTAGTAGCTCAGTCTCTGGGGACAGATTGGTCCCCCTCATCATTATGTTTCTCCCGTTCAAGTCCTGAGAATGACAAAAAACCTCGGCACTTAGTTTATATGCTAGGGCAAACTCAGCTTCGGAAAAAACAGTTGAAGGTGGAAGGTAAACAAAGGAATACCTTATCTCTAAGTAGAACTGGATGGCTACTGCCTGATAGGAAATATAGAGAGGCAAGAATGAAACGAAAACATCTTATCTGGTGTATATTTTGCACCCGCCAGCATGGTTCTTATCTTCTTTTCGGGGTGGGGTAGCGAAGCAATTGTAATCGAGGTTTTTGGAAATTGAGAGGCACCAAACACGGTATGCTTAAAGTACATATTTAGCTTAAGAGGAAAGAGAAGAGATGGGCATCCGCAGATATTCCCTTATTACCTGTAATCTACAGAAATAACGCTGAAGATATATACCTCCGGATCTTACTTTAAGGAGCTTTTAGGGCTCTCGTTTTAAAGGTATTTATTGGAATCGCCTTAGGAAGTTGGGAGACAGACTTTCAAGGATTATTGTCCGATCTAAGCGCCCTTGGGACGGTCGAATTAGAGGCCTTACTGAAGAATTTTCGGCTCCGCATGCGAGACACCCACATCTCCAGCTTCATTTATTCGGCTGTTAGGATTAAGGTTCTTTTTTCCATCTTCGGGCAAGGGAAAGGGAGCCGAGTTTCCTATATTACTACTCACGTTCTAGGGCATATCCTTCGAATTACCTAGAGTGGATTCACTAGCAACTTTTTGAGCTTTAAGTCATCAAGTTCAAGCTAATTAATGGACGAGTTTGTTTGCTTGAAAATCTTCTAAAAGGTCACAATGGGGAAGAAGCGGTTTGAGATGCAATAGAAAGAGCTGATCCTTTATTGGTGACAGCAAGACCAGAAGGGCAGCAGGTTGAGGTAAAATAAAACTATCTCTTTAGCCTCTCTAGAAAAATGCGTTTTGCAACATGGATACCAAACACTTCCTTTTTCGAAGAGATACGGATCCCTATGCTTAGATTAGGCAGAGTAAGATCCGTCACAATTCATGGCTGTGAATAAACAGATTCTTTATTACATGACTTTAGCACAAGTTCAGCAGATTTGCTATTTGTCCTTTTGTACATGAACAAGGTTTACTTGAATTATCAAATGGGTAACATTGATAACATCGTCAGGGTAACGACATATATGCCTTCACGTGGATGAAATATAATCCAGTACATACCTACTCAGACAGGCTCTCCATGTCAAACATGACAAACAGTATCGGGGTGAGTTTTGAGAACACCCTCCTTTCTCACTCCTGGCTAAACCCTGATCGACCTAGAATTCCATCTTTACAAGGAATTAGGTAGCGTTTGTGTTCACCCGTACTTAAATGCCTTTGAGCGTCCTATGAGCGCTCAATTTAACACTGGGCGAGATAAAATAAAAGGATGGACTCTGACAAACGAGAAACCATTGACTCATAGTATGTATCCTACCTTTGCCGTTAAGGAAAGTTCTTAATAACATGGAATTTTAATAAGAATGTTTTATCGAAATTATTTAGTGTTCGTTTGTACATAGTTTGAGAAAGTTATTTATTTCTAAGCTAAACCCTTCAATATATTTCTCCGCGAATTATATACTAAAGTTGTTAGTGATGAAAGTACTGCTGCGAAGTTCTTACAAGATAAAGGCATTTTAGCCGAAAAAGTTGAGTGCAACAAATGCAGCGGACCACTTAATTTCACAACTAAGAAAGTACACGGAAAAGGCAAAAATTCAGACTTTTCCATTCATATTTTACAAGATATCAAAGAAAAGTTTGTACACTAAAATGTTTAACCTTTTAATGTTTTGACTATTTTATTAAACTAGATTATTTCTTTTTAAATGGGCCTCTTTCAAATGTAACCATTTTATTAAACTAGATAAATATTTTTACTTTTTAATTTACTCTCCTTTCAAATGTAAATGTAGGTAGGATTTAAATATGATGGTAGGATTTATGCTATAGCAGAGTTTGGCAGGAAGGATACATACTATAGCAGCACCCAAAAGATTTAAACCCGTATGGTAGATATACAATTAGCTGACACAATCATCCTTTTAGAATAATATTTACAAAACTCTCCTTCGAAATCTGCATTGCATTACGTCAGCCAAAATGCTTCCTCACAACAAGGCAAACAATTCCACAAGCCGTACTGAATCACTCTTTCCAGAAACATAAAACCATCAACCGTGCCAATTACTTGTTATTTATGAATCCAAATCCACCGAATGTGTTGCATGCGCAGATTTCCTACTGGACTGTACTCTAGTTCTCTCGCCTAATTTACCGAGATCTCGTTAACCAATAACCAAACAAACCAAAATTTCAAAAAGGCTACAATTTTTAATTATTACAACAGTGCCCTGTCTATTCTACAAGCTCAAAATCAGACCCGCCCCTCCTCTGGATATCAAGTTATAAGACCATATAACCTCACTCTTAATCACTTTATCGCTTTGTTCCGCGTTTATATGGTATTGACGGTAGCAAAAAGGCAGACAAGGAAGTCTAATCAGCCGACAAAAGTTAAAAACTGACCTTCGACGCAAAACCATACAAGGAAAACCGCCATCTTTAAGCCAAAGTCGGTGAAGAATAGATGGAAGAATGAAGGCCTAGTCCACGGTAACCAGCATTTTCGTCAAATAAAAGATAATGTGGATTAATGGAAAACATCAAATAGAAGATCTAGTAAGGAATCAGTTGATTTAGGACGTCTTAAAATCGAATATATATATATATATATATATATATATATATATATATATATATATATATATATATATATATATATATATATAAATCTTTCATGAGCGGAAAGAATAATGAAAATGAATCCAACAAACCGCAAGAAACATAAAACGGTAAATTTTTCTTCGGAATTATTATTTCCTAATTCACAAAAATTCCGTACAGGGGTGAGATTTGAACTGTGGATTTTGAGGCATGAGCATCCGCTTTGATCTTAATTAAATTATCTCTTAGGCCACTTGGCTACGCGGAAGAACAAAAAATCTTCCGAATTAACAAGCTTTTAAGTTACGATTCACAAGGTCGATCGGGCCATTAAAGAGAGAAATTTAATAGGAAATTCAAAAGACAAAGGAGAATTTACTTGCTATTAAACTTCCCCCACGTCAGTGTGACATGTAACACCAAACAGACCATTCCTTACATTTTACAAAATGGCAGAAGAACTATCTGGCTAGATGAAACCATTTGGAGAAACAACCTGTCTCTCCGAGAAGTCCTTACTTATATGCCTTAAAACATAAATTCCTTAACAGAAACAAAATTAAATGTAAAAATTTAATAGCGGTAGAAACGATATTAAAAATAAATTAATAACTCCATACCTGTGTAAACCCAACAAAGGATGAAAAAGAGTCTTATACGTTAAAAAAATCGCCGTACGAAATTATGGACGTAGGACAATGGGTCTAGAGTCGATGGCGAAGGACGGTCAGAGAAAGATATGTCCTTAGGGCAGCTCTGCAGACAAACATGAAAGCAAGAAATGTCTTTTTTCATAAACGACAACTTCACAGCAGGATTAGTAGTAGCTTGTATATCCACGCAAGAAATGCGTCTGTGTAGCAGAGAAATTCAGTGAACTGACGTTGAACCTTCACATGCAACCGTTCTTTGATTGCGATAAATAGTGTTACGAAGGAACAAGAGCCAATAATTGACACTAATGATTGCTATTGATTATGATAAAATTGGCTTATAAGATCGGTCATGATACTAGAAGAGACAACAATCTGTAAAATCCAACCCTGTATGAATACTCAAGTAATGGTTGGTGGTCGAATTTGGGGAATTGGCAAAGCCTCAGGCGAACAAATAAAACAGTCGACAATGAACAAAAGCTAAGTGCCCCCAAGGCAGTGAGTAGAACAACCAACACTATCGGTGTGAATAGCGATGAAAAGGCCTTAATTCAAATCTAAAGGCAGAAGAGGACTTTTAGTATCACAATGTACTTGTAGAGAAGAAAGGCAGGCCTTAGTACATTTTGCGATGCCAGCGTTAATACTAGACAAAAAGAAATGCTATGAGCTTGCGACTAGCTCTAACTTCAAGATGCGAAAAACAGTGAATTTGATCAAAAACATGACGAATGTGTGCTAGAGGAATGGGCGTGGATATACAGTCAGGCAAAGAAATGTCTACAAGGATATACCTGGCAGAGCTATCATACTGCTCGATTTCTTGAATATCGAGTTTAGAAAAATGACTCAACGTTTGCGTTTCCATGTCCTGGTCCTGAACAAGCGCTATAATTTTATGGTTGATGGGTGAGGGTCAAGAGAGTTGGATGCCTGAACTTGAGATGTGATATAATGTATCCAGTACGACTGTGGAAAAGCCAGGAATATAACGGATGTCACTGCAAGCTGCAGGATAAAATCTAAATTGCGAGCCTTCATAAAATGGCAAAAATGTTGTATTGCAGGTTGATTGCAAGAAGTTCTCATCTGTATACAAAGCTCAAGGTAGAGCGTGAGGGCGCAAGCACAAGTGTACCATTAAGTGTCCAAAGCTTACTCACATTGCCACTCTGGTCCTGATGGGCCATATTAGCCGAAGAATTCCGCCTGAAAAACGAAACCCCTTCGTTTCCCTTACAAGAAACAAAATTAGACCCGGACGTTAATGGAACACTCTTCTATTCGATAGCCTCGTTCCTTTAGTCGAAAGGATGACTTGCTAGCGATTGAAGCTGCAGGGCTTAAAGACACTAGGTATGCTCTCGATGATCGACCCTTTCAACGGATCAACCACTCATGGAAGCTCCAGAAGCGATACCAGTCTAGTCTAATAGGTGCAGGTGCTATAATTGAGGCCATCGCCGAAGTGTGAAGTGACCCCGTTATCGAGACTAAGGAATCCATGCCTCCGAAGGTCTTTGACTTCGAAGGCGATTCAAGGACAACCTTAACGCCTAGTTTTACTCCTGGTGATGGCTTTCTAAGGAAAGAGGGCCCTAGTTAATCCCGGTCGCCAATTTTTTGCGTTGAGATTTCGGATTATGGTTACAATGAAAAATTTCCCTTTTAAAGTATAGAAGACCTTCTAAATTAGTGTTAGAGGGTGCGTTGGAGTCAATGCCGATCGATGCATGGTTGCGGCAAGCATTCATCGGAGGTACTGACCTCATTGGTTCAATTCAACACTTCGCAAACTGATAGACAAGGGCTGAAGAGTGGTAGGATAGCTTAGCTACATCTTCACAAGCGGCTTTTATGCTTATAATCAAGGTATTTAATCAATTCATCTTGCCAGTTCTAACCTATGAAAGTAAAACTTGGACACCGAACAGAAAGAGGACCCAGGAAATGAGGACAACTCAGAGAAACGTGGAACGATACAGGTTCAGAATATCTAGCATTGGCCATAAAGATTAGTTGGATAAGAACAAAACACAAATGACAGGTAGAGTAAAGATGAAATTTATGAAGTAGAAGTCGTCAAGTCACATGCCAGAAGAAATGACAGATGAAGGAATCCTAAACTATGCACCATAATACATAAGGGATCCGGATGCTTACACAGAAAAACGGTTGAGAAAATTCGTTCAGTGTAAGAGTAGCCTCGCCACAATGAGATGAAATAAAATGTTTAGTAATCTATAATAAATATAAGTATGAAATATATTCCTAAATATTTTCATTCTCTATGTATTCATATCTTTCATTTGCGTTTATATATGCATTGAAGTGTGTCGCTTTGATGAAGGAAGAGGATATTTCCGACCGAAGTGACAGCTGCTCTGATTTCTAATTCAAAGATGAGGTACCTGAAAAGGCTCTAATGACGTGAAATTACGCCTCTTATTAATAATTAGACTCGACTGAATTATTCCACGAAAGTTGATTTACGCGCGATTGAATATTTCTTTAATGGTCTGCAAGTGGATTTCAGCCTTGCTTTTATTCAGAGTTGAGGAGAATTTGAATCTAACGACCGTATGCTAAGAAAAATGTGAACTGCACTTTTATCAGATCTAGTGTAGTTTCACAATTATTTATAAATTTATTATATGAAAAAGGCTAAAATGTAAAATACTTAAAAGAAATAGGTTTTTTGCTCAAATGTGCATTTCACATTTGTTTTAGCATACGGCCGTTAGATTGATTTACACTCAGGCATACTAAATCAGATGCTAGATGGCACTCGTAATGCCATGATTATAGAACTTGTAGGCAGTGCCATGATTAGAATTTTTTTCTATTCCAAAGATAACTTTTATAAATTTCTTATCAAAAATACGAGAAAGCCAATTTTAATGCGGTCTTTTGTAGTCAATTTTATCCTCTTATCTAAATATTAACTACAGATAATTATCTACATATGATTCAATGTGATGGAATGCCTCTGATGATAATCCGAAGAGTGTGGCTGGTGTATTAATCATCGGATACAAGAAATCATTTAGTTTAGCTTCAAGACAAATACATCATTTTATATAAACTTTGATCCGATAAATACCATTTATCCAACAAAACCAAACAATTAATCTTCAATGGTAGAAAGTCCATATATGCAGTAACTAGCCTAAGCAAAGCGTTATATATGTACGAGATGCGGTCAATAAGTTTTGCAATTTGGATATAAGGAAACGAGAGATGAGGAAAAGTGTTCTATTATTTTTCAATATAACTACCCTCGACTTCAATGCACTTGCGCCACTTGTCCCTGAGGCTTCGAATTCCCGACAACCAGAAATCTCCCGACTGCTGTTCAATCCACTCCTGGACGGCGAGCTGGACATCTTTATCGTCCCTAAACCGGCGTACACGCAGTGCAGCCTTGAGCTGGCGGAATAAAAAGTAGTCGCTAGGGGCCATATCTGGACTGAGGGGGTATGGTTGAGCTATTTGAATCCGCACTCGCGCAGGGCAGCTTGTGCAACTCTGGCCTTGTGGACTTTGACCAAGTTGAAGTCGATGATGGGGCCTGAGATTTCTAGGCACCCGACGGGCAGAGACCTTGGTCATGGCCAAATTGTCGTGGATGATGTTGATAACACTTCCATGTTATATTTCAAGTTCTCGCTCGATTTCTTCGACCTTCACCCGTCGATTTTCGAGGATCCTCCTCTCCACACGGTCCACATTGTCCTTGTTGGTCACATCTGACGGGCGTCCTGGACGGGAGTTCATCTTCAAGGGACTCACGCCTATAGCGGTACTCCCTATTCCAGTGAGCAATGGCTGCATAGGAAGGGGCGGTGTCGGTGTACACTGCAACCATGCGTTCATGGATCTCTTTTGCATTCTTGCTTTCCTTGGTCCAAAATTTGATCACTGCGCGGTGCTCAACCTTCTCCATTGTAGAAAAATTTGACTGAAGATCTGCAATCAGCTACTGCTTCTTAAATAGACGAGTCAGAACCGTGCGGCTGCAGGTCCTGACTTGTCATAACTTGTCCTAACACCCCCACAAACAGCCATCCCCCTTCCTCTGTTTTGCCCTACCGATTCGCAAAACTTATTGACCACCCCTCGTATCAACCGAATTTTCCTACCCATAGAAACCATATAAGGTACTCATAGAGTTAAGTAACTCAACCCTATTTAACTAGACATAGAAACAACGTAACCCTGCGCGCATATCTCAAAATAAATCAACCGATTTTCCGGAGCCATAGATACCACATAGCTTAAGCATAGCGTTAAGTAAATCAACTAAATTTACGTACTGATATAGAGTTTAGCAAAAGTTCTCTTAGAGCTTGGATTTTTTTATCTTTCGAGAGGTTTACATGTGTGGTAGAAAAAGTTTCTTCACACAAACTTAAAGTTCTAGTTTTCCAGCATGTGACATTCAAACGTCTTTTCTATTGTGTGTCGAGATGGAAGTAAAAAAATCGAGATCTTTGCTCTCATGCACACGATCCACAACAAGTCCGACTTCTCCAAGCTGCTCAATGTCAGGCGAATGACCGTCCACAGAGTTGCAGAGAGGCTCAGGAACGGAAAAGATCTCAAAGATCGACCTCGTTCAGGAAGACCTCACGTTGTCACCCATTTAACAGTAAGAAAGGCTTTTGAAAGTGCTCCGAAGCTCAAAATGATGTGGCTTCGAATGGCGAGAAGATGCCGCCGGTGTGGCTCGCGGCCGGTCACAGGCTCACCGCGGCCGATTACAGGGACATCTGGGCTACGAAGATCCTGCCCTGAGTGAAAAAGATCACGAAGAAGGCGGACGAAGTCTTTCAGTAGGATGATGGCCCGGCCCACACGGCTAAGACGGTGCAAGAGTGGTTGGAGTCGAACATGAACTTCTGGTCGAAGGACTTTTGTCCGCCGCAGTTGCCTGACCTCAATTTCTCGATTACAGCATGTGAGCGTATGTCTAGGGCAAGGCCTTAAAGGTCTACCCCCTAAACGTCGATGAGTTGAAGTCCTCCGTCAACCGCGAGTGGGCCAGCATGAGGAAGGACAGAGCTGGGTGGTAAATACATAAATGTATTTAAACACTAAATACCTGGGAGAAATGCATTTAAATACTAAATAATTAATACATTTTACGGTAGTATTTAAATACTAAATATGTCAATTGTATTTAAATACATTTTTAAATACACTTCAATTACATACACATTTTAACAAATGTGTTGTGATAATCATGATGAACAAAATAAAATGCTTGATAAAGGATAATTTCCGATTATGCAATTCCATTTTTAGTACATAACAAAGAAATTATAACTTAGAACCTCCAATGTACATCCAGTGAAGTATTATACTTATCACATCATTAGTGTAACTAACAGTTAATGAGTAAATGAAATCAACATGAATATAAAACGAATGTTAACAAAAGGCATCCTATAAATGATTTTCTACTGTATTTCACGGTTGCTGCGGAGCAAAACCAATCTTTCAAAAGCTTTGTCTGAAAGAGTGTTTCTTTTGGGAGTCAAAGTGATTCCTGCAAATGTGAATAGCCGCTCAAACGGTGCTGAAGATGGCAGTGTTGTGTTGTAGTGGAGCAACAGCCTTTTTATGACAGGATGTTTTTCCAAACTGTTGATGGTCCAATCGGGGTCTTGTAGAAATGTCAATACTTTCATGGCTGCAGGTGGTGCAATAGTGGAGCTTGAAGATGAAGAGTTGTGAGTGAAGCCAAAGTACTCATCTCCATCTGATGCACCACTGCTAGATGTATTGTTGTCTGCTTGAAGGTCTTCATCGACAGCAATAGTGGCAGCAGCCGCAGCATGAATTAAGATAGTTCTAACCACCTCTCTTTGAGTCTTGGAATCCAGTTGACTCAGTTTATTTTCTACCATTAACAGAGTGGGCGGCAGCTCCCTGTAATAGGTGTTTTTATCCCCTTTGAGTCGAACAATTGCCGTGGCAACTGGTGCCAGCACAACAACATAGTCTTGGAGAAATTCAATTTCATGAGTCTTGAATGTTGGTAGCTCTAACGCAGTCATTAGTCCGTGGAGCTTCGTTTTGTGTTTCAGTAGCACGGTGAGGGTAAGGGAGTCATATAGCGAGTTCCACCGTGTTCGACAAGGCAGACGTAAGGTGCAGTTCAATACATTTTGATAATTTCAGCTGATTTTGGTCGTCCACTCTTGTTCTAAAGTGCCAAATATTTTCCCATCGCCGAGTGGTTGATGGTTGAAATGAAGTCTTTAAAACCTGTTTAGTATCTGTTGTGGCTACCAAACATAGTGTATGCGATGTGCAACGCACATGTTTGGACAGACTAAAACTGAGATCAGAGGAGTCTTGTAATTCATCCAACAAAGTGGCTTCCATTTGCAGATCATGTTCAAGCTCATTGTCTGAATCATTTTGTGATTGGTCATCAGCGATATCAACTTGTTCGGTCTTGACACCTTTGAAGACAAATTCCTTAAATGCTTTGATAAAGTTGGAACTGTTATCTGTAACGGTGTTCACAACCTTGTGTAATGGAATGTTATATTTATCAATTATATCTTCCATCTGCTTCGCAATTTTAATATAAGTGTGTTCACCTTTAAATCGGCAATAAGTTAGTGCCTCACTGTGTTGCTCAAACGTAGCTCCATCAATCTGTAAAGCATATTTTTTAAAATTAGTTATGGACTTACGAAATAAGAAAAATATAAATTGTTACTTCAGAATATATATATATTTTAAAACATACTAGCGTGCACACTAACCCAATGAACAGTGGCACCCAGAAAACTGCGGTGACGTGTAGACCATATGTCTGCTGTAAGACATGGGACAGATTTTCGATCTTGTTCCTTAACAACGTCTTCAAGCCTTTTTCGTCGTTGACCCAGTTTCGAGATTGTTTCCTCCGTGAAGTAAAATGCGCCGTTGGATTTAGAGCTGAAAGTAAAAATGATGCTATTAAACCAAAAAATAATATAAGGTCGTTAAAATGTTGAAGCATTTAAAAGGTTATTTCACTAGGAACAATCATTCTATCATTAACTGACTATGTATATACAAACAGACAATGTAATATATAGAAATTAATATTTTGAAAAAAATTATTGTTAGGATAAATAATCAACAAGCAATAAATAAATTAATGATGGTGATTGACTTGCTTGTAACAAGTTTCACAAAAGCTGGTTGTTCAATGGGGGCAAAAGGATGAAGGCTCCGAACTATGACTTCAGCAATGCTCTTACCAACATTCACTTGTTTCACTTTCTTGGGATTAGCTGCAAACCTTTCTTCGATAGTGATCATTTTTTTTATGCTTATTGGTGCTATTCGATGATGATGGGCCGTTTCCATCTAAACTTGTTTTTCTCTTTCCTTTTGTTGCCACATTCTCTTGCACAGTTTTAAGCATGTCAGGGTGTACTCGCTGTAAAAAATAATCGTGAATTACCTAATGAAAACTTTTAGGTATTATCACAGATTGACACATGCATAAATTTAGCAGGCAAAGTAGTTTAACAGGGAACGAGATAACCAAATCTAAGTTACTTAAATCTAACCTGCTTGAACTAGCAATTATTTTTTGAAATGTCTAAGAAAACACTTACTTTCAGATGAGTGTACAGACTTGTTGTAGCATTGCTTGCAACAGAGACATGGCGGTTACACAGCAAGCAGGTGCAAGTTACCAAATAACCACCTTTCCATTCAATTTTAAAGTATTTCCCATCAAACAGAGGGTGCACTAAATTATTATCTGTAGATATTTCACTGTTTGATTAATGGGATTTACTTGTTCAAGACAAGAAATGCACACAATAAAATATAATTCACTTGCAAGTTGCAACAAAGGGTAGCACACAACGGAAGTTGCAGTGACTTCATGACTCAACATCACACTGTGTTCACTGTTCAGGGTTGCCAGATAGTTTTCCGGGTTTATGGCCAATTAAGCAGTATAAAAAGTATTTTCGATTCTATATTTTGAGAATTTAAATACATTAAAACCAATGTATTTATAAATACAGTTCTAAATTCCCAACTGAGGAAGGACCTCCTCATCAACGTGTGCACAGCAATCAGGTCTAGCCTGGAGCCACTGAGGGTCGCCACATTGATTAATATTACAAATTAAACACATATTTATTTGCTAAAACAATATAACCGTCTCTAACTGCATCAAAGCTGAGATCGTTGTAACGAGTGTAACATGACTTTCGCAATACCCGGTAGAAACCTCGTAGCCAACGCGCATAACGTTAATAAATCAATCAAATTTCCATACTAATAGAAACCACATAACTTAAGAATAGCATTTAACTAAACATAGAAACAAAGTAACCTACGCGCAATCCGTTAAATAAATCAACTCTATTTAACTAGACATAGAAATAACGTAAAGTACGCGCAATCCGTTAAATAAATCAACTCTATTTAACTAGACATAGAATGTACGTAACTTACGCGCAATCCGTTATATAAATCAACCCTATTTAACTAGACATAGAATCAACGTAACCTACGCGCAATCCGTTAAATAAATCAACCCTATTTAACTAGACATAGAAAAAACGTAACCTACACGCAATCCGTTTAATAAATCAACCCAATTTAACTAGGCATATAAATAATGTGTAAAGTACGCGCAATCCATTAAATAAATCAACCGAATTTCCGTAGCCATAAAAACCACATAATTTCAAGAATATTTGATTTTATTCACCGGGCAGAATTCGTGTACAATCGTTTACTTCAAAGTATCTTCTATTCACTACAGCTGCAACACGAAGATTTCATGTATTTCAGCTCACAACGGCATCTAGAGACTCCTAGTTATGTAAGTTGGGGAGAGTCTGGATTATTTGGAGCCTTTTCGTTTCCAAGTACCATAAAAAGTCACCTCTTAGGACTTGAGTCATGTCATAAACACATTTTAGCATGCCGCAAACTGGAGCAGTGGCTTACGACCGATTCCTTAATAATATCAATAATAATCAATATTTAATATATTTATTTTATCAACTTACTCGTAGTTATTATAAGTTCTAAATTTAACCTCGAAAAGTTTTGAAATTCGCTAGATTTATTTTCGCATTGCCTAAGTTTTGTGGTTTCTATGACTACGAAAATTAAATTTTGAACTTCAGCGAAATTCTAAACGTTCTTGAAAAGGATCAACAATACGAAATAAAAAAATATATATATAAAATTTTACAGTAATATGTATACAAATGTCAAAGAGAAACGAAATTGAAACTCGCAGAAGCCATTCTGTTAAAGCAAAATAAACAAGACTTACGGCCGTATGCTTGGACAAATGTGTGGAGCACAAAGTGCATTCTACTCCAAAACAGTATGCTTAAACGAAAAGTGGATTGCACATTTGTGACGCGCTACACAATTTCGCCGCGTAGCTGTTCACATTATTGGAACAAATATGGAGAAATTTGGAGAGCAAAGTGAATCGCTCCGACCTTGTTCACTTTGCGTTAGACATTTTGTAATTGCATTGCACGTTGCATTACAGATTCTGATTCCAATGGTATATGACTCAGTTATTGTATGGATGGTTCAAACTAAAAAAAATAATGATGTTATAGGTAAAAGGTGATAGCCCAAATAACCGTTAAACATTGTGAATATACTCATCAAAATACAAGACAACAACAACAACTTCAAGGACAGTGAGTAGTTAACAAAGATCTCACATTCTTTTCTTATTAGGTTAATAGGTACATAACTGTTTACTTATATAGTTTTACCGATTCATTCGTCTATTTTTGTTAAAAGCTTAAATTAATAGCTTAATTAGGTTAGACTATGTTTTGTTAAGTTTTGGGTCAATAACAAAATATGCAGTTAAAATCATATTTGGCAAAATTATAGTATCACTCCAATGCGGCCATGACAAACTGTGAAACAGACTTAAGTCTGAAGCTTTCGTTTTGAATTGTGAATATCTCGCAAAGTAATAATTTCTGACAAATTTAAATAACACATTCGTTCATAACGGCCAAATATACGGAGGAAAAACGATGTTTGGTAGCCCAGTGTGTAATTTGTGTGATTATATAATAATACCAAAAAAGGGTAGCTTAGACACTACCTAATCTAGAGTTTAGGGAGCTGATATACTTCTCTTTCCCTCTGTGGTGTGCCTAGACTCTTTATGGGAGGGCAAAGATCTTACATAAAATATTTAAACGCTCTGAAGAGAATAATTTATTGAGTAAGAAGTAATGGAACAGAACCAAATTTTCCTGCCAGTCTGTTAATTCCGTTTAATCAGAAAATAAGCTCTAATAAAAATTAATTTTCCTAACTTTATATTTCCACTATCTTCAACTCATCTAACTATTCTCCATTTCAATCATGCCAATCAGTAAACAAATGCCAACAGACCATGATTTTTTTCCCCAAATTTTTTTTATTCATTCACAATATTTTTGTTCTGAGTTGACAGCTAATTGTAACTTATGTCGGGTCTACCCTAAATTTCATTAATATGTACTCCGTTTTCTTTGAAAATTGGAAATTCGGAATTTTGTATACTAACAAGTTCTAAGATATCTTAAAGTGTTTATTTTACTAAATTAACGAATAACTAGTCTTTGACATGAGTTAGTGATAGAAAAAATTACAAGTCAAATACATAATTGGCTGTTGTTGAAGTTCATCCGACAGTTAAACTGATGTAAATGGGTCTGTCACAATGTGAAGAAATTAACAATTCTGTCATTGGTTAATCATTCTAATTGTGCGAAAAAAATAGCATCAGGTTTTAATGATAATTTATTATTCAAAAGAAAGATATGACAGCACGAATAGGATTAAATAAGTTAACATAGTTAATAAGCACAAGCAGAGATTAATTAATTAAAACAGAGTTAATGGATTGCAAATTAGACTCGGACAGATATAAAGGTGGAATAAATCAAGGTCAACAGAGAGAAGTCGCGTGTTCTCAATTATTCTGAATTATGACTTATGACCATATGACCTTACGAACTTCAAAACTTTCAACAAGTAGGGTAATCTGACCGATAGTTAGTTTGCTTTTAATAATTTCCGGACTAACCTTGAAAAGACCTTTGCAATTACATCATCCGAAAGAGAATGTAAAATAACGTAGAGTTTCCAATTTCGTTAGAATCGGCCAAAAAGTTACGATGTTATTGCAAAATAACTTCAAGACTAACCTTGGGAGAACCTTGGCAATTATACCATTCGAAAGAAAATGTAAAACAACATAAGCGTTTCAAATTTCCTTTAAATCGGCCGAATAGTTACGATGTCATTGCCAAAAGACTTATTAAAAAGTAAAATGGTTACCATCCGACCGACGACCTACGTACCGTGTAATTTAGATATTCGTGTACATGCGCTTAAAAATGGTCACTCTAATTACAGATAAACATAACATCACATGCTGATATGCAAATGGGATTTACTAACAAAAATATTTCAGTGCAAACCGTGAATTAATACTAAGGTGTTCGTAGAAGAATAAAAAAGCGTTGATTCTTGGTGACACAAAAATTGAGGGTGGTATAAATTTCAACCATACATAGGCATCGATTCTTGACAATTACTGTATTAATTAAAGTAATCACATTCAAAGAATTCAGTTCAAACTTTGTGACTCAAAGGTGTCGTCTGGTGAAGATACGGCGGACGTCGGTTTGTGAATAAACAGTCAGATGACGAGTAGGTATGTACCAGTACTCCATAGAATAAAGTAGTGAAGGTAAAAGGCAGTGACGTCCAAGTTGGCAGATGACAAGAAAATGTCGTGAAAGGCGATAAACCAGAGATTGCCAGAAGTAAATGAAGGACGACGGCAATCGACAGATATTAAGAATTACTTATTTCGGTGCAAACAGTGAATAATATTGATACTCAAATTGACAAAAGTAAAGGCTGGCAACTAGCTGTGGATGCTTGCACAACTTTAGTCTGATTCTACCATCTATGTTATTATAATTGTAAACATTTCGTATCGTAAGGTTTTCAGGGCATGATTGAGTCTACAGCCGTGGCCAAAAGTTTTGAGACTAATATATATATATGTTTTTTTTTTATTCAGTTTTAAAATATACGTAATAGGAATAATTTCTCTAATATTGAAATTTTGGCAGGTATATTCAAAAGTGATATTTCAAAATTACTAAGAAAAATATGAAATACTTGGATGCATCCAAAATCGCGGTGTGGACAAATATGGATTAAATTAATGTTATTGTGTAGTTATAATCTATTTTGTAATAATTTAATGGAAAAGTAAATGTTTGGTTTTTTTTTGCAATTTCAGAAATTGTGAAGGATGGTGCAATTTTTCATAAAGCCAAAGAAATAACAAAGTTTTGGATTGTAAATAACGTGGAACTTGGCCCGGGAATTCGCCGGATTTGAACCCAATAGAGAATTTGTGCCGCAATCAAAGTGGCGGTTGATAAACAGAAGCCCTCCAATTGTGAGCCTTTGCAGGTTGTTATTGAACAAAAATGGAGGAATATCAGTCCAGATATCATCACAAATTTGGTCTCCATCATGCCAACACGAAGTGAAGCCGCCCTGAAGAGCGAGGGACATCTTTATAAATATTGACTGCGCGCATCAATTGACTGCATTTATAATTAAAATGGGTTTGTGATCTAAAATTTAAGTGTCTTTCACCTTTAAGTTATGATACAAACGTACGAAAACAAAATGCAATGTTTGATTATTTATATTAATTTTCTTATATTAAAAAATATACAAGTCTCAAAACTTTTGGTTAGGGCTATATATTTTCTTGAACCACGTGAAGCCCTTGTTAGAATCACCTACACTGATCTAACGATATTTAACTCACTTGTAGTATTAACAGTGGTGAGCCTTGGTTGTATGACGCCCTTGGCGTCTCTCTGCCTCCCCTCCCCCTTCCACAGCGTATCCTGTCCTAATACACACACACACACAACTGTTCAGATTAAGATTCGTTTGTCCATATGCAGGTCAACGCACGGTCAACAACGCAATGAGCCAATCAACTCACTATTTACAACACTAAAAAACAATGCATATAAATGTAAACAGAAGTATCAAAATATAAGGGAAACATTACCGTCATTCCCCGACCTCTCAATTAGCAGTCAGGACTAAACCAATCTTCGTTCGCAGATTTGCTTGTTTTTATTATTTAACATCTTCACAGTGAAATAACAAGTATGTAAGACTCTGTGCCTGTGATAAATTCAATATTATGAATGAAATGTGCGTTATTTGTAAGCACTTTGTTTTGTAATTGACTTTTAACCGTCTAATTAACCTGAGCGCTAAACCCAGCAGTGAACTCACCCCATTTCTCTCTTTATTGGTTTGGTTTCATCCACTTCATGTGAGCAATGAGGGCGCCCATTGCCACGCATAACATGATTTAACGCGCAAAATAGCACTGAACACAAATAAATAGGAATTATTTTTTCTTATCATTCTCGTTCCCCCTTCCCCCTACAGAATACCGCCCTGGACAAATGACCATGTGGCCCATATCAAAAACCACCCCTGGGTATTAATATACAAATGAACGCTTTCTTAACTGAGATTTTTTCTCCCTACTTAATTCATGGCTGCCGTCACAGTTAGTCAAATTTACAACGTTCGACTTAAACACTGGTCTATGGTATTACTATTTTCCCTAAATGTGGTAACATTAAAAATCTCTGTTATCCAATTCACTCATCCATCTCTGTTTGAAAAACAATACGTGAAAATAAATCAATTTCTCCAACAAAATCGAGCAGGAAGCACCAAAATTTACCTTAGCCCAGCAGGATTTGGGATTTATGGATTAGGGCCTTTAGGTGATTATGTATTTTGTCTTTTGGGATTATGGTAATCAAGATTCGGTCAAGTACCGCGTAACAGTACTTGGAATTGTGGGCTCCTAGGTATTTGTGTATATTTGCCTTTTTTAGAATTTGTCTTTTGGGGTTATGGCAATCAAGATTCGGTCAAGAACCTCGTAAATGTAATTTGGCTTGTCGGACTTTAGGTGTTTATGTATTTTTGCCTTTTCGAGATTTTGTCTTTTGGGATTATGGCAATCAAATTTCGGTCAAGTACCGCGTAACGATATTTGGAATTGTGGGCTCTTAAGTGTTTATGTATCTTTGCCTTTTCGACATTTTGCCTTTTAGGATTATAACTATCAAGATTCGATTAAGTACCGCGTACCTTTTCTGAATCTCAAATGTTGTTTTCACTGTTACAGAATGCAACGGTCCTCCAGTATACATCTTACCAAATAACAGCACCGGTAATCTGGCCTTTCCGGAATCGAACCTTGACCCAATAACCAGGAGATGGAGCAGCACCCAGTCGTACCCTGTCAGCTCCACCTGTACATGGATTCTGAAAGCCCCTCCTTTACATGTCATCTACTTAGAGATACGATTCTTCGATACGGAAGAAAAATTTGACACCATAACGGTAAGTTGGTCAATTCGCGAATATGGTTATTAAGTGGTCCTTGGAACTAAATGAAATTTAGCCTCTTGAAATAGACCACCTGACATTATTTTCGAAAATTCTATTAATATGTAATGGTAAAGTTCTTTTCATATTAAAGTAGTGATTGTTACATCTGTTTCTGGCTATAGCATTGCCGAATAGAAATACCGCTTCCGATTTGAGTGAAGTTAAACAACATTTGGTGTGGTTAGTCTCCGGATAGAGGTTCGATTTGGGTCAAAATTTGCCGGCTACAATACGCTGTGGTTTGGATCCCACCACATAATACTAGGGCCAGAGTGAGAAATAAAAGATCTCAAAACGCCTGCAACTCGGTGGTAAAACCAATTCTAAATTATTTACATCTATTTTTAAGAAATGAGATAAAAGGAAACACTCGAACTATAGACCTATTGATTTACGGTTAACAGATGGCAAATATTAAAGTCACTAATTCGTCCTTAGATCCGAAACGACTGAAAAAAAAATCAATCAGAGTCAATTTGAGTTTTGATGATATCGCTCTTGTACACTAGAGACTCAAAAATTTATTTAGAGGTGCTAACCCTAAAATTGTGTACATAGAATGAATGCATACCCTAGAAGAAATATATTGCTTACTTGGTCCTCAAAATACGCTGAAATAATACGATTAATTTTTAATATAAATTATTCATTGAAATTTTAACATAAGCATAAACAGGCCTTTCCTGGTATTTCTTAATTATCTTTTAACGTTAAATAAAAACATTTAACTATGTATGTAGTCATAGAATGGTCAAAAGAGCTTTTACTAGCTTTTTTTGTTTCACCACATACATATACCATTGCCCCAACTAGTTATGTCGAACTTTACGCTGAATTTCATTCAGAGAATGACGATTTAATGCTATTATTTGATGAGAGATGAAGTGTTTAGGTTATATTTAGTTATCAATATAATAGATTAAATTTAGTGATTTGGGGGGCATTATTGTTTTTTCAAGGAGGCAGTTGGGTCGAAACATTTTGAACCGGTTTTGTTTTAATACAAGGTTGCCAAATTTCTCCCAATTTTTCCTTTTAGAAGCCTAATTAACTTTATATATTTATTTAAATTTTAATCATCCAGATCCTAAAAAATATTTTCATTAACATTTGTCTATTTTAATTACCCTTATAATTAATTTTACAGCTAAACCTGTTATAAAAAATAATATTACTTGGCAATACACCAAAGCAAAGCATAATAGTAGTTAACCCGAACTATTCGTTGGTTTATAAACCTAAATAATTTATCATAGTTAACATATTTTAATCCGAAGCATTTTGAAAAATGAGACATGGCTAATTAGACAAGATTATTTTCACTGATTAATTTTGGCAGTTCAATTAATCTTCCATAATTGTACTTATATCGAATGAAGCTGAAAAATCTTGTGGGTTCAAAAATATTCGTTCCTTCGAGATTTTCTATAAGCATTTTTTTATTATATCTGAATTTTTTTCTCATCAAACAATTTAGTACCTATTAATTGGTTGATATAGGAAGGTCTTTCAGTAATATCAACATATGCTAATACCACACATATTGTCCTTAGAAGTGACCAGCAGGTAGTTCTAAGATTTAAGCTTCAATTGAACTCTCACCTCCCAACTGTTGAATAAACCGTTAGACAGGGAAGTGAGGGCTACAAAATTCCAACAGCGTGCAACAGCCTCCTTCCGTTCTGAAGTGCCCCCCCTCCCTCAGGACAGCCTCACGGAAAATGCGGCCCCACTTAATTGGGGTAAGATTGACGCGGCCTACAGCGCAGGCTCTAGGCTCAAAGGCCTTCTCCCTCCCTCAATCTTCTAAGCAGTCGAGGGGGGAGCAGAGTCCCTCTGCGGGTGGGAACCAATACGACAACAACTTTCCTTAGATCGTGGAGATTAAGTCGGATTTCAATGCCGCGCGGAAAATTCCTAATGGCTTATTGAAGTCCACTGGATAAAAGAGGATCTCAAATAAGGTGGGGGGGATGATATTAAAAAAATAGATCCCCAAATTGGAAACAAATTGCACAAGATCGACAAAATATTAAAAACCCGAGAAAAGTTCTCTCTTTACAGTGGGAGGCAAATGCCTGAGATGATGATGATGAAGATGATGATGTGAAGTTTTCGATTGTGCTTTACTCGAGTTACAACCAATTGGTTGTATGTGACCTTTGAAGCTGGGTGACCATTTATCTTTAATATTAGGTGGTTAAAAAATTAATCTTCTTTTAGAACTTCTAAAAAATGCGTATTGAAGTTGTTTAAATAGTTCTAAATGTGCTGAAAGCTACTTAAAAATAATTGTAGTAAAGCTAAGGTATAATTAAGCTGTAATATTGCCCTACAACCTCACAAAACCAATGCCTAGGCCATTTTTAAGCTATTTAGAAAAGGTCTAAAGAAGTGCTTTGGACTCGACATGAACTGCCTGAAGGAAAGCGTTTACAAGATGTGACTATTTCATCATTTCTATTGATTCGAGATGCTTCCAAGTCATTATTGGACAAAATTGTTCAGAGAGATCAAATCTGGGATCTTTATTACAATATTAAGCGCAAAAAACGATGGCTTCATCACAAATAAAAAGCCATCCCTACTTCTTGACATGGCTTCCAAGTGCATAAGGTTTCGTTTTAGCATTTAGTAGGATATGAAAGGAGTTATTCATCATGATCTCGTCAATAATAAGCAATCAGTTAAGAAAGACTCATTTGTTCTACAAAAGCAAAATCTTCCTTCACTGGTCAACCGAAAGGTGACCTCCTCCTTCATTCAATACACGCCCACACGTGGCCCGTTTGAACTAAGAGCAAAATATTGGGTTAGATTGTGAAGTTGTTCTTCATTCCCCATAATCACCGGAGTTTAAATCATCTAATTACGATTTATTTAATTTATCACAACATCAGATAAATGACAAAGTTCCCTCAGATATGGAGCAAATAAAAAAAGGATATCAAATCATGTATTTCATCAAAACTGAATGAATTGTTAAAGAAAGGAATCCACTGCTTAATGAAACTACGGGAGAACATTAGTAATAATGAGTGTCACCACTACTAAGTTCTTCTATAGGGATAGGTTGTTTGGCCCAGTTGTGATTGGTTTAGCTACCAAGGGGGAATCGTCACTGCGTTTTAGTACCACTCATTATAGCCAGATAGGTTCCTTAGTTTGGCTCAGTGGCTACTGAGTCTATTCTTTTGGGAGTGCCATTTACGCAAGGTACTGACTCAAAAAGGTAGTTATCTTCTTTTTTGATTGCAGGCTGGATAAAGGTGATCAGGGATTTCTTTGAGGGGAAAGAAATCTTCGGTGTTGGATTAAGTATCCTTTATTTAGTAGGAACGTGGAAAGTCTTCACATGCCTTATGCCTTCCTCTTGAGTTTGGTTTGTTTGTATAGGCTTATTGTGCAATAGCGTACATTTATACATGATCTAATACAAATACAATAATAATTATATAATAATATATAAATACACATAATATAAGCGTACACATTACACAAAGCGGGGAGCCCGCCAGTGTTGGCGTGCAGTAGGACGCGGCGGAGCGTCCCACGCGTGTCTAAGCTGCTGCAGGTGGGTAGCGGCAGTCCTCACCACCCGTCGCCCGGCTGGGCGCGGGCGGCGATCAGCGCGGAGGGGGTGCTGTTCTCAGCACCTCCAGCAGCTTGCTTGTTGGGGTGTGGCGGACCACCTGGGCGGCTCTCGCCTCTCGCGTCCTCAGTAGGGCGCCTCTTACAGGGGGAGGGGCTGGTGCTGGCTCTGGCCTGAGGCGGGCGGTGGCTGGGCAGGAGAGGAGGTAATGCACCAGTGGGCGCCAGGAGCGGCCGCCGCAGTGTTCGCACCTCTCTGCCACAAAGTCGGCGGGCAGCTCTTCTCGCGTGGAGTAGCCCAGCTCTGGCTGCTGGAAGGATGCGTTCAGTGGGCGATAGGCTGTGGCTGCAGCATACTACGTCGCTAGCCTCTTAGTTGCTTCCCATTCTTGATGTTGCTGGTGGGCGTTGTGGGCGGCCCTGCGTTTGGCCTGCACCTTGAGCTGATGCAGGCTGGGGCCGTGGGCGGCTCGCTTGGCAGCCTCGTCGGCAGCCTCGTTGCCGCGCATGCCAACGTGGCTGGCAATCCGGTGGAGACGGACACACCTGCCCTAAGCTGCAGATCTTGCAGGGTGCACAGGATGGTGGTGGTGAGGTGGATGTTGTCCCTGGTGTGGGCGTGCTGCAGCGCCTGCAGTCCCAACCGAGAGTCCGTGTATATCACCACAGTGGCCACCCGGTGGAGCAGAGCGTGCTGGAGGGCGTGCAGGATTGCTACCAGCTCCGTCTGGAGGGTGGAGCAGTGGTCTGATGTCCTCCACACCTGCGTCAGGCCGTTCGTGACGAAGGCGGCGCCGGACTTCCCGCTGTCGGGGTCGACGCTACCGTCGGTGAAGTAGACTGCGCTGCCTTGCTCCGTAACCTCAGACATGGCCCTGAAAGCTTGCTGGCGCAGCTCCTTGGTGTGGCAGTTCGCTTTGCAAGCAGGCATCTGTGTGGCGGTGAAGTCGGTGGTGGGGGGCCCCCATGGTGCTGGTGTCACGTAGACGTGGTTGGAGGAGTCTGGATCGTGCTACAGCCAGATCCCTGCCTGGTTGAGGGTGACGTTTACGAGCCACCTGTTGTTACGCAGACACTCGATGCCCTGTGCCACGGCCATTCGAAGTCTCCTCTGCGCAACACCCTCCACGTGGCGCTGGAGCACTCTGGCCACCCGACAGGCCACAAAGCAATCCACCCTGGCGGTGAGGGGCACCAGGCTAGTATCGCTCTGCATGATACAGGCACTGCCCCACCTCGGTGCCCCCAACATGGTCCTCATGGCAGTGTTTTGCACCACCTCCAGGCACTGTTGCTGCTGCCTGGGTAGAGCTACAAGGACCAGTGCACTGTAGTCCACTAGGGAGTGCAATGCCTGCTGGTAGTAGAGGCGGAGGACGGAGAAGGTTGCACCAGCACTCGGCCGCGTCATGGCCCTCATCACATTCAGCCGGGCCTGCGTCCGCTCCCTCAGGTGCGTAACATGTTGCGTGAATGACAGCCGTCTGTCCACCCACACTCCGAGGTACTGGTAGGAATCGGTCCAAGCCAGCCCGACTCCTCTGTACGCGCAGCTGCTGGCCAGCAGGTGTGGAAGTCTTGATGTCCATGGCCTGGGTCTTCTCTGCCGAGATCTTGAGCTTCAGCTCTTCGCACTTGGCAGTAATCAGGTGCAGCGCTTCTTGAGCCCACGCGAGCTTGTCGCCGTGCCTGGTGACGACAAGGCCCAGGTCGTCGGCGTAGCTGAGGAGGATGGTTCCTTGCTGATAGGGAAGCGCCACTAGCTGCTTAATCAGCACGTTGAAGAGGAACGAACTGAGGATGCCGCCCTGGGGCGTCCCGTTCTCGAGGGTAAGGTAGGGAGACTTGTGACCCTGGAACTTCACACGGGCTTGGTGCTTGTGAAGGTAGTCCTGAAGCCAGCCAAGCAGTCTCTCTCGGATGCCCGTTCTTCACAAGGGTGGCTAATATGGCGCCGGGGCTAGCCAGCTCGACTGCCTTCTCGAGGTCAAAGAAGACTACGATGGTAGGTTGGTTGTTGGCGTAAGCCAGGAGGGTGATAAGGCAGTCCACCGTGCTCACCTTCCTGGTGTAGCCGAACATGTGGTGGTCAAGGCTCCCCACGCTCCACTGTAGGTGAGTCAGCTTCATCCTCTCTGCTGTTTTTCCGGTGCAGCTCAGGAGGGAGATTGGCCTGAAGGTGGTGTGATCCTTTGGCTTGGAGATGGGCTGGATGTCGGCATCCCCGGAGGGCCCAGCGTGCGCCAGCATGGAGTACCGCACTCCGTCGGCTCCCGCCGCTGTGTCACGCCCACGCTTCGCCCTAGCCAGCTCCTCGAGCGTGAAAGGCTGGTCCGTCGCGTGTGGCTGGCCCCGCGCCTCCCTGACCTCTTCGTCGCGCTGTGGGCGTAGCTACGGATGGAGGTAGCGGGTGTGATGAGGGAGCTGCTCGCTGAAACCCCTCGCTGTGAAGCAGTTCGCCAGCCGATCTGCCTCTTGCTGTGGGCGTGGGTGGGCAGCTGGGTGGGTCGGGTCAGCGCCTGAGGCCTTCCTGAAGCACCCCCACAGCTGGCCGAGGGAGGTGTGTTGGCTGAAAGAGGCGCACCACTCCAGCCACTATGCCTCCCTGGCTCTCAGGGACACCTGTCGCGCGCAGGCTACCACGTCCTGCAGGAGCTGCAGGTTGATGGCGGTCTGGCGTTTCTCGTACAGCTTCCTGTGGAGGTTGACGCGGTGATTGTGTTCCCGGGCTTCCTCGTTATAAAACCACCAGTCCGGGCGCCGGCAGCGGTTAGAGACTGTCCTTGGCATGGCCGCGTCTGCTGCACTCTCTATGGCCGCCGTAAGGTCCCTCTCCTGCTGGTGCAGGTCGGCAGGAGGCACATACGTGGACTACCATTCGTCCAGGGCGGCTTGGAACTTTGCCCAATCCGCCCTCCTGAGGTTCCCCTCGGGCGGCGGGAGAGGAGGAGCTGGTGGGGCCACAGTGAGGGTGGTGAGGGTCGCATAATGGTCGCTGGTGAGAGTATAGTGGACCTCCCAGGTGGCACCGGGCTGTAGGTCGCCCGACACCAGCGTGAGGTCAAGCAGCCCCCATGGACGTGCGTGGCCTCTCCGGTGTTCAGTAGTCGGACATCAGGGACTTCTTCGAGCAGGTCGGCCAGGTAGCGCCGAGTCACATTATTAGGTGACACAGAGTGCAGCACGGGGTGGTGGGCGTTGAAGTCGCCCGCCACAAGGAGGCTGGAATGGCATGCGAGGACGAGCAGCTCTCAGCATCCAGCAGGTACCGCTTGCTCCTGTATATATTGTATACCGTGAGAGTGAGCGGCCCCAGCTGCAGCTCCAGTGCCAGGACCTCCACGACGTCACAACAGTACACGGGTGCGGCGATCCTCTTGTGCGGGATGGTGCTCCGTATGAGGGCTGCACAGCCACACCCATTTCCGTCACCAGCCGGAAGCAAGTGAAGGGTGTAGCATGCGACTCGCCATTCAAAGCCAGTGGGCGTGAGCGTCTCCTGTAGGAGAACCAGGTCCAGGTCTTCTTGCAGCACCAGATGTTTCTTGGGGCGGAGGCCCTGCACATTCCACTGCAGCACCTTCAGTGTGGGCACCGGCACTTGGGCTGGGTGGGTGGGGCTGTCACTCTGCGCCTCCATCTTGGTTGTGGGAGTGCAGTGGGTGGAGAGGGTGTTGGGTAGGCACCCTCGGCGTTGGATATGATGGGGGGGGGGGCTGGAGGCATCCTCTGTGACTGTAATGAGTACCTTTTCGCGGATGAGTGCGTCGAGGTCTTGATCTTTGGGGGCTGCGGTGCCCTGCCACCCGTCGAACAGCCTCTTCACAAGTCGCACCACACACACGAGGATGACGTCTACAATGGCTCTGCCCTCTTCGTTGAGTGCCTCGCCGTAACTAGAGGGTCCACATGGAGACTCTGTCAGAGGTTGTGCATTGAGAAGCACCGTGAGTGGCCCCTTGACGGGGCGGGCGCGGCAGGCCCGACGCCTGTGTCCCCCCCATTCTCTGTGGCTTGAGGGCACAGGAGGTGGGTGGCTGGGTGGAAGTGTGAGCGGAGTTGCTAGTTGTGCAGCTGCTGGTACCCCTTTTCGCTCCCTGCCCGTCCTCTTTCCCTATCTCGACCTGACTTGTGCCGGGCTGTTGAGGGTGGGGGAGCCCACGCCGTCCTGTTTGGTGGTGGCACTGGAACAAGGCGTCGACTGCCTTGTTGCTGGGGGGGGCCCTGGTGGTTCACCCTCCCGCTGCTGTTGCCGGCTTGCTGCTTGCCGCTTCCCCTCCTGTGTACCGCCCGAACGTGTGCTGAGCAGGCCAATAGTCGTGGGTGGATGGGTAACCCACGCTGACCCGACTGGTGGTGGTGCGGCAATAAACCGACGGTTTATTCTTTGCTGGGTTGGGGGGGGGGAAACGTGGTTTACTCTGCTGCTGCTGCAGGTGACCCTGTGACATCCTCCTCATTCACTCGGAGCACTTCGTGTTCCCTGTATGGTGCCCCTTGGTGCAGTTGGGGCACCGTGTCGTGGTGGTCTTGCTGGCCTTGAGGCGACCGATGCACACCTCCGTCGGGTGCGCTTGGCTGCACACGCCGCACCTGACGGGGTTTTGGCACATGGCCTGGAGATGCCCGAAGCGCAGGCACTTATAGCATCTCACAGGCTCACCCTGGTAGGGGCACAGGGCGTAGCGTCCCCAGCTGCCCAGGTCCAACTTGGGTGGTGGCGGCCCCTTGTACACTACCAGGATCTGCCTGGTTGGGACCTTGTCTGTGTGCGAGGAGCCGTGTTGCCGAGAGCACGTGGGGGTGTGCTTCGACAGCCTGGAGTAGGAGAGTGGTAGGATAGCGGTAAGGCACCATCTTTTGCCTCCTCACGCTGAGGTCGAGCAGGATCACTCGATCCCCCTCCTCGGAAAGGCGGTGCAGCATGGGGCGAATGTTTATCCGCAGGCCAGGGTGTACTCTCTCCAGCTCCGTCACCGTCTGGTAGGCACTGGTGGTGCTCTCCTGGTGAACCAGTTTGAACTTGGGACGGGGGCCTCGTCGGGAATTGAAGACTGTTACCCAACCTCTCTCGTCCTCCTGCTGGACCTCTTCGTTTTAGGGGCTCTCGTCGATAACGAGGCGACTATTTTCATCACTGGGGGCTTCTTCAGGCTTCTCTCTCTCGGAGAATTTCTCCTCCAGGTTGCGGGTGGTCGTCTTCGGGGTGGAGGTCTCCGTCGGTGACCCTGAATTAGATCCATTCCGCGTCTGCCTTGCAGATCTTTGCAGGGTGGCTATGGACGCCGACCCTTGCATAGTGGCGTCACTCTTTTTCGCCCATTAGTGCCACAGAGTCCAAAGGGAAGAACAGACCAATGCCCTCTTTAAAAGCAGGACAGGAACAGGAGGTATCTCCAAATACCCCGTCCACGCTAGCTTCTGCCTCTTTTAAGAGCGACGGAAACAGGAGGAATCTCCAATCAGATCGTGGCTGCCCTTACTTTACAAACGAGGCAGCAAAGGTGTAGCTGGTTCAAACTAGCGCAGTGGGAAAGTCCTTCTGCAGGGCGTAATGACTTAATCTTCGTGATGCCTGCTGCTTCGAGAGTGAATGTCCTGTCTTGACATCTGTGAGTGATTTGAAGTGTCTATTGCCTGCTCTTGAGTCACTGTTCAATTTCCTTTTTACATAAACAGCCCGCACACATGGCAGTATTTGACAGATTACAACTCGAATTAATTTTTATACAGTCGATATAAGTTCAAAATAGGATTAAATTTGCCCATCCTAGTTACATTAATTTATTTTACAATGTTTTACATTATTAGTGAATCTTAAATTTGTTATATTATTTATATATATATATAATAAATTTAATTAGATTTAAAAATTTTCTTTAATATATTTCTTCAATAAGATGGCTCAATTTAGAACGTTTAACACATTAAAGTAGAAGTTTTTTTTTAGCATTTTATTGTAAATGGTTTTGTTTTTCATTACATATATATTATATTAATTGTTTTTATAAGATTAAAGTTATTAATGGGTAAGTTTAAATATTTAAATATCGGACATGGTGGCGTCTGGTAAACACCCTTTCACTAGTTGCCATATACTACGATATTTCTTAATGTCGTTCTCAAAACACCAACTGAATTTTATTTCCTCGATTAAACTGATTTAAATCAAATATATAGAAGAAGTTGGATTTTAATTATTACTTACAGTCTTTTACACAGATTCTAATAATATTCAACCAAAAATTTGTTTCTTTATAAACGGTTCTAAAGTTCCTTGAATTAAAGGAAAGAAAAAAATATTTAGTTGTCGTACAAATAAGGGACTAATTGCAAGAATGACAATAATTTGGAAAAATATGACTAAGATGTTCATTCTTTTACGTTAAGAGATATATAGATTATAATTCCAAGGAGAGATATCTACGATCATGGAAGGGTGCTTATTTTAGAGCACTTATTGATTCTTTTTCCATTACATCAAATGTTATTTTGGTTCCACGTGAACCTATTATAAGATTTTATAAAACTTTAAAGTGCTCATTTTGAGGTGTATTTCAGTGTCTTATTCCATCCTACGACATAGTCTATACGTTTCCACATTCACCGGCCTTTGCAGCATCTGATTAGCATTTATTTAAGTCATTAGATCATTACCTAAATGGTAAATTTTAATCTTACCATTTAGGCAATGATGGATTGACTTTACTCTGATATAAAGGAGGTGGAAAAGAATATTAAATCATATATTTCATTAAAACCAAATGAATCCCTTAAGAAAGGTATCTACTGCTTAGTTAAAGATGTGAGTACTTCGTCACTACTGTTGGAAATTGTTTTGTTGAATAAATATTATTTTTTTATATCCTTAATGATTTTTCCACCCATGTCATCAAAAATTACAATTTTCTAAGTTTGCTTTAAACATAAGAGAGAAAATTAACAATAATATTTTTATATACATTATTTTGAATCTACATCAAGTCTACGTTTATAATAAGATATATTATGCTTTTCTTTTAAAATTCCAGTTTTTGTTTTAAGCTTCTAGTTTTTATACGGATAAACAGAGGGATTTTAGTTTGCACGTTATATCTAATCTAAGCTCTAGTCATAGCTTATGACGGTCAGATCAATTATAAAGTCCCATTTGCAAGTATAAATAGCCAATTAAAAAGGAGCGTGGTGGTAATAGAAGTGAATTGGCCATTATTTTTTTTAATTTGTGGTCATCTACGATTTGTAAAGTACCTAATATATGAATCCGTACAGGATTCTCCTAGACATAAAAATTGGTACGTCACATTGGCATTGGTGAAACACCTTCAATGAAGCCGAGTTTTTTTCTTTTAAAAGGGTGAGTTCGTATAACGGAATCCATATTTTGAGTGAGTGATTTACTATTTTAAGTTTTAGGGCTGAATATTACGGGGCTGAGAATGAATTAAATTATTATAATTAAGTCTGTATCCTACAACTGAGATTTACATCGTACAGTGATCGATTGTGGTTGGGAGTCACAGAGAATCACGTCAAGCACTTAGTCGAGGTGAATGAGCTAAAATGAATTAAACAGCTTTGTACCGCGAGTTGAGTGAATGCAAACCGGCGCCCGTCGTCAGGCCATAATGAACTAATTGAATAATTATGTACATCGAAATGAGTTGAATGAACTGAATGAATAAATCGAGTGCTGAATTTTTTCTCACTCACATTTAAATACAAATTTTAATTCTCTGGGCACATCCATTTGGCTCCAAAGCTAAATCACTTTCAGCCACTCATGTGATAGATTTTCTCTTGCTGGAAGTGGGCAGTGGATTTGTGCATTCGGATTGGCTCAAAGAATATTGCGTGTGACATATCTCGGTGTGTTGGTAGTGGCCAGTGGATTTATGCATTAGGATCGACTTAAATATATAGGTGTGTGGCAAATCTCGGTGTGTTAAAAGTGGCTAGTGGATTTGTGAATTCGGATCGGCTTCAGGAACAGTGTGTGTGTGTTTTCCTACATGGTCTTTTTTGGATGTAATTAGACTTTATTATCTTGTTTACTTCGTCTCGACCTTCTCTCCCCGGCACAGCATTGACAAGCAATGGCCGAAATAGCTTGTTCGCATCCTATCACGCCAAGCATAAAATAAGTGCTTTAACTTGTTATGGCGCGGGCTAAAAATATATTAAAATGAGGACTTTTATTGAGTTTTGGAGTTGAGAAAGAGCTGAGTGCATAATGCATTTACTTAAACGATTTCACGAGGCGGGGACATATTTCTTCCGTCCTGCATTTTTTAGTTTTATATATTCAGATTTTTTTTAATGAGTTTGAAAGTGAAACTACTTGCTTCAATCAATCAATCAATCATTTCCTGTGGCACCCACGGGGATGCATATGGCCTCAATGAACTCACGCCACCACGCTCTATTTTGAGCTAATACTTCAAGATCTTCCCAACTATTTGCTTATCTTAGAGAAAAAATGTCTTCCCTTTTTGATATCTGCAAGATGCTGACAAACTTTAATAGAGAAAGGAAAACTACTTACTTTATGTCAGGCAGTTTTTAACTTCGTTCTTCATATCTACAGTGTGCATCAAAATTGTCACAAGTTTTGAAGTATGTACTATGTAAATGCGTTCAATATTTTATCGTTGTAAATATAGAAGTGATTTAGATTCAAATTAATGTATAGAACAAAATATTATTGCCATTTTTCTGTAGTGTTTTGAAAAAGAAATCTTAAAATTGTTGAACGTTTGACAACAGGGGTGTACTAGTTTCTAAATATTATGTTATAGAAAAAGGTTTGTCTCTATTAATTTATTTCTATGTTATGCTAGAAATTTAGTAAATGTCACATTCAAAGGGGCTAACTTGAGCCTATCTAGCGATATTTTAACAAAACTTTTTCATTTTGTTTTCTTTTATAAATTTAGGGGGGAATTATTCCTATAAATGTGCCAATATGCGCAATTTTGCAAATTAATTAAAAATAAGCAAGAAAAAAAGCAAATAAGGGAGGAATAAAGGAATCAGATACTTTTTTAGTACATGAATTATTTTTTACAAATTTGACTGAGAAAAATTAAATAGTGAATTGTATGTAGAGTTAACGGTAACATCTGGAGATAATGTAGCCATTGGTATGTAAAAAGCTTATTAAGCAAAAATAATACACAAATCATAGGTAAAACCTCCCTTCGAAAGAGGTTAATGGTGTAATATAGCTAACGACCCTGATATAACTAAAACCTGAGGAGCCGCACGGCTTCCCGACCCCTGAGCCCCACAGAAACTGGGGCTTTCTTTCGGGCCATCTTTGCGTGTCTTTTAAATTTCCCACTATCTTCTCCACATCTGTGTACATTCGACAAAGGTGAAAATGGGGTTAAACTTAAACAAAACCGCAGGTAAAACCTTGTACTGATGAATTAGATAGGGAGTGCAATCAACGCGTATGAAATGACATCTAGATTGTTTAAAAGTACAGTTTCGGAGTAAAATAAATTTCGTTTTGGGGGGTTGGAAACGGATAAAGATGAACAAATAAAATCAAGAAATAAAAACTCATAAGCATTGAAGATAAAAACGCTATTTTCAGTTTTTAAATTTTTAGGTAAAACGATTTTAAATATTTAAAAAATTTAAAATAGTCTATGGTTGTTTGAAAGTGCTGCTTTTACGCAATGTTATCTTTGTTAACGAACGTATTTTAGTTCTATCGGTCCCCCTCAAGGTTCTCATTAACAAACTAATCTTATTTTCATGACCTATAGACCTGTAGAGACAACATTCTAAAAAAATTACACCAAAGCGCTGTCTTTTTATGCTTGAAATGAGAAAACTATTTATTTTTTTTCTCAAAATTTATAAAAATGAAACTTTGTCTAAAAAAACGAATATCTTGAATAGTTTATTTATTTTAGCCAATTAAATAATCAATTAGACAATCCTCCTTGTAACCTACTAATCTGTCTTATTTTTCGCACAGATCTGCTTCGTTGTACCTAATTATATTGTCATATTTCTACCATAATTCCCATATTTTGTTTTTTAATTGAAATTCATAAAAGTCGTCATGCTGTCCACAATAACCTTGGTTTTTCATCGAATCTAAAATTGAGAATAATCCATTGGGTCACAATCTGGGCTTTGAGATACCATAATTCTTGGTAAATGAATTTGAGCATATGCGGATTACCATATCATGTATGGGTAGATCTTTTTTGTATGATCGCTACACCATACTGTCAAAAATAAGTATCCTTTTCTGGATACTGTACCTCAGAAGTTGCTGAAAAAAAAACTAGCTTATCGCCGGGAGCGCGAATTTTTTATTGAAAGGGAACTAAAGGACAAAATATTAAAATCACGGGAGGAAATGTACCAAAATGAGGTAAAACGAAGCATATCTATGTGATGGAAGAGTCTATGATTAGTTTATCAATAGGGTGATGGTCCAGTGAGGCATTAAGTGGGCCAAAATATATAAAAGATTGATGAATTTTGTTTGTTTTTTAACAGGGTTTTATTTTTCTAAATTGTGAGAAAATGTTCAGCATCTTAAGTCAAGACTTAGAATTAAACTTTAATTAGTTGAAAAATTAATATCGTTTCGAGCCACTCGATATAGCTGCATGATAGAAAATTTTAAGTAGTTAGAGTAGATTAAAAAATATAGTCATGTGATAGAGATGGTAATGTTTTAAATTTGATTGAAGTTTGGTTTAAGGATCGTTACTAATATGTTTCTCTAAATAGAAAACTTCTGAGTTTTGGAAAAATTCATTTGGAATCACTCGGGTATCGGTTATTGGCCCGTCGTTCTTTATTATTTGCCTGAGTGACCTTAATGATTAAATGCGTCGTAATATTTTCTAAAACTCGCTATTTTAAAGTTGGTCATTGGAGCAATTAAAAAATAAAGATATTTACCTCTACAAAAAGAGACAAAATTATGAAAGGTCTCACAATGGGAAGATCTCTGTTCAAGGTGTTCCATTGGCGCATAATTTTGTAAGCACCTAATAAATTAATAATGAAACTCGGTCCTTAAAGGAATAGTGATAGTTGATATGAAGAGCCATGATTCGAAGAATGCAAGAAGCTAACGTAAATTGGATTATTTTATCAAGTGGCTTTAATACAAAATTGATATAAGATTCTATTACTCTAAAAGTTCATATTACGAATAATATAGCCATAGGAGTTGCAATTTTAAAGTCCATCGTAAATGCATAATGTGAACTGCTAAAATGATTGCGAAAACGAAGTGTAGAGTAAAACAACCAAGCTATTGGATTTTGAAAAATCTGTACACTGGTTTTTTTCATCTTTCGAGAGGTTTATGTGTGTGATAGAAAAAGTTCCGTCAAACAAACTTAAAGTTCTACTTCTCCACCACGTGTCATTAAAACATCTTTTCCAGTGTGTGCAAGTGTGTCAAATGGAAGTGAAGAGAATCGAGATCACGAGATCGTTGCTCTCCTGCGCGCGAGTAACAACAAGTCCGACATCACCAAGCAGCTTAACGTCAGCCAGCTGACCTCAAGTTCTCATACCTTCGATAGTGCTTCCTTGCTCAAAATGAATGTGCTTGCGAATAAAAAGATTATTTCGGTGGCCAGTGACCAAGCCTGTAAAGGAGGGGGGCGAGAAGAGCTCGAGGTGCATAGAAAGGCCGCAACTCACCGATCGTGTTCTAGAACAACGTTGGGAGAGCTGTAGTCGCCTTCACAACTACTTGAAGAGACAGCAATTAAATTTTCATTTTTTATGGAAAAATTCAAATTCCTAGACCCGCTACGTGACCACGGCCACGGATGTTTCCGGTGTGGCTCGTAGCCGGTTACAGGCTCACCACAGTCTATTAATGGGACATCATGGTCATTAAAGTCTTGCGCTGGGTGAGAAAGATCACGTCGAAAGTGGACTAAGTCTTTCAGCTGGACGCTGCCGCGCCCCACACGGCAAAGACCGTACAAGAGTGGTTAGGGTCGAAGAAGTTTGGGCCGCCGCAGTCACCCGACCTCTATCCAATCGACTACAACGTATGGGCGCATGTCAAGGGCAAGGACTGCAAGGTCCACCACAGCAACGTCAACGAGCTGAAGTCCTCCGTAAACCGATGTGGGCGAGCATAAGGAAATAATTTGTCCGCAACCTCTGGCCGGTCTTCAGGTCTCGCTTGGAGAGCGTACTCGCGGTCGATGTCGGCCACATTGATTAATATTACAATTTAAAAACATATTTATATGTTAAAACAATATTCCTGTGTCTAATTGCATCAAAACTATCATTGTGTCTTATTTTGAGAGCGTCCTAGCAAGTGTAATAAGACTTTTGCAATACCCGGTAGTCTTAGAAACGCAATAAAAAATGCGACATACGCAGTAATGGTATACAGTTAGTATAGAAACGAGTAGCCACCGTATACCACCACTGCCTACAATGGCTTCCCTTACTACTTTAAGATATAGTGTGCCTCGGCGGGTAGGTCTAAGCGATCCATTGTATTGCGACTGCAAAAGTGATGGTTAAATTACCCATTTGATACAGTCCTTTATAGGGCTGTTAGATTCGTCTAGTAGGTACAGTCACTTGATTAGCGTGAGTGAGGAGCGACTCCAGGCTTGCCCGATACATTGCTATAGCAACCGCATGTTCTTAGAAACATAAATAAATAGAAAGGTTTGAACAACCAACTCAGCCATTGAAGAGTACAGATGGTTGTATGTGTCTCATAATCGATCCCTGAGAGAAAAAGAAAGATCGATCTTGCCATGACACTTATACATAAGGCATTCGATTTTGTGAGTCTAGAGGCGATCCTTGTTGGTCTGAGGTAGGCAAGAGTTTTGAACCTCATAGAGAACCTGTACATCAGTGAAACCACAAAGTGAAAAGCTTGTACCGATTTCTCCTAGAGCTTTGCTTTAGGACATGCGGTCCTCTTCAACTCCTTACTGTTCAACCTGCAGGTTATTTTCAAGTTTAACAGGAGGAGGAGTTGGGAGGTAGGGAAGATAAACTCTCCTTTGTATTTTCACCACGCTTCTCTTTCCAAAGCTTCTACAGTGTCGGGAGTATTGCATATGAACTTCTTATAGCACACACCGTGTTACGCTGGTGCCGTGCAAATGTACACGAGAGGCTTCAGATCCATAAATGGTAGGTCGGCTTTTATGCCACCTCCGTCTTGTTTGAAGCCGTCGGCGGTCTACAGGGAGCTCTGTCTGCCTTCAGGTCCGAGTTGGTTGTGAAACACCACTCAATACGTGAGATAACACGTCTCGTCAAGTTCTGAGAGCAAAATGTGGTCCATAGGGCGCTTATAAGGGAACCCAACGGACTGCAATGACTGAGCGACTGGACCAGCATTTCGCTCTTACCAACTCTGACTACATGATAGGAATCTGGTCAGCACATATAGCTGCATGGTAAAGGATATTCCTATACACATAATTTGTGAGTAAAGATTTTCACTTCTCAGTAACAGTCGTCTGGATGGAATAATTCAAAGAATATAGACTAAGAAGATTGAATTTTTTAGCGTAGGTGGTATGTAATTTCTGCTATAATCACCCAGCCTAGAGACATTGAGTTGCAAAGAAATATAATAGTGTAAAAAATGTAAGGAGAGACTATGTACTCTATTATTTATCCCGTACATGATGAAAAGAGGATTACTATAAGCGTGGCAATGAAAAACACAACGATGATAATTGGAATTCTGATTGCTCATGAAACCATTTCTGACCGAAGGGGAAGGTGTAGACAACAAAGCAGGAGAGAGCCTGATATGTTCAGGGTATTCATGCAACGACTTAGTTATGATGTCTCGGAGGGGTGTAATTGATAGAGTTGGATCGTAAGTCACATCTCACGGACTTCTCTGATTGCGCCGTTGGAAGTATCGTGTTAATCGGCATTACTGGGGAAGCCGTGAGTTTAACAGCGATCTTACGGGTTCGAACATGGTAGGTAAATTAGCTTTTGTTTCCTTGAAGCACGTAAGCGTGATGTTTGTGTTGTAAACTTTAGGTAGCTTATGAACAGGCTGCGTATTTTAGTGTCCCTTGCGAAGATATGGGTACACTTCTAATTATTCTTGGATAAAGGTTTCCTGTTGTGAGTTCCCTAGAAAATACATAGTGTCGTCCACACAGATCAGAACGTCTCTATTTCTATACAAAATTGTCCATAACTTTTGCTAGAGAAAATCGAAGATTTTCGAATGTGATGTACCATAAAATACAGATATTTTTTACGACGTATATGTTAAGGTTATGTAAATTTGGATGAGCAAAACGAAAGTTATCACCGAATAAGCAAATCACTAGAAAAATTGAAATGCGCTTAATGACCCGGACGCTCAAGTTTCTTATATAGCAACTAACTTCAATTGAATCTCGTGTACGTTAGATCATTCCCTTATTAGCTGTCATCCAGCTCCATATAACATGCATAGCTGTCCTCCAGCTCCAGGTAACATGCATAAGAAATCTGCGACGTCTCTCTCTGTCCGCGAGCTGATCTTAAAGCTGCGCCACCATGATTGTCTTTTAATTGGAGCTATTGCAGAGACTGTCAAGCGCTTAAAAAGTGTAGTTCATAATATTCTGTTAATCTATGACAAAACTGGTTTATGTAAGACTAATAAATCAACCAATATTCAAGAAAACCCTCAAAAAGGGAAGACTGAGACTATGCTTAAATTGTGAAGAGGGACATTTTTAAGACCACTTCAGCAGTTTCTCCAGAGATTAGTGAGGTTTTGGCCATCAATGTCTGGTAAGAGCACGTTACATGGGCGGTTGGTTAATGGAGCATATCCAATAAGTGACATATTTAAGTTTATTTTGTTTAGATTCGAAAGGTCCGTTCGTCGCAGAGCAGGTAAAATATTTTCTGTAAATTGTACGAAAAAGAGTGAAGTTTAGCGGAGGAAGTGTCATGTTCTGAGGCGTGATTTCGATAGAAGGCACTGAACAGAAGTGCCATTCTACGCACGATGAGACTTTTTTTACCCAAACCAAGACAAAGCTAACCAAATTGTGAAACCTCACCGATTTTGACAAAACACCGATGGAGACACAAACTTACCGAAGAAGAAAAATCTACCAATGAAGACTGAAACTCACCGAACAAGACATCCACGAAGAAACAAAATACACAAACTACACACATTACAAAATATACGAAAAAACAAAGACACTAAGCAAACATTGAAAGTAATAATTAACGCAATTACCAACACAACAGCAAATGCGCACATCATAACCAAATACATTAACTAATTTGAAGACAAATGGCTTGAACGCCTTATTTTATATATAAATATATATATATATATATATATATATATATATATATATATATAAAATGATAAACAACAATGGAACTACAAAACAAACAAAATTCAAAGCGATAGGCCTGATCACCAGGCTCTAGCATCACTTTGCACCCTACCACACTTCTTTCTCTTTTCACCACTGGTCTACTTTCTGCTTTCTGTCCACACACCCTTTCTCTATCCCCTCACCTGCATATACTCTTACACTATGTCGAGACACTTGTGCGCTAATGTGGCACAGTGAATGAACAAGTGTACAAAGAATTGTTGTGACAGTATACTTTGCCGCACCTGTAAGCCACCGAAGCTCAAGCTGCAATCTTCATCCAGGATAACACCCCTTACATACGGTCAAGTCAGTGAATACCTTCCTTAACGACGAGAACATTACTGTCCTGAACTGGCCTGTAGAGTTTTGATCTGAATTCCATTGAAAATATTTGGAAGACACTTAAATTGAGGTATGAACCGAGGAATGCGCAAACAGTCCTTGAACTCTAGAAAATTCTTCAGGATGAGTAGAAGAATATTACAGCACAAAAGTGTCAACCCAACACATTGTACTTGGATACATCGCTGAGTTGTATTTTGGACCATTGATCTTCTGCCCATAGTACGTACTTCCTGGCGAAGGATAATCTAGCTTTCTTGTTCTTAGGGCTAATCAATGGCTTGACTGTTAGTGTGCGAGATTTTAAAGATCTTTCGGCTAAGCGGCGTGATACTGTCTTCTTGGAGACACTAATGGACATAGTTTCATTTACTTCTCGGGAAATCCTGGCTGCTGTCTTGTATCAGTCTTTTATGGAGATACGGAAGATGTTCTCTTTGAAGTGTTCCCAGGCCTACAGTATAAATTTAGATGATACATGAGCTCGTAGTATCGTAATGTAATATAATATTATATACGACACTTTGGGGGTGTTTAACCCTTTCAGTTATGGCTCTAATGGAGAGATGATCCTATTAACGTAGTTTAACAATTAGCTGCTGGATATAATAGGTGTAGTGGGCCTCCTAGGCATGTTCGGAACTCAAAACTTGACAAGATAATGACTGAAAGTGCTAAGAATTCATGGAAGTAAGTTGCTACCCTAAATTAGTTGGTTGTTTCAAAGATAGAAGTAATAGAATTACGCTGTCCGAATCATTTTGACCACCATATACCGGAAGTTTCAAAATGAGTGCGTATTTTGATGAAATTGAAACCTTTATGAAAAATTCTTCTTGAATTATGTTCATCGTGTTCAAATTGTGCTCCGCACAAAATTTGAGTGTTCCGTTTGCACTGTACAGGGTGTCCCGAAATTTTAATTTATTTTTCAATCCTTTTCAGAACCCTTTAATAATGAATACAAAAGAGCGGAATTTTGTTGTGATAGCTCGTATCAGAGGAGCGAAATTTAATGAAGTACGAGAAAAGTTCCAAATAAAAGTTGTGAACAATTTTAAAAGAGCCGGATCCATACATAATGAGAAAGGAAGACGACTGAAAAAGATTGACCCCACCAAAACTGAACAAATTCGACAATTGTTTGAAAATAAACAAAGAACTTCAGTGAAAAAGGCCATTCAGAGACTTGATATGCCAAAGACAACAGTGCACAGTCTTGCGTTCAACACTTATGAAAAAGCCTTATCACACATTCAATTACAGCACTCCCTTAATGAAGAAGATTATCCAAATCGAGCAGCAAGTTGGGCTGGGCAGAATTTGTGGATCAAAGTGAAAATGAAAACCTATTAGATAACATCTCATTCAGTGATAGAGCGACTTTCCACAAAGTTAATCGACACAATTGTCGTATCTGGGAAAATGAAAGACCAAATGGTTTCATGGAATAGAAAACGAGACTCTCGAAAAGTTAACGTGTGGTTTGGAATAACCAAATAGAGAAATTTATGGCCCATTCTTTTTTCCTGAAACATCTGTGACAAGCAACATATATCTTGATATGCTCCAACAATTTCTAGAACCACAGCTTGTTGATGATAGCATTGTTGATAGTGTCGTGTATCAACAAGATGGTGCACCATGTCATTATGCTCTAATTGCCTGAGATTACTTGAACAGTCGCTTTCCAAATCGATAGATTGGACGTGGAGGAGCTAGACCTTGGCCTCCGCGTTCTTCAGATTTAACTCCCCTGAATTTTGGGAGGCGTGGGGTTTTATCAAAGCATAAATGTATCAGCAAACTGAACTTAAGAACTTTCAGCAGTGCTGGACATAACTCACGAAATGCTCCACAATGTTTTTCGCAATGCTAAAAATCGATTTAAAATTTGCAGAGATACGGATGGGACACAGGTTGAATAATTTAAATAAAGTTTTTTTTATGAATTTTTGTTTTCTTTCTGTGATCATAATTGAGCCGGAAAAATGAAAATAATTTCTTTTCTTTTCAATATCCATTAAGAAGGGATTATGAAAAATATTTAATTTGGGGACACCCTGTACATGGTATACTACAGTTTTGTGCAGAGCACAATTTGAACATGATGGACATAATTCAACAAAAAAATCTGATGAAAGTTTTCAATTTCATCATAATACGCATTCAATTTTGGGAGCCTCAGTATTTGGATTAAGAATGTTCTTTTGCGCCTAACGTTCAGTTTCATCCATCTTAACATGTAAAATTTACATGTATAACTAATACCTCTGCAAATTTGAAGTCTATATGAGTAAGAGAAACAACAAATATAATTCAGATTTATTTAAACAGAAATACTTTCGGTCTGCGCTATCGTTATAACTTCGGCTTCAAACTAAAAATGGTTGTCAATATCTGAAGAATACTTTTAACTTTTATTCAGGATAACCATCGTTTTTCAAGAAAGTAAATCGTCGCAAAATTACTAGGGGCGGTCTATAAGTTTTGCAATTCGGATATAAGGAAACGAGAGATGAGGAAAAGTGTTTTATTATTTTTCAATATAACTACCCTAGACTTCAAGGCACTTGCGCCACTTGTCCCTGAGGCTTCGAATTCCCGACAACCAGAAATCTCCCGACTGCTGTTCAATCCACTCCTGGACGGCGAGCTGGACATCTTCATCGTCCCTAAACCGACGTCCACGCAGTGCAACCTTAAGCTGGTGGAATAAAAAGTAGTCGCTAGTGGCCAGATCTGGACTGTAGGGGGGATGGTTGAGCTCCTCGAATCCTCACTCGCGCATAAAAATATTGCTACTAGTTCATTCTTTTTAATGGGAAAAACAAGTCTCCGATTTTTCCTTTGAATCATAAGTAGAAAAACTCTTTACGAAATGTACCACCCGTGGCGCAAAGGGGAGGGGGGGAAATCGATTTCGAAAAATTAACCAAAAACAGCCCCAAAATGCTTTTTATACATCCTCGAATGACTTTTAGCCACAAAAGAAAGAAGATAATTAAGAATATTAGAACTTAATGAGAACATAAGAAGTTAGAGGAGAACATACGAAATTAAGTGAGAACAAACGAAATAAAATGAGACCTTACAAAATTAAATGAAACTATACAAATTAAATGCGTATAAAGGGAATTAAATGAGAACATAAGAACTTAAATAAGAAAATGCGAACGTAATTTCAAACATATGACTTTAAATCGGAAAATACGAACAAAAATGAGAATATTAAATAAGAACAAGCGAACATAAATGATAACATACGAACTTAAATGAGAAAATACGAAATTAAGTGAAAATATACGAAATTAAATGAGAACATCACGAAATTAAATAAGACCATACGAAATTAAATAAAATCATACGAAATTAAATCAGAATATACGAAATTAAATAAGACCACTCTAAATTAAATGAGACCATACGACATTAAATGAAAACATAAGAAATTAAAAGAGAACATACAAAACTAAATTAGAACTCATCAAATTAAATTTAAACATGCGAAATTAATTGAGAAAATTGGAAATTAAATGAGAATGTTGAGAAATTAAATGAGACTTGCTTAATTAAATGAGAACATACGAAATTTAATGAGAACATACTAAATTAAATGAAAACATACGAATTTAAATTAGAACATACGAACTTAGATGAGAATATTAAATAAAAACATAAGAACATCAATGAGAATACGCAAAATTTTATGAGCAAACGAAATTAAATGAGAACCTGAGAAATTAAATAAGAACATATGAAATTAAATGAGAAAATACAAAATTAAATGAGAAAATACGTACTTAAATGAGAACATACGAATTTAAATGAGAACATACCAAACTAAATGAGAGCATGCAAAATGAAATGAGAACACGCGAAAATAAATGAGAACATGCGAAAATAAATGAGAACATACGAAATTAAATGAGAGAATGCGAAATTATATGAGAACATACGAGATTTACTGAGAACATACGAAATTATAAAAGAACATACGAAATTATATGAGATCATACTAAATTAAATCAGAACATACGAAAATAAATGAGAAAATACGAACTTAAATAAGAACATAAGAACTTAAACCCTATTTTAATAGAAATCCTGAAAAACTCTTAATGATTTTGTAAACCTCATTTCGTGACGTCATTCCAGAAGCATATAAATTCGAGCGCTAGGCTTTGAATTAAAAAAAGTAGATTCGTAAATCTTAATGAAACAAATCAAAAATAATGTTTAAATTTCAGATATTTCTAACTTTTTCAGCAACATTTAACGTTATGGAAAGTTTTATTAAATTATGGAAATTTTTTAAGAAGTTCAATATATACGAGGGGCGGTTAATAAGTTTTGCGAATCGGTAGGGCAAAACAGAGGAAGGGGGATGGCTGTTTGTGGGGGTGTTAGGACAAGTTATGACAAGTCAGGACCTGCGGCCGCACGCTCTTGCCTCGTCTATTTAAGAAGCAGTAGCTGATCGCAGATCGTCAGTCACAAATCTTTCAACAATGGAGAAGGTTGAGCACCGCGCAGTGATCAAATTTTTGACCAAGGAAGGCAAGAATGCAAAAGAGATCCATGAACGCATGGTTGCAGTGTACACCGACACCTCCTCTTCCTATGCAACCATTGCTCATTGGAATAGGGAGTTCCGCCATGGTCGTGAGTCCCTTGAAGATGACGCCCATCCAGGACGCCCGTCAGACGTGACCAACGAGGACAATGTGGCCCGTGTGGAGAGGATGATCCTCGAAAATTGACGGGTGAAGGTCGAAGAAATCGAGCGAGAACTTGGAGTGTTACATGGAAGTGTTATCAACATCATCCACGACAATTTGGTCATGACCAAGGTCTCTGCCTGTTGGGGGCCTAGACACCTCAGGCCCCAAGATTGACTTCAACGTCGTCAAAGTCCACAAGGCCAGAGTTGCACAAGCTGCCCTGCGCGAGTGCGGATACAAGGAGCTCAACCATCCTCCCTACAGTCCAGATCTGGCCACTAGCGACTACTTTTTATTCCGCCAGATCAAGGCTGCACTGCGTGAACGCCGGTTTGGGGACGATGAAGATGTCCAGCTCGCCGTCCAGGAGTGGATTAAACAGCAGTCGGGAGATTTCTGGTTGTCGGGAATTCGAAGCCTCAGGGACAAGTGGCGCACATGCATTGAAAAATAGTAAAACACCTTTCCTCATATCTCGTTTCCTTATATCCGAATTGCAAAACTTATTGACCGCCCCTCGTATGTAGGTTCCTTAGTTTCTACGGTATTTTTAAAAAATAGAAAGCATCTATTTTAAGTGTATCTTCTAGATTGCCACCACAACAAAGCAAAACATTTTTCCCATTTTGTTCAAACAAACTTTTCTCTAATTTTGTGTAAATTCTGTGTCTCATTTTTTTGTGGTAACATTTGATATTTGTATTTCAACTACAGGGAAACTGCGGGAAAAGAAATTAAAACTGTTAGGAAACTGCTGGTTAGACACGGGAAAAACTTTTGGGAAACTGCAGGTAAAACACGGTTAAAACTGTTGCGAAACTACAGGTTAAAACTGTAGTGAAACTTCAGGTAAAACAAATTTAAAACTATTGTGAAACTATATGTAAAACAAAGTTAAAACTGTTGTGAAACTGCAGGGAAAACACGGTTAGAACTGCAGGTAAATCACGGTTAAAACTGTAAGGAAACTGCAAATAAAACACGGTTAAAACTGTAGAGAAACTGAAGGTAAATTATGGATAAAACTTTAAGGAAACTGCATGTAAAACACCGTTAAATCTGTAGGTAAACTGCTGGTTAAAACAGTTAAAACTCTAAGTAAAATGTTAATAAAACATGGTTAAAACTGTAGGAAAATTGCAGATAAACCACGGTTAAAACTATTGGGAAACTTTAGATAATACACGGTTAAATATGTAAGTAAACTACAGAAAAAAACTGTTAAAACAGTTTTGAAACTCCAGGTAAAACACGGTTTAAACTGTAGGGAAACTCCTAGTAAAAGATGGATGAAACTGTCAGCAAACTGTAGGTAAAATACTGTCAAAACTGTAAGGAAACTGCTGATAAACACAGTTCAAACTATAAGGAAACTGCAGGTAAAAGACGGTTTAAACTGTAGAAAAACTGCAGGTAAAAGACGGATCAAACTGTAGGGAAACAGCAAGTAAAATACGGTTAAAACTGTAAGGAAACAAGAATATAAATAGGCTTCATTTTGTAAATGAATTTTTCACTGATATCTTTCATCATTTTAGCATGAGAGTTCGATGATAATACTGATAACGTGTAGGAAAATGAAATTACTCTAAAAAAACTTTCAATTGTATCTCGGTGTTTTTATGCCAGCACAATAAAATAATCAATACTTTTGCAGAAGATTAAGGAATTAGAATTATTATCATATCTTAGAGAAGGTAGAAAACAAGGTCTGCTGACCAAAGGTCACGTGCTCTCACTTATTCGGATTTACGACCTTACGACCTTCAAAACTTTTAATAATTACTGGACTATTCTTGGGAGGACCGTTGCAATTATATAATTCGTAATAGAATGTAAAACAACATATGGGTTTCAAATTTCGTTAGAATCGGCCGAATAGTTATGAAGTTATTGCCAAATAATTCCTCGGTTAACCTTGAGAGGACTTTGGTAATTATATCATTCACATTCGAAAGGGAATCTAAAACAACATACAAGTTTCAAATTTCGTTAGAATCGGCCCAATAGTTACAATGTCATTATCAAAACAAAAATAAAGCAAAACGGACCGATCAACATACTGAGATATAGATTCGCCCGTGACTAGACTCGCACGCAACTAAAACTACGTTTACATGAGCATATTGTGATTCTTGATGGGAGCATGAAAAAGCATAGCAGTTGGAGAACAAAATTAGGTCGAATAACGATACGAAAGGTTAGCTAAATCACTTGAAGCACTAAACACAATTATCCACTGACCTGCCATGACAAAGAGAATTCTTCGAAATAACTGGATCTGTAGATTTATATAAAGATACATAGATGATGGGACAACAAGAGAAATCTACATAGATTTAAAAGGGCCCGTTAACACATTATCTTAAAATTATTTCGGCATGGCTTTAAATCAAGATTTGGACTTTTGTGAGCTGGCACCAAATAAGACCTGATGTAAATCATTGCTGTCTATCTAGTTCCTTCGAAGGAGTTTTTGTTTATATATAAAAGTATAATCAGGTCCATTGCACAGTCTAAATGATGGAACCTGAATAAATGGAATCTGGAGTGAAGGCAAAAAGAGACGCATCTACTGTACAAATAAATATCAGCCTCGTAAATTTAGGTCTTGTCCCTTTAGTTCTAAATGAAGAGGTAGATATTAGAATTCACCTCTTGCCTTTGTTGTGTCTTGAGTTGAATTGTTCTTATGTATCACTCCTTTTCAGGAGGAATTGGGCCTGAGGACTTAATTAACAACTCCTAATTACAGTAATATCTAGTTATTTTTGTTTGTTTCTCACTTTTATGACTTCATTCCTGATTAACTTCCTGATCCTATCCGAATCTTCATTCGCATTCCATTCAAATACTTCATTTGTACTTTCTTTATCTGTGAATTACTCATTTTATTTATTCTATTCACTTCATTGTATGCATTTATAAGCATCTACCTAGTATTCGCCACTTCTCTCTTAAAGATATCTACATACTAGTAGGTCTGAAATTTACTGTCCACTGAAGGTTTTACCTCGTCCTAACAACATTTATCATTCTGCTTTCTCTTGCCACTTCCAGTACATCTACATACAATCATGTCAATATCCAATGCCACTTCGTTAAATTTGCTTCACATTTTTTCTATCCCAAGGTTCACACTATTCCCCTCTGCACCCTCAAGCATTCTCGTATTCTCTTCCTCTCACACTGATTCATCAATCGTTCACGGCATCAAATTTTCTTCATCCACACACAAATAACTTTAACTTTAAATAGCACAACTATATGGCCGGATAGTCCCATAATCAAACATCACAGCTTTTAAATCAAATACTTCATGAAACATATTCTTTCTTACCATTCCTCTCTCTCCCACCTTCACGCATTTTTTCATACTCTTCCTCTCTCGCTGATTCAACATCCTTTGACTTCGCCACCTTTTCTCTCATCCACCACCGACCAATTTTACTTTAAATCAAACAGCCATCTGGTCAGATAGTCTCATAATCATACATCACAGCTTTCACACCAAATGCACCCTGAGACATATTCTTTCTTACTAGGAATAAATTCATCATACTCCTTACTTCTCCACCTCTCCTTTGCCCAACCTACATTTGTGTATTTATATACATCCTTGTGCTGTAAATTTGCCACACATTAGTTCCTTTCAGCACAGAACCCTAACATCCTCTATCCATTTTCATTCTCCCCGGCTACACCCAAATCTGTTGTTATACCCTCTCTCATTCTATCACTTATTCCTCCATTCACAACACCTACAGCCACCAATCGATACTTATTCCCCCATTCCATCCAACACTCGCCCCAAGTCGTTCCACAACTTCTCTCAGGTTTTATTCTTTCATTACAAAAACCATAAACTACAACTACGCACAGTTTCACTCTTGCAAATCTCACCTTCACCCATATATTTCTCGAATTCAGACATTATAAATTAACAAATGCACACTGCCGCTTCTCACTCAGAAGCACTGCCAGAGCATTTTTACTCCTACTCCCTTTCAAACTTGATTTCACTCCAATTCACACAAAACTCTTTATTCTCTTTCACGTTTTGTTTTCACGAATTTAATACTTCTCTCTTTCCCCTTCGCATAAAGCCCTCACATTTCACACGCCTACTCGGTTCAGACATAGATAAGGATTTACTTACATGATTGGGCGGGACGCCGCGATATCCCCGCCCATTACCTCACTTGCAAGAACAAAACTTTCGGCCTACCAAACTATCCTCTTCTATCCAACCTAGTCGTCTTTTAGGAAATGTGAAGATAAAATCTTGAAATTTATTCTTAAAAATTACGTAATTTTAGCAAGTTTGAAAATATCTTTTGACTATAGCAAAGTCGTTTGTATCAGTCTAAATATTCCATCATTTACCTTTTCATGTTAAGAGATGACAAACGATGAAACTGAATCGTTTATTTGCACCTTTACAACCGCAGGTGTCAATAGATTGGACTCTCCAAACTGAAAACTATAAGTTACATGTATGTTTTGGATGGTTGTGTTGAAATTGAGTTGTTTACTTTACCTCGAAATTAACCAAGATGGAAACTGTTGATTGCAACAATCGTAATTCAGTTAATCTGCCTACAATTATTATCCTGGAGGAAGATTTGTGATTAATTCCAAAGCAACCTGCAATAGTGTATTATATAATTTGTTTTTTTTATATGGTTGTCTTGGGCTACTAGATCAGTGGTTTTCAACTGGGGTGCCGCGGGAGCGATCAAGAAAGCATTTTTAAAATACCTAAATTGCAAAAATATTATGTATTTCAAACATCCTTTAAAAATCTAACGACACTCTAAAGTAATTTGGAACTAACTTCTTTGCATTATTCAAAATAACGAAATGAGAAAGATTTGAGACAGTGACTGGAGAAATGAGGGTTGCCTTCTCAACTATACGTCTCAATATTAAAGAATTATGTTATGATCATCAAGCTCAAATTTTCTATTAAACTTTTAGAGGTAAAATTTATTTATTTTAAAATTTGTCTTATTGTGATTAAATTATGTTAAATGTCAATCGTGGTTAATTTTGAACTGTTTCTCACATAATTAAGTATTTATACTTATATTATTTTACATTGGAGTGCCATGGCTGCTTCTAGATAGCAATTAGGGTGCCACTATCATAAAAAGATTAAAAACCACTGTACTAGATCAATAAATTTAATATCAACTTAGGGGACCTTTGAAGGCAAAATATCCATTAAAGATTATAATCAGATCGAAATGGTATAGATCACATAACTTCGACAAAAAATGGAGAAATTATCGGGTATATATATATATATATATATATATATATATATATATATATATATATATATATATATATATATATATATATATATATATATATACAGTACAAATATAAGTAAATGAAGCTCCATCAAGACTCGTGGGTCTTACCAATTGACCACAATGGAATAAAAAGGAGCACAGCTTGAAGCTATTAGGTTCTGAGGGGAGTCGTGCCAAATTAATGGCCAGATCTTTAAAACTCTCTTCGTCCATAATCGGCTAAAATTTAGTTAGAACGGATCTTCTGTAAATCTGGGGCTCTCATATGAGCTGAATAAGACTTAGTTGCACCCTTCGTGGAAGAGAAAAATATTCAGCCTATGTTGGGATTCGAACCTGCGATCTTTTGAGGGATAAAGGTGAGTGTTAGGTTATTGTGGGGAAAGGATCCTGCTTAGAGTTCCTAGCAAGAGGTTACTAGAATGAATCCCGTTGGAGGATAAAATTTTCCATCTGTCGCGGTGTGATTATATGCCTTATTGATTTGAATATTAATATCTAAGGCCTACGAACACAAACTATATTCGCTGAAGATTATAATTGGTGTGAATTGGATTGTGTGATGTATAATAGGCCAAATTTTGACTAAAAAGGCTATCAAAAATAATTAGATCTTAAATCGTAGTTGATGTCAGTTATGTATAGACTTCATACAAGATTACTTACTTTATAATAGGCCTATTTATTTTCGTTTGATGTACTGTATACTTGAAAAATATTATATGCACAATTCACTTGCTTTTAATAGTCATCTCAGCATACAAAGGGGTTCAAAGAGTTTCCGGAATAATGTAAGATGTGATTCATCAAAAACATTCAAGTATAAAACTTTATTATTCTGTAAAAATAAAACCATAATAAATGAAAAGAATCAGTTCACACTATACACCTTAAAGCCAACATGTATTCTTAGAAAATGGAAAACAGAGTCAACTTAAACCATTTGGTTAAACTTGGTTGAATTAAAAGGATGTTAAAGTGCAATAAGCGATTATGGTAATAATACCCTCAACAAATAACACTTTATGACTGATAAATCGCTATTCAAATGCAAGAGAGAATCTTGAAGTAAGCAACAGATGTGGTGCAACTATAATCAACATAAAGAAGGAAACATCGATCGTATGAGAGCCTTAGGGAAGAAAATCATTGATAACCCTCTAATGACGCTCGCAAGCACACCTGAGAAAGGAGGTGGGTTGGCTCTGGGATGCAGAGACAACAGCCATAAACTAAACACGGGTGTAAATAATTATTAATGGTTGTACGCACCCATAAATGAAAAAATCATAACTGATGGAAATCATAACAAGGAAACTACTTATCATAGGATCAATTTATACAATTCTAAAGATTCACCTTGAGTTGAATAAGCTTGACCAAAGGGTACCAAAACTTACCCTAATATCAACATGTACCCAGGGCTAATCACCCAATTTAGATTTTAAATAAATAGTACTCATATATTGATCCTGACGGATTTTGGAAAGGAATCGTTAATGGTCAGGAAAATTGAGCATGTCATTATGATCTAGAAAATCAACAAAATTCAAAGCAATTACTACAGAAATCTTTTATTAGATAGGTTAAAGGATAGTCAGAAAGGTCGAGAGGAAAAGGAATGTAAGTTGAACGAAAGTTTCTTTCAGACTGTTTGAAAGATATATGGCAGGGATTATTTTAATAAAAGCAAGCATGACTGGTCTTAACGGGAAAAAAGAGAAACCTGAATTTCGCCCCCAAAAGAATCACGATACTTTATTGAGGGTGTCAGAATCCACTTTTATCTCCTTTTTTTAGAAGTCTAATTCAATAGTTAGATCAGGTCAATAATGTTGTTTCCATATTTATTTATTTATTTTATTCAATCGTAAGGATTTAAGCAAATGTTCTCTAGGGTGGATCAGTGCTTGGAAGATTTCGTCTTGTTCTAATGAAATAACTTCTTTATTTTTGGATGGGAAGGTTGAAAACACTGGATTACCCTAAAAAATCTTTATAAGTCGTCTAAGCTTTCTTCAGCTGGTTTAAGAAAATTTTGCAACGGTAATTTCGTTTCCTCCGATGAGGTGAGAGTTTTGTGGTAAGTCAATTTTATTAAAAAATCTGATCTTATAACTACATCAATTACATTTTTTGTGGTATTTTGGTTGATTTTTGTTAATATTTCTCATACGAAATAGGGTCTTAAGATAAAAAAAAACGTTTTCTAACACAATTTCTTAATTAAATGTTGCAAAAATTGATTTATGTACATTGAATACCAGACATTGATAAAGATAAGTACATGTAAATTGGAAATTAGGTCATTAGTGTTCAGAATTCAGGGCATGAACTTTCGTTTCTTGGAACTCTTACAATGCTCAGCGGTAGTAACGTCTCTCTTCAGATCCCAAGAGTAAACAGCAATCATGATTGCATTCAATCGTGCCTGATTCCTGGTCTCCATCTCTTTCATGTCCTGGTTAAATCTTTCCCTCTGCTCATTGCTTATTGACCGAGTGATTTTCAGAGAACCGATCCATATGTGAGAATAAGTGATGCATTTTGATGTTCATGTTGGATCCGAGGTTGCTGAAATCAATCAGCATATTGGTAGCAAGCTCTGTGTAGTTTCTGTCCTTCTTATTGCCAATAAAGTTCTTCAAAACCAGAAGAAAAGTCTTCCACGCTTCTAGTTTCACTACATTCATTTAATTTTCAAACTCTAGATCTCTGATGAGCTGACGAGGTTGACGATCTTCAAAGATGCCAGCTTTTAACTTTTCCATGGTCAACCCTAGAAAAGCGTGGCACATATAAGTGAAGCAGCCACCATCCTTATCCAGAGCTTTGGTGAACTGTTTGATCAAGCTGAGCTTGATGTGCAGCAGTGGGAAGAGTGTCCTATCTCTGTCCACCAGAAGGTTGTTTATTATGTTCCTTGCTCTCCAAGGCACCTATTCTTTCGTACAGGCCGGTATTTCTTTGTGTAATGCTGAACTCTCTCCCTACTATCCCGCATGCACATAAAGCAGTACTTGTTGAATACGTACTGTTGTCCCAACAAAAAGGTCACTATCTTCTGGTCAACACAAATCAATAACTCATGCTGATCATAGCGAATTTTCTTCAGTACGTAGTCGAGTGAGTGAGGAATACAGAGCGAAACTGGTTGCCATTGTGCATCAGAAAACATTTCAGCGATCGCTTGCTGCTATCAATGAACTCTTATTCACAGTGCGTATCACTTCCGTTCATCATATATCTATGGACTAGGAATTTCTGGTTCTTCAGCCTTATCTTTTACACAACGGTTTTCCAAACCTTACCATATATAAGTCAATCCGTCCTTTTTTGAATGACTTTCTCACCTTAACGTATTTGCAACAACAGTTGCAAAATATAAATATCATTAAGTACTGCCAGAGCTTTACACATTTTTAAAAAATCTTAGGCGTTCCATAATTTATTTAGATAAGTGTTTTGGGGGTTCCCAATGCTCATATATTGGAAGCTCTATTAGGACACTAAAGGCAGATTCTCCTCTCATATGGGCATATTAGTCCCCGAACTGAAACACCACTGCAAATCAAAGAAAATTCTGCAAAAGGAGACCAGGTCATAAAATGCAAGACAGATATCTCATTGGATAACTTCAAATTTTAAATACATATAATAATTGCCTTAATATCTTTCGAATACGAGAATCTCTTATATTAAACATTACTCCCCCAGTTTAAATATCGATTCATCGTCGTTTTCCCTTCTGCCATAAAATGGTTATTCCCACATCATAAGCTTTGTTTAGATCCTGAGACTCAAGTGCCACCAAGATGTTTTGCTACTAGTGACTTAAGTTTTTCTCTATTTCGGACTTAAGTGTTTAGTTTAAAAATTACATACGGTAGGTGAGAAGAAAAGTTTGCGTTCAAATTCTAATCTGCAACAGCTTGGGTACTTGTTTTTTTGTGTAATGATTTCCTTAGTCCATTATTGATGTCATCCTTATTTACTACTTTAATTTCAACTCTTTTTCAAACCTTCAAAGTGTTCAAATTTAAATTTTACATTGCTAGTTTGTGAGGTTGTTGCTTTTTAAACTTTTCTTCGTTGCATTTCTATTTTTATAGCTTCCAAATCACCAAATTAACACAAACTATTCCTTTCACGTGTTCTTTTATGAATTTTCTTTTGAATAGTACACTATTTTATTTCAATTGGTTATACTTTAGGGTATAAAAGACGACCATAAAGGTCGAAACATCCTGGGATTTTTACTCAATATCAAAATCAAGTTGTCTAGAAGCAATCCTCACCTCTATATATAAAGGTGATTGAAAAGTTACTCCCTACTTAAATTTGTTTTAAAATTTATTTCTAAACAATAATTCATACAAGAAATGAATATAAAAAACATGGAGTTTTAACTAAAATTGAACATGGGCGCCAGCATTGGCCATCAGCTTCTCAAGATGCCCAGGAACCGAATCAATTTATTTCATAAGAAACTCTTGTGGGATGAAAGACATAACTTCTCGTATTCGCCCTTCAAATTCTTCTAATGACGTTGGTTTGGTAGAGTAGACTTTCTCCTTTAAACAACCCCAAACAAAAAGTCGCCAGGTGTTAAAGTCAGGACTTTTGGCTGGCCACTAATGCGGACCACGACGACCCACTCATCTCCCAGGAAAGAGGGCATTCAGCCGTTCATGTAGAACAATTGCATGAACATCATATATTCAATATTCTTCCAAGTACTGATAACTGGCCAGATTTCATCTTGCAGTATAGTAAGTTACCTTTCGGCATCCCCATGGTATCGTGAAGGATGAAGGGTCCCACAATCCTGTCCCAAGTCATTCCACACATACCTTTATCTTGAGCTGATTCTGCATTTTTTCAGAGGTGATAAGAGGATTTTCTCCTTCCCAATATTGACAGTTGTGACGGATCACGAAAACCACTGATGTGGAATACCACCTCATCACTCCAGAAGATATTTTTAAAGAGATCAGACCGATCTTCATACCAATCCAGCATCATCTCCCCAAAGTCCATACGAATGTCGCAGTCTTCAGCAGAGAGTGCTTAACATTAGTGCGGCTTCCAAGCACGCCATTTAAGCTCCTTTTTAAGCACAGTTCGTACACAGCGAAAGTAGAAGCCACTTTCCCTCGCTGCTTGTGGAATTGACTTCTTCGAGCTATGAGTAAACATCTCATGAACAAATTGCGAGTCACTGGAATTCGAAGGGCAACCGCTTCTTCGAGTATTAGTTACAGATCATGTAGCCATGAGTTTTGCATGACAATTCTTGATCGTCTTGACGTCACCTTGAGCATGTCTTCCTTTAATGGTCCTCCACCATATTTTCACTTGATCAAAGGATCTCCAAACTTATAACGTGCCGCTAGTTGCACACGCTCTTGTATGGTATGACGTCCAGCCATGTTTATAGGTCTTCCAAATTTAAAACAAAATTATCGATCTGAAAAGAAAACAACATGGATTTAATTCACATACATCAAGGAACATACACACAAAATGAGAAAAATATTAATATATTACAATATATAAATTAATTAAAAAAAATTATTTTAAAATAGGATAGGGAGTAAGAGAAATAGATAGATAGATAGAGAGAGAGAGCGAGAGAGAGAGTGAGAGAGAGAGAGAGAGAGAGAGAGAGCCTCTTCCTTCTGTATAAAGCAATCACCGATGAAATTATGTTTGGTACAAAGCTTAATGAGATCAGCGATTAATTTTGGTTAAAAAGAAGATGCTCGGGTGATTTTTCGCTTTTTCTCTAATCGTTTATAAAAGAATTCGAGAGAAAATTTGGCATCGGGAAATAGGCAAACAACCCCAAAGGGCAGAGACATAATTTATTCAAATTAATTTTCTAATTTATTTAAGTTACGCCCACCTAAGATCCTGGAAGTTCTCCCAGCAATGGGGCACCAGAAATTGTGAATGGCTTCAGTCATAACTTCACAACATACACGTTTTTCGCAACTGAGAAATGTCCACTTGTGGACAGTTCTTGGTTGGTACTTATAGTTGAGGGCATTGAGAGCAACCATGGATCAAACCACGAACAGAAATGTTCAAAATGCACTACACAAGAATATGGTCTTGTTTTTCATGTTCTCCCTGTACTTTATTCTACGTTCTCTTCCACCTAAATTCCTCTCACGTTCCTCCCACATTCCACCAACATTCCTCCCACATTCCACCCATATTCCACTAACATTCCTCCCACATTCTACCCATATTCCACGGACATTCCTCCCACAATCCACCCACATTACTTCCATATTGCACCCACATTCCTCCTACATTCTAACCACATTCCTCCCACATTCCACACACTTTCCTCCCACATCCTACCACATTCTCCTCACATTCCACCCACATTTCTCTCACATTCTCCATACATTCCTTCCACATTCTTCCCACATTCTCCCCACATTTCAGACATTTTGTTCCCAATTTCTTCCCACATCCCTCTCACAATCCTTCCACATTTCTCCCACATTCCACCCACATTCCTCCTACATTTTTCCCACATTCTACCTACTTTCCACACACATTCCACCCACTTTCCACTAACATTCCTCCGACTTTCCCTTCACATTCTTCTCACATTCATCCCCCCCCCCCACACACACAATCCTTCCACATTCCTACTACACTCTTGCCACATTCCACCTACATTCCACCCACATTCCTCCCTCATTCCAACACCATTCCTCCCACATTCCACCTACATTTAACTCACAATCCTCACAGATTCCTCCACATTCAAAGCACATTCCACCCACATTCCTCCGACATTCCATTATATTCCTCTCCCATTCTACCTACTTTGCTCCCACATTCCGCCTAATTTCCACCACACATTCCACCCACATTCTTCCACATTCCAGCCACATTATTCCCACTTTCCACCGTCATTACTCACATATTCCACCCACATCCCTCCCACATTCACACCAACATTCCTCCCACATTCCACTCACATTCCTCTTCCATTCAGCCCACACTACCCCATCTTCCAAGCCTTGGCCATCCCCATTACCAGCCCTACCTAAGCCGCAATCTCCATTCCCCCATTACCAACTGTCCTCTCACCACCCCTTTCATCACTACCTCCGCCCTTTTTTTACCCAATAACCTACTCACTACCTTCCCTCAGGTATTAGCATACACCTTACATAACGGGTGGCCCAAAAGTTACTTTACATTTTTAAAAATTAATAACACAAAAAATAATTAAGTTATAAAAGTGGGTAATATATAAAATGGAAGAGGAGATCTTCGGTTTTTATTATTTAAATATAATATCCTTCAAATTTTCTCCATTATTGTTAAAACAAAGGTGGATTCTTTGCACCATATTTTCCATGACATTTTCCAAAACATCAGGAGTGATTTTGTCGATTTCTTCAATGATGTTTTGTTTCAATTTTTGAAGATCATTAGGTTTATTTCTGTATACCTTTTCTTTAAGGTATTCCCAAAGGAAAAAATCTGGAGGGGTAAAATCAGGTAATCGTGGTGGACAAGAAACGTCACCTAAACGTGAAATTAACCGACGAGGGAAGGCTGCTCTTAGTGTTGCCATGGTTAACCAGTGTTTAACAACAGCCACAAACGTCAACTAGGATACGTTCCAGTCAACTAGAAATTTCTCGAACATCATTGCAACGCATCCTAACGGAAGAATTAAAACTTCATTCATACAAAATTCAAATAACTCAACCATTAAATATTGCAGACCATCAAAAAAGAATCTACTTTGCACGCGAATTTTTTTGACTAACAAATGATCCGACTTTTAACTCGCACCTAATCATATCCGGTGAAGCCCATTTTCACAACTGGATACGTTAATAAACAAAATGGCAGATTTTGGTGTGCTTAAAACCACATGATAATTCACGAGCAGCCTCTTCATGCACAGAAAGTTACGGTCTGGTGCGGCATAACCAGTTCGAGAATCCTTGGTCCCTACTTCTTCGAGGATGCCAACGGAAAAACAGTGACAATGACAAGGGAAACTTACAGAGAAATGATGCAAGATTATTTATTGCCAGAACTGGAAGATTTGGATATGCACGATATGTGGTTTCAACAAGATGGGGCGACACCACACAGCGAGAGAAACCATGGCAACACTAAGAGCAGCCTTCCCTGGTCGGTTAATTTCACGTTTAGGTGACGTTTCTTGGCCACCACGATCACCTGATTTTACCCCTCCAGATTTTTTCCTTTGAGGATACCTTAAAGAAAAGAATACGTAAATAAACCTAATAATGTTCAAGAATTGAAACAAAACATCATTGAAGAAATCGACAAAATCACTCCTGATGTTTTGGAAAATGTCATGGAAAATATGGTGCAAGGAATCCGCCTTTGTTTTAACAATAATGGAGAACATTTGAAGGATATTATATTTAAATAATAAAAATCGAAGATCTTCTCTTCCATTTTATATATCACCCACTTTTATAACTTAATTATTTTTTGTGTTATTAATTTTTAAAAATGTGAAGTAACTTTTGAGCCACCCTATACATACAACCTTAACATACCACAATCGAAAATATGTAGATGGCATAAACGCTAAAAAATAAACTCACACACTTTTTAAAACAACACAACTTACACATTGCCATCCTACATGAAACAAATCCTGCACAATCCCCAATTCGCCAATACACAGAACAACACTTTCAAACATTAAACACTCCACCTATCAAACATATCAACTTTACCGTAAACTCATTCAACACATAATTCAAAATGGAGACAAAAACACATTCTTAAAGACAACAAACACATTCTTAAAGACAACAAACACATTCTTAAAGACAACAAACACATTCTTAAAGACAAAAACACATTCTTAAACACAACAAACACATTCTTAAAGAAAATAAACACATTCTTAAAGACAAAAAAACACATTCCTAAAGAAAAAAAACACATTCTTAAAGACAACAAATACATTCCTAAAGACAACAAACACCTTCTTAAAGACAAAAAACACATTCTTAAATACAAAAAAACACATTCTTAAAGACAACAAACACCTTTTTAAAGACAAAAAACACATTCTTAAAGACAAAAAACACATTCTTAAAGACAACAAACGCATTTTTAAAGAAAACAAACAAAAGCGAACCTAACTTCACACCAGAAATTATCGGCCTCATTACTCAACTTGATACACTAAAACACAACTCCCAAAATATTTCACACAAAACATAGGATCCCAAATACAAGCATTTAACATACAAATAACAAAATTATTGAACAAGAACAATTTCGTTAAAACACTTGACCACAGAACAACTACAATACACTCTACACAATATTGGATAGCAGCACACTCTCTAACAGTAACACGACACAATCACACATACCAATCAAGACACCATTCTCTCAAACACACAAGCAAACACCTTTATCAAACACCTTTCCCGCGACAACCACTTATACCCGACAATCCACCATTCATCTGACGAAAACATCTTCCACACTAAACCATAACCCAAACTTTTCTCGAACCGAAGGAAAATCACATCATCCACAACCTCAAGCACTCAGCTTCCTGCGGTCAATACAACATCAGTAATATACAAACACTCAGCAACATCTCAAACTTATTCACATAACACAATACCCAACATCAGGAAGAAGGGCTCAATCATCACAATAGCCACAACTCAAAGATCCTACACTACCTTCCTAACAACGCCCCATCACTCCCCTTCGCACCCGCTCCGAAGTCATAGAACATCTTATCTTAAACATAATCACACCACATATTGTATTAACACCTACTTCACAACAGGTTTTCAGACCATTACGTTTAACAAACACTCTTCTTACACTCCTCACAAAGAATGTTTGATGGCATCGACCAAGTGCAACCACAAACAACATTGTAACACTAGACATCAGTAAATCTTTCTATACAATCCTCTACCATAACCAAAAAAATATAAAACATTGCCATACACACCAACACACAAAGATTGCTGACGAACTACCTGACAGGAAGACACGAGCTACTCATCTCCATCAACTCTAAGTCAACACTACGTAATTGGTTACCCACAAAATTTTTATTCTCGATCCTCTTTATCTACTTTAAAACCACCACAACATCCTTGCTCGAGGAACTCTCGCCAGGCTCTTGGATATAGCGTTGGCTTTCTGGTGTCTAGGTATCGGGTTAAATCCTAAGCCGGAACGGACGGACACAAACCAGCACACGTAGAGATCAGGCCACTAATTGGTGTATGCGCTGTGCCTATCTCCACGGGGGATAGACGTTACTTACGAGTATGTGTAGAAGTATAAATACCGTGTACATAGGTGTACGCAGAAACACTCTGACACAAAGCTGCGCGCCCTCTCGTATCCCTAAACTGCACCTCTTGCTTCAAATTCTCCGTCGCCTTTTTTCGCACCACCGTAAACTCCGAGATGGTTCGAAGGCGTGAAAGAAATACCGTCGGCCCAAAGATGAAAAAAGGTCTTTCGCGCGACGATACAGATTTTACGAGAATTCGATTCTCTTTCTCTCGATTCTGCTCGTGAGAGAAATAAAAGGAAGACTTCTCCCTGGAATCAGGCAGAAGCTCTTGGACCTACGTCAAGTGTGTGAAGCTCAATCCACATAGGAACCGTTCGCCCGATGCAAGGAAGGAACTTCTTGGGGAATTGGTTGTTGCCGTCATGGTACTTGTAGGTGCCAAACTTTTCGCAGCTCCCATCCCCCCCTTCCGAGTCTGAGGTTACACAGGACCTCCCTCTGCGGATTACCCTAGACGTAGCTAGGTAATCGGTCTTGGCTACCCACTCCAGGAGCCGAATAATCGGACAGGTACTTCAAGGAAGAAGTCCGATTTAAGTCACTGTTTGGCTCACCTACGTGATCCGGCATAGGATCAGCATATCACCGCTCTAGGATTACCCTCTCATTCGGTGACCTCGGACGGCCGGACTAGGAGCGATCATCGTTACCAGAAAATCTTCACCGCCCCCTCTTCAAAAATAGTTACGAACTCAAAGGTATCGTTAATTGAATTATCCCCTTACCTAACTTCACCAGGTTTATTTGTGAACTAGAATTCTCATTCGGAGAGCATACCCTCGAATATTAGAAGTGCTTACTTAATTCAGTGTTTAACTCAATAATAATATTCCCTTCGTTCTGCCTAGTGTCATTAAGACGCAAACATCCTAGTGGGTAATCTGCAAGTAATCCCCACGACATTTTGTAGACTTATTTATTCAGTTCAAGATTAATCCTATTTATATTTATATACGCTGTTGCTTATTTCAAATTCATGTACATTAAAGATTATTTTTGTTTCTGTGTGTTTAACTAATTTGGACGATCCTTTGGCAATTATTAAGCAATCCACTCGGCTTAAATCTCAATATTCTACCGACCCACCCATGGTTGGCTTTTACTGAGTGGGGAACACCTCTCAGGGGATCATCATCTTAGTTTTGATCAAAAGGGTACGCACCGGGGTTATTCTTATTTACCAGAAGTGGCTAAGAAAGGTGTATTGGATACGCTTCACCTCTGCTTCACCTCGGTGTGGTAATAAAATATATGTCCAGGAAGTGGGACTGGGATTACCCACTCACTAAACCCTCGACATTATGTTATCATCACATACAGCCGATCGCAACAGCGCTATATTTCCTTTCCTGTCTTTACAGCACAGCATGCGCAAGCTTCTCCTCTGGTTCAAGGAATCTTACCGATGTGAGAGTTGTATCCACACAACCCTGAGGCGGAACGCGTCCGCCCTCATCCTAAGGTGACAAAGGCTCCAACCTCATCGGGTTTGTTATAAAAAAACACGATGTTCTTTGATCTGGAGAAAACCTACTATACTGCATTGCAATATGGTATCAGAGAGACTCTCCTCACAATGAGAGACAAAAAGACGAGATCATCGATTCTGTGTGCGGGAAGCTGGCCATCCTGCAGGAAAATGTCCTCAGTGTCACTTCCTGGGTGCTGCCAGGTTATTTTCGAAGTAGAAGAATTTTCGATCTCTTTTCGGGGCGGCCGAGATACCGACTCTAGAACGGCGACTACAGCAGGCTCTGAGCTCCATCTTTTGCTCTACCGAGTTTTGGTTTCTCCGGCCAAGACTTGGTCCTAAATGGGGCTTGACTGGATGTGGTAGAGTTGCATCGTTTCATTGATCTTGTATTAGACCGACGTGTCGCCCGTGAGGCGAAGATTTTCAGGCTTAGTCTTTTGTACCCACATTCTAGAATTTCATCGTCCTGTGGCGTTTAGCACCTAAAAAGCTGATTGGACTACTTCTTTATTTTTTTATTCAGCCTTTATTCGATGCAGGTGAATTAGGCTCATCAGAAGCCTAGCGTGGATTTTAGGATGTCCCCGACCCTAATAGTTTTCGCTTAGCGCCCGGTGCCATCCGCACCTCTTCTGAATGGAGGTGCCACTCACTTTATGCTATACACCGTGCATCGTGCGCTTGTAGGAGCAATCCCATCGTCTTCTTCATTCGTCTTCTTCATTCGTCTTCTTCATTGATCAGCACCCTAACTGATGAACGCGGGCACAAGAGACTCTAAAGCTTCGAATATAGTCTTTCCAGGTGATGCATCGGTCGAAAACAAAACCAAAGATAATCTGAGAGTCCACCACTTCAAGGCGAACCCCGTTTAGAAACAAGTCTGGATCAGGATGGAGCTTTGGCTGGCGGGAGAAATGCACCACCTTAGTCTTGGCCAAGGAAAACCGAAGCCTGTGTACTTCAGCATAGCGAGAGACACGGTCGAATGCATGTTGGAGTCGACGTTCCAGAGTTGGCATCTAGGCCGCACTAAAAGAGGTTAAAAAGCATTAGAGCATAGTTAGATTATCTTTCGGCAAGACTGAGGTAATTCCGCTGATGTATAGGGCAAAAAGTGCGACACTGAGGTGACTTCCATGCGTGACTCCTTTTCCTTATCTTATTGGGACGGAGAGGGGTCCCTTCACCATACCTGGGATTAAAATCTCGTAGAAATTCAGATATGAAAATTGGTAGGCATGCCGATTGTTCCAGTCGTCTGGAGGATACTGTATCGCCATGCGGTATCATAGGCCTTCTCCAGATCGAAAAACACCGTGGCGTTAGTGTTGTCTACGAAGGATGGCCTCGCAGACAGCCGCACTATACAGGTGGCCTCCTCTATCCAGTAAACGGGCTAATCTAACATTTACGCCTATTTTAATCAACTTACCCAGGGAGGAGGCTAAATAAATTGGGTGGAAACCGGCAGGGGTAGAAGGATCTCTCCCCGGTTTACGAAAAGCTAACACAATAGCAATTCGCTGTGTCTAGGAGGGTACCCTCTGCCCACATCCTGTTGAACAGATCTAATAGAAATGCTACATCACGACTCGCTTTAAATGTTGATGGAGCAGCATACTGACTAGAGAATGCTGAGAAAGCGGCCACGAAAGACTCCACCACGGACAAGGGGTCCGAGATTGCGATCGGCTCGTTGAAGGAGGAGAGCTAGCTCCTGAGCGTGCCTTTTCTTTTTTGTTTTTATTTTTTGTGTTGTTTTTTTGTTGATCTAAATACATTAAATTAACATAAAGATAGTTTGTTATGTTTTTACGTTGTCTGTGCTATTGTTGGCAATACTCAGAAGAGACTCGTTTAGTTAAAAAGATGTTCTAAATGGCAAACTTACCACATTCCCCAAATCAACGACTCGTAACTCTTTCGTATATGTCTATTCGTATCTCAGACGATCTGTCATTATCTTTTAACAAATTGATTCATTCACCGTATTACAACTTCGTTTAAAGCATCATTTCTTACCCCAAATCAATAAAGTGCAATTCTTTTAATTACTTGATTGTTTTTTCATTATCTCTTACAAAGTATATTATAATATAGGAGTAACTTAATCCGTCAGCCAATCAAATATTTTTTACTAATTGATTACTTGTATTAAACAAAATTAGTACAATTTTAAACAATTTTAACAGCTGTTAGACTCGTTGACTTCATTATATTAATTTAGTTCTCTTAGTTATATTATACTGAATGAAGGCTGCCAAACTTTGCCTGATCAGCTTAGGTGCCCAATGGCTTAAAACAAATTTATGTCATCAATTATCATTAAAAAAATTATCTTTAAACTATTTTGTAACCTCCTTTTCACATTTAAGCCAATAGACATTATTAACCAAGAAAAGATGACAAGGGAACTTGCCTTAGGCTTAGTCCTTCCTCCTTTAAACTCTGTCATTTCCTTTGCAGACCGAAAAGTGGCTCTCCACTCTTTCTCATGATCCTCTACTCTTAATCAACACCCACGCTCATGTTCTGCCCACTTCTACACACCGATAGCCTGTTTTGTGGTTTTCATTCATTATTTTTAATCCCAAGAAATAAAGTCAAGCATGCAAGAGACGACTTTGGGAAGTTCACACTTGCGGTATAAAGACAACAACAGCCTCAATACTCATTCTTACACTCCTGCGTAAGGTCATCCTGTGAAGTTTACTCCCGCCATATTTTGTTTAAGATAACAAAAACAATTCATACCTTATTCAAACATTTGGTCAATAGTGTTTGACGTCCCAGCTGACGTCAAACACACTCCTAAAGAAACCGGACATGAACTAAAACCACACGCCAAACTACCGTCCAATCTCTCCAATCACTCAACTCTCATCCCTCTTTTGACCTCCTCTAACAATGAGATATTTCAGTCTGGCTTTAAGGCGACTGGTTTAAGCTCTCTTACCCTCATATAGTCAACGCTAGTCAGCCTTTCCTTGTGGTAATTCTGGGCCTCTTGGCAGCAGTTGAAATTGTTATCTACACTGTTCTGCTTCATCGACTCCGTGGATTTATGGGTATCTCTGGAACTGACCTTAAATGGTCTAGCTCATATTTTTTCATTCCATATTTAATCATTTTTTATTAGAAATGATATGTCTTAGCCAGAAGAGGTGCATTTTGGTGTGCCGCAAGGGCCAATACTTGGTCTGCTTCTGTCTCGCATATATCTTCTCCCTCTTGGTATTCTTATGCATTATCTTGGTCTATAATTTATTTCCTATGTTTATGACATACAAATCTCTCTCTCCTTTTCCCGTCTCGTTTTCTGAGATTATAGAAACTTACTATCCGCTTATACCATCACCGAATGGCTCTCGGAAAATTTTATGAAAGACTATTACAAAGCAGAAGTATTGCAAGTGGGCACTCCTGCCGATGTGCTCCCAATGCCAAACTACTGCTCACTAGCTTAACAATGGCGGTGTCAATGCCATTTTTTTCCAATGGATAAACAAATCTAGGCGTCACCATTAATAGTCAGTTATCTATATAAACTTATGTTGCTAAGGTCTGTAAATTATCGCTATGGTTTCTCCGCCATCTCAACCGCATCCGCTCCAATTTTGACTTTAACAGGTTTGATATTACCTTTCATGTTTTCGTCAACTCTCGCCTTGAGTACTGAGCTCCTTGCAGAATCACACACTTCCATACTTTAATCTCACCAACTGGTTCAAACCTTTTTACCCTGTGGGGTTCTTCTCCGTCGCGGTTTTTCCTCTAGTGTAACTTCCCTGCTTCGAGAACTACAATGGTTTTTCATTCGATATAGAATCCCATTTAAGGTACTTCTTCCTCTATATTAGACTTTAAACCCCGTAGCTACCTCCTACTTGTCTTCTTTATTGATCCAAAACCAGCCCGTAAGAAGCCTAGCTCTTGCTCTGACCCACCCTTACTGATTGTGTCTCGTGTTTCGGAAATTCCCTCTGAAATTATACGGACTGCTCCAATACTCTCTTCCCTCATCGTGTGGTGTCTTCATGTGTGTCTTGCCCAACTCCCCTCTTCTCTTGGGCTTTTCCTTAGTTGATAGACGGTCGCTTTGTGAAGTTCCACAGCCTTAAAATGCACCATACACAAAATCCTTAATAAAGGGTGTTCGAAAAGTCTCTCCGCAGTAAGAAAATTATTTCGATGCAAAGTGAAATAAATGTCCTCGGTGAAACAAATAGAAATGAAGAGGAATCGTTATTATGCCTTTCTCACTAAAATGAAAAGCATTAATCTTTCTGTTCGAGTACAAGGACGAAATTTTCAAGTAATTGGATGACGAAACTGATTTTTGGCTCCGAAGAGATATTTATATCACCATGTATTTCCTGTTTGGGGGCCTCTATTCTCCAACTGTGCATAACCTGCCACTTTTGTTCTTCAAATTGGCAAAATTGAACGCCTATTTTTTTAAATGGCTAATTTGGAACCGATATCCTTAAAAAGCTTGGAATTTTGTTAGTTACTTGACTCAATCCTTTGGCTTCTTCCCATCCTTTGATTTGGAGTTGAGAGAAATGCAGATTCTATGTGATCTTGTTTTCAATACATTTGTTATTATTATCGGCACTTCTATTTTTTAACTCATTAACCAATGGATAAGCTTACATATGAACAGTAATAATGACATGAAATCTGAGTCAAATGATTATTGCATTCGATTCATGAAGGAAAAGAGGTAATCTCATGTTTTAGTGTGAATTGCCGCGCCCTTTAACTGAGTATTTATTGTCAACAAACTTGACTAAAGTTGACTTTTATTTTTTTAGTTCATTTTGTATATCTTGTCAATTTCTAAAGTACATCAATTGTTTGATGTACCCCATATTTTCGAGACGAAATTGCACGTTGCCATGGGGACAACAGTGACGTCAGAATGAGTCAATAAACTTAATATTTGTGGTAAATTTCGTATATTCCTATATACCCATATGTACTTGTATATACTATGTTAAATTATTTAAAGGTTGACATTCGAATCCAGTATATTCGTGCATATTCGTTAAGTGGTAAAGTCAGGATTGACTGAAACTTGTCTGTATTGATGTTCTCGTTAGGTATCGTCAAAGAGAGATATGGTTGGCCATTTTTTTATTTTTTGTATATTTGTATACTTTTACTTTTTAACTATCATTCGCTTATACATAGAAAAGTACCACCTAGAGAATAATTTAATTAATGAGACACACTGAAATTATATTATTCGAAAACACCATAAACCAATTATTCAACAGATGTTTCCTCTTCTTGTTATTAATGAAAATGGAAGAGATTTGTTGGGTCGTTTTTTATTATTATTTTGTGAATATAAATTAATTTTCATAACGTTCGATGTAAATTTCGCCTTCATCAGGATTTGAACCAGTAACCTGACGCATGGACTCGCCTTAGTTTGTGACGCGAGAGGTCGATGGTTCAAATCCAATCAAGATGAAGGTTGATTTGATTTTCATTATTCGGATGTTGCGCTATATGTTTCAGTGAACTAACAATTACACCATGAAACACGCTAATAACAGGGTAGGAAAAATTAGGATGTCTCGATTCTCTGTGAATCAATTTTGATGAAACTGTTATCACAAATGTTTTCATTATGCTTAGTTACGTCCTTCCATTTATGATTTCAGATTCGTCATTTTGGGGGTGAACTACACTAAAAGCTTTTGAAAGTAGCCCGTCTAAACATATTTTGTAGAAAAAGAAGGATAATTCTACACATTAAGCATACCTTGCGTATATTCTTAACATAAAATCATAATTATAATATATGATTGGTGGACATAATAAATTATTTGTCCACATAAGCGACATTTCGACGTATGACTTCAAAACCCTATCGTGCATAAAATCTGCCAATTTCTTAACAGTAGCAGGCTGGACTGGCTCTGCTGCAGCTTTGATGGTCGCCCATGAGACTTATTCAGACGAAAATTACGGCCATTTTCATAAACATCTTGTTTAATGATAGATGTAGAGGAATTACAACATAAAGCCTCCCGGGGGGTCAGGCGGACGTATACATTAAAGTTCCCCGCCCCCCTTGCGGAGAAAGCAAGAGAATTGAGCCCCCTGTGGAGAGTCATGGGAAGGTTAGCTGGCGAATAACCGTCTAACTGTCTACCCTGTTTGATCTCCCCGCCGCATAGGTAGTTGGAGCGAGCCGCTGTGTTAAGGTGACCACCAAAGGCCCTTAAACAGCACTCAAAAGATCTAATTACCTACGAGATCCGTAGGACCGTGGTTAAATCGCCAAAAAGCGGTGCCAGTTAAAAGGAACGCCAAGGATGGGGACGGTTAGTGGTGTCTCTAATTAACAGGCCGACTTGGGCCCCACAGGACCAACCTCCTCACCCCTCGCTCTCCCCAATGCGGCCTCACTCCCCCCCTCCTTAATGGGCGGTCGCCAGCCTATAAATAAGCCCCTGAAGGAAAAAGAAGAGATTATTCGGTGAGATACGATAGAGGACCAGTCCGAGAAAATTTGTCCTTCGCCCAATTTCGATATAACCAGGATTATTCGAGGAGAGACGATAAAGCATCAGTTCGAGAAGATCGATCCTTACTCCAGTGTCGAATTAACTTAAAACGTCACGTTTTGTATCGATACCAGATCGAATCATCCCGTACAGACTTAGAGGAAGTCTGACTGGATTACCATTCCTAGTGCCAAACCAGGAATATCGGCAGCAAGAGAAGAAGTCTGACTTGATTACCATTCCTAGTGCCAAACCAGGAATTTCGGCAGCAAGAGAAGAAGGATTATTTCGGTGCCAGCCCGAAGCATCCTGCACAGGCTTAGTAAGAAGCTTAGAAGGACCAATATTCCTATGTGCCAAACAGGAATTCCGCAAGTAAGATAATAGAAGAACCAGTCCCCGTCGAGTGACTCTCAAATTGCGATCTTAAGAACGAAGAATTAGACATCGGGTTCTCTTACCTTCATCCCATCTAGAAGAAAATCTATCATCGGCCACTCCAACACCCCGAAGCGCGAGAAAAGCCCTCTAGTGACATTCGGCAACCCCCGATCCTATCTGTCATGTAAGTTAGAATGACCATTTATATTCGTATTGCGTTAGTGAGTTTATTACGGTACTCAAATTAACTGAAGTAGAAACAATTGTGCATGAACACGTCATATTTACTAGTAGAAGAGTGTAATTTAATTTGATGTTTAACGCTAATCTAAAAGGGTCACGATAAAATAACTAATTGGCAATTGGTTTGTTTACGTGGAGCCTATTTTTTTATTTTTGTCATGAATAGATTTTGTAATAGGCCCAGTTGAAAGTATGTTTAGCCTCGTTTAACTTATTAGGTAAATATAAATATTTTTACTGTTTTTTTGTAGTTAATTGATAAATTTAAAATATATGTTTATTTGGGGATAATTCTGGTGTTTAATGGATCCTATACGTGTTTAATGGGCTCTCTCCTTAAAACGGATTAAACGCTGTGACACTTTCTCAAAAATAAAGTAACTAAAAAGTCCACTCAGCCAATATTGAAGTATTGTTGTCTTACATAATTAATAGGACCAGACCGGCTTCCTTAAAACAACAAATACAATACGATTATACGACAATGGACCACAAATTTTCTATTGGGTTGAGATTCAAAGAGCCTGTCATCCACACTATCATCTTATCACCTTGTATGCCAAGAGCCAAGAACGTTGTTTGGCCCTTTATAGAGCGTGGCCATGCATGAAAACTCGAATCCTTAGAAATGGCAACGGTATGACATCTAGCTAGTGATGGCAGCTGCTATCACTTTAACCTCATAAGGCACCTGATTGAGCCAACAAATTTGTGTCCAATTAAACCTAACCATTTACCCAACTGTCAAGGCCTTCAACGATCGCCTTGATCTCGTCTGTGAAGAGAACACAACTCAACCCCAACGTCATGTACTTCCGGGCCTATTGAAGCCTCAAAGCCTTGTGATGGGACGTTAAAAGAGGCAGTTTCAGAGGAGATCGCAGAAAAGCCATGGTCACTAGGATACGGTTCCTGATCGTCTTCAGTACATAGGGACGACCAGCTGCGTTGAAAATGACTTTAATTGTTTGTCCAGGTTTTTAACGTAACTGGTGGCCTAGCTGCCATAGTCTGGAGGTCCCACATTTGTATCGCTTCTTGCGTAGCGAAAGGTCCTTCAGAAATCATCGAACCGACCACATGGGAACTAACTTCTTCACAATAACATAAACAATTCAACATAGGTGCCTTCAGCACTTTCTTTGATAACGAGAGACTTTTCTTCATCGTTGAGGCTTCTGCGACGAACTATTGTTCTTGAAGAGGATAGACACTATTAGCGTGGTTCACCTAAAAAATGAAGAATCTGAAATAAAAATTGAAGGAAGAAACACAGCATAATGAAAACATAGCATTAGTATTACTATATTTTTCAGAGCAGCTGGGAAAAGTTTCATCAAAATTATTTACAGAGAACGGAGAAATCCTAACTTTCCCTACCAAGCTATTAGCGCGTTTCAGGGTACTTGTTGTTGCATGTGTGTGTATATGTGTGTCTCATTTGACTTTAACTCAGCCTGAGCGTTAGAAAATCTCTAAATTCTCAACAACAACCACTCTGTCTCAATCTGCTTGGTGCTCATGAATAATGAAAGGTCATCTAAACATAGTATATTCTCTCTTCGTACGAATCTTCAATCAGTGTCACAAACAGACAAACATTCCCACATCACTTACCTCGCCTCTCTGAAAAGCATAACCAAGACACATAAATTTAAATTATTGCACGCTAATCATTGCGAGTCCAGCTATATGTGAACGTAAGATGTAAAATATATGGCATATCTTGAATTGGTTTCTCTTCTTTCATTAAAACGTATATATATATATATATATATATATATATATATATATATATATATATATATATATATATATATATATATATATAATTACGTCTGATCATATGTTAGAGGGCGAGGGAAATTGCCTACGAAGGGGGGCCTCAAATTACAATTACGCCAAAGGATACTACAAAGAAGTTTGAGGGAAGCAATCGACGCAGAGTTACCTCAAGACCCGTAGATGATGTCAACTGAGTGATGAGAAATTTAAGTCGCCTCACCTCCCTAAATTGATTATAAGTTATCTAAGAAACAAAGAAAATTTTAACATCACGAAACTAGAGGAAGTTTAAAGAAAACCTATTGTGGGAGAATTCCACGTGGAATTTCTTTTCCAGCACGGAAGTGACGTCCATGCGCTGGAGAAGGTTCTAGAATTCGGTTTGGCATAAATTGGTAGGCTCCCCCCTCCCTCATCCACAAGCGGTAGCCTCGAACCGCGTCCACCTCGGACCAACTTTTTGCGGGTTAGAATCACCTCGACGTGAAGATTCGAGGCCCATTCTAAAGTAGCGCTGTTTTCCCAAGCCTGCGGGTGGAGCCTCGGACATATAGGGCTTGTCTTCCAGGAGGGAGACACAGAGTTAAGGAGTCTCACCTGGACCCGAGAAGTTTCCCCTAGTTCCAAGTCAGGTGCTAACGACGAAGCAAACTGACGGCTGAACTTTTGTGTCTTGGAATTAACCCAGCCAGTGTGGTAATTCCATTTGACGATCGCCACCGAGCGATTTTTCCGACTCCACTCATCAACTCCTATCGAAGTCCTCCTCGTTCCCTCCTCGTTTTCGGGTGGCCGAAATACTCTCCCCTGGACCTGACGTTACCGCATCCCCCCCTTGGGAGAACCGTCATCACGTCAACTTCCCGCTCAGAAGCTCCGAGCGCCCTCGCCCTCACGTTTATTGCCTGCAGAAGAAATCCGTGAAACCTTACCCTGATGTCTCACCCGGAATCCTCCGTAATCCAACCCCTCTTCCCCTTCAGCAGCCCATTTGATTTAATCCTCCGCATTTGAATAGTCTCCTTCTGCAACGCATTAATTTCTAACTTTAGAGTCTGATGCATAACTCTGCAATTCCCCTTTCGTTCACCGATGTAATTTTGCCCATTAATTCTCTTATTTTATGTAAATAAAATTCTATTTTTGTACATGCTTCTTTAAATAACCTTGAGCTTTGCCATTGCCCAAATTTTACCTGACCTCGTTGCACTCTTTTCTCGCTGTTCCGCGCGTCGAAACTCGTGGCGTTCCGTCCCTTTTCGGTTCGCCTTTAAGTTATTGGTCCCTTCCCCATAGATATAATATGGTATTGATATAATGTAATGTCATACCACGACAACTATGGAAATTTATATGGGCTAAAAACTAAAGATGAAGAGTACGACCAAAACTAGAGAATTTAGATATAATAAAACCAAAAAAAAAATTAAGATAAAAACAAATGAAATTTAGATGCAATGAAAGCTAAAGAAATTCAGGGAAGATTAAAAATAGGGCAATTTGATACGATGAGGTGTAATGCAATGTAGATATGATGAAATGGTATAAGGAAAGTAATCTTAATATATTGATATTTAAAGAAGTTTGAATGGAAAGAAAACTGGGAAACTTTTTATATATGATGAAACTAGAAAATCTTTGATTCGGACGTGATGAAAACTAGAGACATTTGGTTACAATGAACACTAAAGATATTTGGATATGATGATACTAGAGATATTTGGATATTATAAAATACAGCATAATTTTGGATAAAATAAAAGTAGATATTTTGATAGGAAGAAAAGTATAAAAATTGTATAAGAATGAAAACTAGAAAAATTTGGTTAGATTAAAACTTGAATTTTTTTAACTCCTTTTACGTACGTTTACCTTCAACAAGGCAGTAGTTCTTCTCCTCCAGGATTTGAGTACACAATGTAGTGTTGTCTTCAGCCTAGTTAGGTTTTGTGTCTTATACATGTTTGTACTTCCCCTTACTACACCATTTTTCCACAAGTTTCCTCTAAAGCATTCTAGCGAAAATTTCTCTCCTTGGTTAACGTTGCTGAGCTTTCGCAACCATTATTTTCCTTTCTCTGGTATCTTCTCGTCGCCCTGAAGTACTACTACTCCATTAATAGTAATGATAACATCGTCGCTCATCTCGCATTAATATAGACCTATCCAAAAATTTATACTACTTTTCCAATATTGGCTTATAATTACAATAAATCAGACGAATTCATCTTATAAATAGTAATGATAACATTAAAATGTGGCAAAATGTGTGTGTATATATATTCGAGTGTATATATATATATATATATATATATATATATATATATATATATATATATATATATTTATATATGAGGGTATGGGACGTACATACTCGCATGCTGCCAGACAATCGTGGGAACGAAAGAAATTTGTCGTTCGAGTCGACCTTCGTCTTCTCTCTCTTCCCTCCCACCCTTTCCCCAACTGGCGACAGGAAGTCTGACGAAAGAAGGCCTATCTCACAGAGAAGCCTAAATTCTATTTGCCTTCTTTATGATACCATGGAGATTGTCCAAAAGGCGCTGCGATAAGCGAATTGTCGTGAATGGAATCTCTCTCTCGATTTCCCACAATCCGCGGTATAAATAACATCGCCGTTCATCCCTCTAGAGCAGTGTCCCAAACCTACTCGCGTAACGCGTAACCCTCACGTTGAACGAGAGTCGTTGCCGTAACGTATCGACTGCCAACGCGCTACCGAGTCAACTTGGTCGCTGTCTCAAAGTGTTACTGAAGTAAATCCCGCCCCGCAGAGTCTGTGACTAGAAGAATACGCTCTGTTGCTCAACGTAACTTCAGAAAGAAAAGGAACATCCAATTAGTTACTGGAAGTTACTATTTGTTAGTGTCACATCCAGTTAGGAGTGAACTAACCGGAACTGCAGTCAGCAGCCCCGAACCCGTCGTCTTATCCCCCCTCTCCCCGAGAACTCGTGTTAACGCCACCCGAACCACCCCATCTCGACCTGAGTAGTCGTCTCTCCAATCCATTACAATTAATGGTAATCTGTAAACCCAGTGTCCCTCTATTCTTAAATTACCTATTTAATTAACAGTGATTGATACTCCCATTGAGTCATTATAAACTAGACGCTTAACGTCAGTGTTTAATATTTAATCCTTAATTTGGCCCGTTTAACTATTGCTAATTATTATTTTTGTGTAAAGTAAATTTTATTTTCTGTACGTATGTTTATTTGTGGCTCCTCCTTTTTGACGTACCCTTGGCAAGAATTTAATTAAGAATCCCTTCGGCTAATTGGACGGTGGGCATAAACCGAAAAATTACCGATTAAATTTAATATTAATTGCGCACAGTAGCACTTTATTGTGTTTACTTTTAATTCAAGAATATGTGCGTAAGATTGCATGTGTATTAATTACTCTTTGCCTAATACTCACTTGCAAGGCAATTGCGACTTCAAATTTATTTACCATGAAACGCTGCAGTGTAGTTTAGTTTTAGAGAGAGAGAGAGAGAGAGAGAGAGAGAGAGAGAGAGATTGTAAATATCAATGGTCGATTAGAGATATCTCTTGGTAAGATGCTACAAAAGGCACAAAATCTGACCATTTGTTCTTCGGTGTTGATTGTATTTTGTTTCTTTCCAGATGTACCCCTCTGAGAAGAGAAAGAAAGAGCTGTTTAAGTTCTCAGGTGACCTTAAAGATGTGTGGGAGATGATTACACCTGGCAACACCCTCGTGGTGGACTTTAGTAGCGACGGGTTTACGACGTACTACGGGTTTCACTTTGTCTTCATGTACTTGCCTCAAGGTAAATATCTGTCCCTCAGCACAGTGTTCGATTTAAGGCGGGCCAGCAATTAATTCTAAGCTCTAGGATGGTAAAGGTTGGTGGGTCTAGAAGTAAACTTACATTGCAGTGTGGTTGGAGGATCAAGAGTAGATTAAAGGTTCATTCAAGCGATCATAATTTTTGAATCTCCATTTAGGTACTGTTATAAAAGCTATAGAGAGGTAGAATCTTCTTGATTCACGTTTATCATTTCTATTTTCCAACTGAATGATCAGAAATTAAATTTCAGTAGTGGTTATATGTATAGGAAAGATATTAATATGGTTATTGGTAACTCCTTGTTTCAGTAGTGTTTTTAGTATTGTAATGGTGCCATTGAGTCAATCTATATTCCTACCACCCCCTCTCTCTAACTGTAGAAGTAGAATTAATTATCATTACCCCTATAAAATAGACTTAGTATAAAGATCTGACTAATAATAAAAATAACCACTTGAAGTAAGCTTCCCTCGAGATACGTGAGCTTCCAAAACAATCACTTTATTACGTTTTAATGACGTGTTTATATAATGGAAACTTCACAACATAAAAGTTACCTTCCTTCTACATTCTTTTCTTTATGTTGCTTCTTATAATTCCAAATTTTTCCATCTTTTTCTCTTTCTTACCTAATTCCTCCCTGTGGTAATTGTTAATAATTTATAGCATCCAATCTTTCAATTATGTAATATATATTTTATAATTGCCAAGGACCATGGATGACCTATTTACAATATATGTAGTTACCATGATAATATTGCAGCTAACTTAGCTTTTTATCAAACCCTAGGAAGAGGCTGCTCGTACATTCACGAAAGGTCAATTCCTAACTTCAGTAAAGTGGATGATAGCATGTCTCGTGATAGGTAAAAATTATTATCTTCCACCTGAATTCAAACCAATGACGCCTCACTAAAGAAATATGGGCATTATGACCGAGACACAGAAGATAAAAGGAAACGCCATGTGAACTAAATCAAGACTTCCGATGAGGGACATTGCAAATCAATGTCAAGAAGCCTATTGCATGTCTCCCCATTCACACTCGAGGTAGTGGATGATATTTAATGCGAAAGTATCTCTTACAACACTGAAGGTCTTGGATGGGTTCGATTGAGCTTAATAACGTGTATCGTGAAAGATGAATACAAATCAGCCACCTACGGGAATATCGATTAGATTAATCATACTAGTAATTAAAATATCAAATAGGTATTCACTATTCACTGTAAGTATTCTTACCTTCACTGTAGCAACATCTTACTTAGATGAAGAAGTTGTTGACATCTATTAGTTCAAGATGATTATGGGGGCTTCCATGAAAAGATTGAAAGAAAAAAGATAATTGTTCGATTGGAAAATCGACTTTGGCAGATAACAATGAGAAATGGTCATCAAATACCCAAAAGTAAATCCTTTTAGACAAAAGGCGAAAACAAAATTAGATTCAAGAAATAGAGAAAAGATTGAATATACTAAATTCAACAATTTTATTACAAAACAATCCATGATAAACATAATAAAAATCAAATATAAAAATACGATCGAAAATAATAAATTACTTAAACAAATGAAATATCACCTAAAAATTGACAGATAGCATTTGAAAGTAGTTAAGAAAAACGAGTGAAACAAGAACAGTAGCCAAGATACGCCAGATCTCAAGTTCTCAACAGAGGAGGAGAATGTCCTACCAGTACAGAAGGACGGAATTTCGCACCTCTTTCAGAGCATGAAAAATGATTAAGCGGTTGTGGAGGATGGGATTGCAGTCTACCTTATAAAGTGGGGAACAAAGAGGGTCGGCAGTTCGAATCTCCGTCCGCATTCTTTTTAAGCTGACATTATTTACTAGGGAGGTTACCACCGTCACTGGGCCTCACGGTGGGGAGTTGGAGCTTGCCCTGTCTGATGGCCGTCGGAGAAGCAACATAGCTTGATAGGAGGACTAAAACTAGCAACCTTTAACTTTAATTAAGTGACCGCGTTGCTGACGACGTCGTATTATTGCTTCAAATCCAGAGGAATTACAGTTATTTGTGACAGAAGGATCACAAGACCAATTTTGGAATAAAATCCATCTTTCGAGGACAAACAAAACGCTGAAAAAAAATGAATATAGGAGTACCCTCACTGGAGTACTCCTTTATTAATGTTTATTATAAAGATACAATTTTTTAAATTTTTGGAATGAATAAAATGCAAAAGGTTGTATAAAGTGGTGGTTACGAAACTACCGTTAACAAAAACGGTTATGTAGACATAGTAATGTTATACCTGTATTATATGGGAGGAAAAATTAAAATTTTATTTAAAAATCCAATTTGACCTGTAGGATACGTGGTCAAGAGCGAACTGATATGGGTTCCCGGTCCTCCCACCTTTTATAGGCATATAAGGGCAAGGAGGAAGAGGCTAAATTTAATTTCGGTTTTATTAAACCGTCCGGGAAACTCAACTGGATTTTTAATTGATTGAATATTAGAAAAATTTAGAGAGGATAAAACAAATATTTTTGATAAAGCGATTAATGAAGGGAACCGAAAAGGTGGTTAGAATTTCATATCGAATTTACTCCATTTTTATTAAATATAATAGGCCCATGTTATCAAGTATATATTTTTGCCTTAAAAAAAAAGTATTAGAGCCAGCAATGCAATTTCATATTCCAATAGATAGATATTTTTTTATTTTATATCTATTAGTTTTCCAACCTAGAGAAGTGAAACCTATTGTAATACCCATTCCTGGCAAAGAGGCGTCACAGAAAATATTACAATTGTTACTTTTGTTGCGTTTCCAATATACATTTTTGTTTAATGGCTGAATGAATGTGTGGTATACATAAGGATTTTTTATTCAGACATAATTGGATCCAGAAGAATGGTAAGTTTAAGAAATATATCAAAATTAAAGCAGGTTCTCTAGTCTCAATTCAAATTTATTTGTGAGGTTTTTGTGTATAACAAAACTTAAGGCTCTCGTAATTTTTTGTTTCAGTGCTACCGTTAATTGATTAGTACGTTAAGAAATGTTTATTATTATCCCCAGATATTCCAGCTGTTTAGTGGGAGTTATTATGGATTTTTCGCCATTAATTTTAAGACTGGAATCTCGTTTTAAGCGAGCCAATTAAGAACTTTATCGAGTTCACCCGTAATAAATATGTCATCCAAATAAGTGAAAGAGTTTAACCACCCCGCAATTTTAGCCCATTGATTTGCAACAGTGGGCATAATTTTTGCATATTAAATGGAGCGCCACAAAAACCCAAGTAGAGTTTGATAAATTGCCAAACTTTCCCGGTGGTTTGAAGCCTGAAATTGGGTCTGGCGTTTGGTTGCAACGGAATTTGATCAAATCCCGCTGAGAAGTCAATTTTTAGGCAAACATTCTACTTTTTTGTATTATTAAATACCGTATTTATATTTGGTAGCTGAAATTCGGGAGAATGATACAGATCCGTTAAGCTAGACATATCATAAATGACCCTACACAACCCATTACGTTTAGCAATACAATTATTCCGGCCTTTTCTAATTGATTTATGTGGTAAAGGAAGGTCACCAAGTTTATAGGGGGTTGTCGTCAGATTTATTTGCGGCCTGTTTATACGTGAATGGGGATCGGTTTATGGATGGTAAAAGGTGGCTTATCTAATAGGGAAGTGGAGGTCAAATTTACCCGGCTAGTGGGAGCTTGGTCGTTGGTCACAATGGCGAGTATACTAAAGAGTCCTCGTTGCTATTACGCACAACGGGTGGTGAGGACCTTTGGCAACTGGGCTTACTTTATACCTCCGTCGAATTGTTTGACTCATTAATAATTCTTCACGAGGGTTATAATTTAGGCTGGGCTTACCGAAGGTTTCCCGGTAATCGGGGTAAAGAAGGACTTCGAAAAGGACGTAGCAAAGAAAACATAATTTTATTCTTACACTGGCCTATTAAAGGGGCAAGCGGCACGTCACGAGTAGTTTGCGGTCAATAAATAGGATTTCTATTCTATGCGAAGTATTGTGTTGAAAGGCGACAAGACTTAGGCGAATTAAACGGGTTCCGTAACGCTACCAAGGGAGTAAACGGTGAATAATGATTCTCTTTCTCTGACTCCGGTTGTCTTTCTGACTTCTGTTACTGTCGAAATAATCAATGTCTGAATATATATGCGTTTGTTTCCGAAAGGGCGTTACCTATACTTGTCCGTGAGGGCGGACTCCAGCCAGTGGTCTGGTTCGTTAATTTCCACCCCTAGGGCGGACTTACCGAAGAGCTGTGTGTGTAAGATATACCTAAATATTTCCAATAGTTTTATCTATATTAAAGGAATAGCTTGTTACAGATCTGTGGTAAATTTCTCTTGTTCAAAGTCTGTATTTGCTCAGCTACTTTGTAGCCTCTCGTTTTCTGATAAATCTTTCCCAAGACGCGAATGCTGGTTTATACGTGACCTCGTATTGACTCAGGTGTACGACCGGATATCTGCTTTCCGCGTTCGTATTTTGTGTGGTCCCGCGCGTGACTCTACCGACCGCTTGCCTCATCTCTATTTGTACAAATTAACATATGTATTTTCATTTCCTTATTCTCTATCCAAATTAATATATAAAAATTAACATATATATTTTAATCTCCTTATTCTCACATTAGATATATTATTTCCGTTTTTTACATATAAGGCAATTTGTTAGGATTTGATAAATCCACCGAGTGTCCATTTGTGGAGTTTCTCGCTGAGCCTATTAAATCTTGTAATTTGGTGCCAGCAGCCTACCTATTTTATAACACGAGAACCACAGATTAATAACACTGATATATTCGTCACTGTTTGTTTTTTTGTCTTGATTTATAATTATGAGGCATGAAGAACTTGCCTTTTCTTGTGCGGACTTTATTGAGTTAGAAACACTTGATACCGTATCTAAAGTTCCTGTTTCTATATTACCTAAGTTAAACACTTTAGTTTTAGTTTTTCAATTAGTTTTCAAGTGATCGACACTCGGGGATAACTTGCCATCCCTGTTACTCCGATCTAGTTGTCCCGCGGTGTTTTCTTCGTTGTTCCTGTTGTTCTGTTTTTTTCTTCTTCTTGCCCATCGTTGTCCGAGTCGTCAGACTCATAAAGGTGATTAGAGTCTGAGAGATTGTCCTCGTACACGTCACCTTTCCAAAAGGGGGCTGATGAAGGAGGACCTAGTGGCCCACTGGGTAACTCAACTGGCGGTTTCTGTGGTACTTCGAGGTTATTGACATTGATAACCCTTGGAACCGCGAGGCCGGGGATAGGGATAACCCCTATCATTTCTGTCCCTGGCCACACACTTTTCTTGGTACAGGAATGCCCCTGGGTTCTGGATCGATAACCTGAAGGGGACCCAGTTTCTGAGTTGATCCTTGGAATTAATTTTGAAAAGGAATCAGTTCTGGGTCAAGTGCGTTGTTTATGATGGACGGGTGAAGGAGAACCGGTGCGTCCCTTGTACTGGGGCGAAGTAGGAGATGGAACAGGACGGTAATCTTGGATGGGGAAAAGATGAACCTCATCAGCTTCCAAGGAAAGGTTTCTTGTTGCGCTTCACAAATGATCCCTCTCTTTTTCTTTGTCTATTCTATTGGCTAGTTCCGCTAGAACGCATCTTGTCCCGTTGAACCCCCGTCCGAAGGCCCGCTCGGCCTCTCGCAGCCCATAGTTAAAGGCTCTAAATCCAGTTTTCGCTTTAAGCGCGTTTTCACTGAGTATTAAATTCGCACTTTGGGTTGTATGTTTCCTGCCATCCACCTAGGCTGGTCACCAACAGTAACTAAGAACAATGTAGTAAAGTCTCAGTCTAATAAAAGAGGAACGATCTCTAGGTCATTAAGATACCTTGTAAATTATATAGTGATCAGTGTGGCAATGTCCTCTGTATCCCTCCTTTTGAATCTGAGTGAACCCAGATTTTCACTCAGCTGGACGACGACAGTAGCGTAGTTGGTAGGAGAGTTAGGCTGAGATGATTGTTTCGCGGTTAATGGTGACGTACCTTGAGAAGAATGAGGTGAAGGTTGCCTGAAGTGGATTCCTTCCTCCTCGTTCCTGGTGTCTTCTTGCGGAGCCGGAGTCACCGGAGGTTGGACCTGGTGGGAAGGGCGTGGTTAGGAGTCCTGCGGAACACCCACCGCTGCAAAGGGTGAAGCTGGTTGGTTAGCTGAGGAGAGAGCGGCCTTCCTAGGTGTGGATTCCTGAGCGTAAACTGTCGCGGACCGGGTTAGCTTTTAAACCAGATCTGTGATTGGTGCTTCACTTCCTTCAGAGATGTCTTCTAGGTGTTGTTGTTGTTGTTTCGTAGGCGTAATTTCTCCTTCCATAAATTTATCTTTCTTCATAATTTTACAGTGCTCTGGTTACCCTCACGAGTTACCGAATTAATTAAATTAATAATACATAAATGGAGAATACACTGTGAAAAGGATATTTGCACTGAGTTAAACGAAACACGTGACGGGGAAACTCATCGCTTGAGCAGAGAAAGAGGGGCAAAATTTTACCTATAGGATACGTGGTCTAAAAAGGATTGATACGGTTTCCTGATGGTTAATAAGCATTATTGGTGTTTATTAACAAGGGCTACAATTTGTCTTTATTCACAAGGTCTACAGCTAGAATTCTTTTTGTTTGCCTCAAGTCAGAGGTAATGCAGCTCGCGTGGGCGGGGAGCTCGTTTGGAACGATGATAGCAGCAGAGTGAGAGAGTTGTGTGAATCACAATGAATCCGCCTCTTCCGTAAGAGCAAGAATTAATAAGACACGTATGCTGTAAGGTTGCCAAGTGTTGCTGTCAATGGTCGCTGGCTGCGACACTGTTACACTGTGTAATGCATAGCAAGGTAATAAAGCTATCAGTTGGATCAGTTCATACAATTCCTAAGGATAACCTTGACTTGAGCAAGCTTGCCCGATGTGTACCAAAACTTATCCATATATCCCACTTGTACCTAGAACTTATCAACCAATTTAGCTTTTAAATTAATTAAATAGTGATCTTTATGATCTTTTAAACGATTAGTTACTGGTACCGAAACATGGGTATTTCCATATGATCTTGCAAATGAATAAAAAAGGCTACAGAGAGTTTTAAAGTTGCCACATGAAAGGGAACTAGGAAATGTCGATAGCAGAATGTGTGAAGTTGATAGATACATTACAGGTCATAAAACACTCCCTGTAACATGTTACGGTGTTTTGCTGAAAAAAATAGGCGATTAAATATTTAAAAAAATGCCAGAAGAAGGTTTCTGTCATAATCTTTCATGACAATACTCAGAGAAAATCCGTCACGACTTATGAGGACCAAACTGCGAGCTTTCTATGCGAATTGATGTCTTATCCATGTTACATTTCTCATTTGGTCCTTTTACTTATTGTTTCCCAATTTTTAACAAGAGCATATGATTTTGACACGTTACAGACAGAACGCTGCACTCATAAGTTTATAATGTGTCTTGCATCAATTGCTGAATATTAAAAAAAAAATTTAAAAGGGGGTGGAGGCAATTTGTTGCCTAACTTTAATATAAAAGAAAATAAAAGATACTTCATTTATACATATATATATATATTTATTAAAAGAAGGGAAGCATTGTACTACTATTCATTTTATTCAATGAAATCACCGCCGTCCTCAACCACGGAATCAAGGCGGCGTTGGAACCTACTGCAGGGCTTCTCGATGGTCCTTCTGTTTGCCTGCTGAAAACTGTAGTGATATTGGACCTAATCTCCATCTTTGTGGTGCACGAGGACTTGCTCTCTCACTCTCAATCTCGATGCACATATTATAGCTCAGGGAGTTACATTCTGTGAAGTTGGAACTCCAGATCTTTAGTTGTATTAGCATTTTCTAGGAACTTTTAGTGGAAAATGTGAGGAACAAGACGTCAAAATATTGAATATCTTGTGATCTGTCATAGTCAATAAATAGGTCTAAGGTGAGCAATTTAAGATCCCTTTTAAATTATTGGGGGGGGGGGGGTTGCAATGCAAAGCTTTTTTCTTTTTGAGGGAGGGCAGGAGAAAAAAGAGGAGACAAAAGAAAGCCTCTCCTCCCTACTCGTCCCCTCTCTCTTCTTCCTTCTTTTATTTCTTTCCTTCAAGAAGAAAGAGAGACAAAGAGAAGAACGGTGAGAGAAAGTGATTGCCCTTTTCCCGGAAGGAAGAGAAAAAAGCAGAGAGAGAGAGACTTCCTCTCTCTTAAACACCTTCGAAAATATTACTGGAAACAATCATTCAATCGTTACAATGCATAGTTCTTTAACACTTATCGCAACATGTGTTAATGTTTGTAATAACAAGCTCAACTTAAATAGTTGATTAATAGTAATTACCGAAGGTACTTCACCGTCAACTCCGTGAGCTTGGCGAAAGTGAGAGAAATAGTACCAAAATTTGGGGGCTTTTAACTGAGAATGGTTCTCTCGGGTGGCAGGCTTGAATTATCATTTAGCTTTTTCAACTGATACAATGCCTGCAATATTGAATGGAATTGAAGACAATGCTACACTATTTAACATTTTATCACATGACTAGACCTGGACACATGCATAAATAATGTAATTTCTTAACTGCAAAAGCTTACATTACATTTGTTTCTTTACTTCAAAACTCTGATATTTTCCTGTCCGTTTTAAATAGCTTTCACGACGCCCTCTACATTCGATCTTATAATATCTAGTTTTGTGAGATGAAATTTCATTAATAGCCGATATTAATTTGAAACATTTATAATAATAAGTATCTAAGAATGTGGGATATTATGATAGTACTCTTTCAAATATTAATATAACCGAAACGAAATAAGGTTTTATATAAAGAAAATGAAAATATCCAAAGCACTAGGTTTTAATAAAGTCTATCTAATTAATCATAAAGAATTAAAAGGCGAACTAGAAAACCCTTATCTATTTTTGTTAACAAATTAATTAAAGAGGGAATAATTCCTAGCTATTTTAAAAGAGGCAAATATAACTCATTGTTTTAAAACTGTTAATACACTGATTCTGGTAATTTATAGCGATTTCTTTAATTTACTTTGTTGGCAAGTTCTTATTTATATTAGTAGAGTCCAAATCGTGGATTATTTGAAGTCTTAAAACTTAAAAATACATATATACCATGGTTTCCGGCGGGAAGACCCTTCTTTAAGCCAAATATTGGAGTTCTGTTCACGAAATCAACATAAACCCGTCGATGTTGTTTAGCTCGATTTTCCGAAAGCAATTGATATTGTTCCGCATGAGGCTTATAAAGCTAAAAGTGCATGGTATAAAGGAAGATGCGCTTGCATGAATATAAATTTAGTTGTCCAACCGAGGGAAGGGTAGGTTGTGGTAACTCAACCTGGGTATCAGCCACTACCGGTGTCTTTCTGGGGTCAGCTCGTGGTATAGTGTTTATAATTTGTATTAACAATCTTGACAGTAATTTAATATGTAAAATTTTTAATTTGAGAGAAGATACAAAATTAGCAAAATAATGCAAACTATCGCTCTGATTTACTAAATTTATAAAGCGACTTAGAGACTTGCCAAGGGTTAAAAAATGTATGCAATCACTATATATTAATAGGAAATAATACACTTAGGCCCCAAAATCACCGGAACAGAGAGGTTCATAGCATATTGACATAATCTAAACACGTTTATATTGGATAAAGATTTTGATTTATTAATTTCGAACGATCTAAAAAAAATTAAATGTGTTGTGCAGCTGAGCAAAATAGGAACAAAGTTTTTATTACATCGCATGAACTTTTTTTTAAATCAAAAGATATATGAGGAAACGACGCCCACAACCTCCCGACTTCCTCACACGACTTGCATTCATGTACACGGGAATGCTCGTTCAACCAAGGAAACCATACCGAGCTTTCGCTTGCTCCTGTGGAGCGAGAGAGAACAAAACGAAACTTTTCCCGTTTCACAGATAAGAGCGTTCATAATTTCCCTTTTCTTTCCGCCGAGAGCAAACTTGTCCTAGAACGGAATCTTTTTTCAAATAGGGAGTATGCCCGAGTCCCCGAATTTGGGGTGGGGGGGAATCAAACCTGTTTGTCGATAAGTACATCGCGCATCAGTTCAGTGGAGTCAAGCCAGAGTTCATCCCAAGCTCCTTCACTCGGTGATGAGACTTCTGCTTCAACTCTGAGACGTCTCACCTCTCTCCTCGGTAACCTTGGTAACCGTCCACTGATAACTGCTACCTCACTGCATTTCAAGGCAAAATGTCGCTGCTAATCCGTTCACTCCTCGCCAAGTGTCTCTCCCAGACATATCTTCGCCTATAAATTTTTCTTAGTAATCTCTAGGTGTTTGTTAAGCTATAAATTTATGTTTTTGCGTCTCAAAAATTCACTGAAGGGGAACTTTTACAACGTGCTAATATTGCTTCATCTCTATTGGATATTTTAATAAAATATTTAGGGGAAAAATCAATGGCTGGTTCAAAAACAAATGCTTATTCGTATTCACATACCTGTACTCCATCATCGAGGGCAATGCTTTGCATTTGGTGGGATGTGAAAGAAGATATTCATTATTAGCTACATAACGTTCAACAATTGAACGTTTAAAAGAAGCTGGTGAACAAAAGAGTCTTCACTGCTGCACCGAAAGGGTTGTATTCCTCCTTGACAACCTATGTCAACACGTGAAAGGTTTGACGAACAAAAAGAATAGTACGTTAAGTTGGAGTATTCTCGATATTCATGGGATCTTGCAACATTTGATTACCATTTTTTAAGTCACGACGACGTCACTTAAATGGCAAAATTTACTCCGATACGAAACAAGCGGAAAAGGAGATCAAATGATTGATTTCATAAAAACAGAATGAATTCTTCCTGAAATTAATTGACTGCTTAGTTAAATGACTGGAGAACATTGGCAATAATGTGTGCCACCACTACTCTAAACAATGGTGGAGATTACTGTGCAAGATAAATATCATTTATGTATATTTGAAATTAAGTTAATTAATTTTTAAATATACGCGATTAATTTCTTGAGAACGCTAAACAAAGTATAAAGTGATATTTTATTTAGGTAACCGAGCGCAACCACTAAAAATTATTAACAAAAAATTTAACAATGCGATTCGCAGAACTTTTTCTCGTATAAAATTACTCGGATCTGGACTACTTTACGTTCTCAACTTACAGTAAGCATCGTATGCACCCTTGTCAGTCTCTGAAAAATCCTCACATTTAATATTTTAGAAATAAAATTGATAACTATTTAACATGAAATTAGTAAAATAAAGTAACCTTTTATATAAATGATATATAATTATATCTCCCTTTTCGATCCTTACTGATCTTCTCCCCATCATTTTCCTTTCTTTTTTTCTTTTCCTTCTCTCCTTTCTCTTTTGTTTTCTCCTTCTTTATTTCCTTTCTTTCTTATTATTCTTTCTTCTTTTCTTTCTCTCCTTCCTTCTTTCCCTTTCTTTCTTTTCCTTCTCTCCTTCCTTATTTACTTTTGTTTTTTCCTTTATTTCCTTTTTTCTTGCTCTCCTTTCTCTTTTTATTTCTCTCTTTTCATATGGAGACACCTTTCGCTAACTTTTCAAATTTACAATTTTACCCTAAATAGAACAGATTTTTTATTTAAATTACTCACAGGAAAAAGAAAGATCTAGAGCAGTTTTGCCAGTTTAATAAACGTGATTGCGTTCTCAATCTTATTTTATTTTTCCTGCGGGTAAACTTAAAAAATTAGTTTTCTAAGTTGTAAATATGGCTAAAATTACGTTTCTCTTTGTTATAAAATTATTTATAATTAGTAATAGTATTATTTTTGTTGAATATATTTATTATTATTAGTCTTAATATTATTAGTAGTATTATTTGATGAGTATATTTATTATTATTATTAGTCTTAATAATAGTATTAGTATTATTGTTATAAATATATATGTGTATTATTATTATTATGAGCATATTTTTACTGTCTGGAGTCTCGGGGATGGTATTGGAATAAAGAACAGTTAATGACAATAACAACTAAAACTAAATAATATATGTGATTTAATATTATCTTTATAAATACTATATTTCAAAGTGAAGAAAGTCTTAAGCAATTTGTCCAATTCTACAACTCGAGTATACAGTCGAGACTAAGAGTTTACAAAAATCGATTCAATTCCTTTCACCTCTTTTTGTTTCCATTTAGGTTGCATAGGTATCATCTAAACATCAGCTAGGCTCATTTTAAGTTGCCTTAATACTCAGATTAAAACCTACAGACTTCAGTAATTTGCTTGGTAACTTGAGCAAGTCATTTTTGGTTGGCAAACTGAAGAACATTCGTGTAGATCAGTGGTCTTCAACGTTCTTATGATAGTGGAACCCTAATTGCTATTTAGAAGCAGCCGCGGCACACCAATATAATATAATTTACGTATAAATGAATAACAACGTGCAAAGCACTACAAAATTAACTACAATTGACATCTAACCTAATTTAATCGAAATAAGACATAAAATATTTAAAATAAATTAATCTCTCCTTTCAAAGTTGGAGGGGAAATTTGATCTTGATGATTACAACATAATTCTTTAATATTGGGACGTATAATTAGGAAGGCAATTCTCATTTCTTCATTCACTCTCTGCAAATCTTTCTCTTTTCGTTGTTTCTATGTTGCACAATGGAGAGAAGCTAGTTTCAAAATACTTTCAAGTGGCGTTAGATTTTTTCTAAAATGTTTGAAATACATATATTTTTTACAATTTAAGCATTTGAAAAAATAATTTGGGGTCGCTTCAGCAGCATCCTTAGTTGGTTCTAGCGGTACCCTGGTTGAAAACCACTGGTGTATATTGTCAAACACCTAACAAGGAAAGCAGATTTCGAGCGCTTTCGGATTTATTTACAAAGACCTCACGGTACAGGTAAAAAACAACAAGAAAATACACGTAACTATAATGCCTTATTTATGAGCATTTTTAACCATAATCATGCGATCAATTGGAATAGCACTAAATCTTTATTAAATTTCGTAATTCTATTTAAAAAAAACATTTTCTAATATTTTGATACTTTCCCAATCTTAATAAGAAGCCGAGTTTGTTTACAATGAACGCAATTACTACTTCCTAGATTAGGTCTCGCAAACTTTAAAAGGATTTTGTATCTCTTACTTGGAGTTTAGGTAGAGAGGAGCTCTCCCCCGTATTTTTTACAATTTAAGCTCCTGTATTTTGTTACGATTTTCATTCTATGAAAAGGTATTTTTAAAAAATACCTTTTGCTTTGTTGAGTGTTTGATATCATTGTGACTCACGTCCTACGTTGTTAGCTCTTAATTAAAGTCGTTGCGGAGTATTAGTATCTTCTAGGACATCAACGTCTGACCAAAAGAGATAAGAAGTTTTCGAAAAAATTGTCTTCTCATTATAAGATAAGAGGAACCTCGAGTATGGAAACTAAATTAGTTTCATGGCCGGTCTTAAATACACGTAAGTTATTTGCTGCAATCTGGCATTGAGCTACGAAACTAACTGATGATTATTATTTGTTATATTTACATTGAGAAAGGCCTCAAAAGTTGTAAATATAATAAGCAGAATAGATGAAAAGTTTGAGAATTATAATATTTTTCCAAAAGATATAATGAAAGTGACAGATTTTCAAGCATAAATGAAATTAGACAACTGAGGAAAATTCTTTGTGCTCTTTTTATTAGCGTTTCAGTTAGTGAAGAATTTGGTTTCCAAAGTTGTAGTGTAGCATTTAATACGCCCCCCTACCTCAAATTTATTCTTGAGTTAACTTTTTCTTCCGTGCTACCATTAGGTATCATAAGCTGTTATAAGTAAACGAATTCTGTTACTGTTTTAAAATTAAATATATTTATTTATTTATCTTCAGTAACGTCATTCATCATTACTTTTACTTTGACCCTAAGTTTTATTTTTCTATTCCCGAACTATAATATTTTGGAATTTAAAACAAATAATACAAAATTGATTGTTATTAGAGCAAAGTTGTATCCCATTAGTTCTAAGTAGCCATTACTCCATTGACTCTCACTTTGAGCTTTATCGTAATCTGTGAATGATCTCTGACCCCCTTTTGCGTGTTTTAGACTTTATGTAGGTACCATAATTGTACACAGTTTTATCCAGTCTCTTACTACAAATTCCTAAGTTTATGGGTTTTGTAGAACGATAGGGTGGCAACTTCATTGAAGCCTTTGGCCTTGAAGCACTATTACAAATATCTTGTTTCAGTAGTAAATTGCCTCTATTCGACAGGAGATTAGTGATTTAGAGCTATTTCACAGAAATATATTTTTAATCTCAAATTCCTTACTAACGTGAGATGTAAATGATAATGAATGATGATTTTCAGGTAGGTATTTTGGGCCATTTCGGTAGACTGGTATAGCATTGGCTTGTTTCATTACTGCAATAATTCTTTCATTACATACATTTTTTCGTCATGTGTATACAGAGAATTAACAACTTCTACTTGCCAATGTTACAAGTTTACAGCCAATTTGTGACTATGATCGAGCGATGATATAATCCAAGATAATATTGACCTTTTAGAATTTCAGTAATTTATTTCGGCTTTGAAATCATTTCTTGTTGAGTATTTTTAGTTGCTCGTCGGGACTTCACCGGGTCTTTAGTCTTTAAAAATGTTTAGAAAAATCTGCAATTACTTTTTTTTCGAATAGGGCCATCTGTTCATTTCTAGAGATTTGACATTTATTAGATGCTTTAATTTCCTCTGCAATGTTTGGGAGTTCCTCTTATATCCTTGATTTTTGTATGGATATTTTATTAGCATTTATCTTTTATGAATCTTTGTTCTTTTCTTCATAAAAATATTTTCTTTTTTCCGCTCGATAAAAAAAAATGAATGCGAGAATTATTTTCTCTTCACGTATAGTACGTTCCTTTGCTTCTCGCCTCTTGTTTATATCCAGGAAAAAACAAAATAGAAAGAAAAACGACAGGAGAAATATAGCTACACAAATATTCTTAATTCTTGAATAAAGAAGTTCAGGTTTACATAAACTACGTGACCGGTGTGCGAGAATATTCAGCTGCTTAAAGAAGAACTAAAATGAAAGCTTCCTGGAGATACATTGAAGGTGAGGCGGGAGTCATTTAGATGCCATCGACAATCCTTCGCTCGTTACATTTATTTGAGTGACATAAAACATCTAAATTTAGGATGGATTTGAGGAATTTCGTTATTCCAGCAAAGGAATCGTGGATTAGTAAACTGCTTTGCCTGGGGATGTTGTAAATAGTTCTAGTTTGACATGATTCATAGGGAAGTTAGACAAGTATGTGGGGGAAGAACATATCAAAAGAACATTATTTTGCCGGTTTAAATGTACATATATATATATATATATATATATATATATATATATATATATATATATATATATATATATATATTATGGCCAACTTTATATTAGTTCTTGCATGATTGGGGTATTGTATGAAAGACTCGATATGAGTAGTCTACAGTTTGTCGGATGGCAACCCACTGTAATGGTTGCAGATTCTAGCATTGTGGTGGTTTATGGGGTTTTGGATGTTTTCACTGGGAGGGGTTTGATAGGTCAGAGTGGTTTTTTTTATCCTCTATTTAATTATGACTATAGAAGGCATTGAAGAAGTTTCCAGTGTGCACTCGATTCGTCTCCTTATAGGCATTTATTTAAAGTTCTTTCGTTTTTTTGGAGCAGAAGTAAATTTGTCTTGCTTTAAGGTGAAGGGCGTTGATGAAAATGTGCATGGAATGACAGCGGTGTAGAAGTTGGTTCAATGTTATGAATTTCTTCATCGATGAACTTGCGATCGCATATTCTTTTTTCCCTGTCAGAACATAGAAGCGATGACTGATTTTTTTATACTATGAGCATAATATAAAGTAATGGAAGTCTTTCATTATGTTGGCTTGTGGTAAATAGAAAATTGGCAAATTTAATTTGATGGATGCAGGGAGTTCAGTGTTTTGACGAAAAATATAAAAATCATTATTTTGGGGCAGAGTAAAAAAAATATCATCAATGTATTTAAAGGCAATTGAGATCTGTTATAGACATAAGGAAACGTACAAAGACAATGCTGTAAGTCTATCATTCATAACAATATGTGTGTGATAGAACGGGTTGAAGCTGCGTTAATTTCAACTCCTATCCCATATTATTTAAAACCACGATGCTTTCCACGTGCATCTTCGACTCGAAGCTTGGAGCCTTATCGCAGCTACCGGATGTCAATGTTTAAACAAGGAGGTTATCGTCCCCCCGTTCGCCCCCATACGCCGACCTCGCCAGATCGAGTTAGGCTTATGAGCAGATAAGGCATTGTTCTCCGGCCCGGCTGTGCGTTCCCTCCGAGCTTCCACTCCATTTTCCCCCACGCCAAGGAGATGTCCTGGCTATTTATATGGAAACTTTACCACTAAGATCAGATTGGAGATCCAGATTTTCGTCGCGAAACATCACCACGACCCTCTCTCCCTTTGTGCGCCAAGGGACCTCGACCACGAGATTCACCATCACTTGTCCAGAAGGAGGACAATATTCCTTGAGTGCCAAAGGTTCGAGCCTTTCCGACGCCAAGTCCCCAAGGCTTCCCCCCCTGTTGTTCAAAGGAGAACAGCATTAGAACAGCCATTGTTCGTTTTGAGCCCTTCGCTAAGAAACGGTTCTCATCCCCCCCTGTTGTTCAAAGGAGAACAGCATTAGAACAGCCATTGTTCGTTTTGAGCCCTTCGCCAAGAAACGGTTCTCACCCCCCCCCTGTTGTTCAGAGGAGAACAACATTAGAACAGCCATTGTTGTTGAGCCCGTAGACAAGAGACGGTTCTCATCCCCCCCTGTTGTTCAAAGGAGAACAGCATTAGAACAGCCATTGTTCGTTTTGAGCCCTTCGCCAAGAAACGGTTCTCACCCCCCCCCTGTTGTTCAGAGGAGAACAACATTAGAACAGCCATTGTTGTTGAGCCCGTAGACAAGAGACGGTTCTCATCCCCCCTTTGTTCAGAAGAGAACAACCTAGAACAGCCATTGTTCTTCAAGTCGTTCGTCGAGAAACGGTTCTCCTTCCCAAGACGCCACGTCAGGATCCTTTTATTCCCCCCCCTTCGGTTGGAACTCGCCAGCGGACCGAAACTCCTTCGCGCCACCTTCCCCTGCACCACTAGTGCAAAAGTTACGTAAGCCAAACGTCACCTTTGAGTATTGATCCCTTTTGTCAATTCTATCCTGTTCTTTAAATGGTTTATCGAACCATCCCATCTCTTTAACTCGATATTTGTTTTACCTTTTTTTTAAATCCTTTAAATCCTCGGATTAGCCGAGCCCCCACGACCCTTTTCATTCTCTGTTTATGTCAATATTTTCCGTCTTGTGTTTATTGATAGTTATTGTTAATAAAACTCTATTTTATTAATGATAGCAATATTATTATCCTTGAGCTCAGTTCCACTTCTTAAGCATATCGAAGATACATAATATCGGCCGCCAGACAGTAACGCACTCTAAAGATAATTAAGGAAGTTCCCTCAACGAATAGTGTTATATATGGTATCGTCGGGATTCATTCTACGACAATGTGTAATAAAATCATTACTTTATAATAACACCAGACTGGTACCCAAGAGAATTTCTACTGCCCTTAAGAGATTAAAAAAGTAATAACATTGTTATCAAATGAGCAAACTAGCCAAATTTGGATCTTGAATACAGCAGCAAACTCTATTTAATTATTAACAACATAACAACATATGTGAAAAATTAAATAAGTGTCCACTAGCAAACTAAACTAAAAATCTACATAGTGAACTTCAAAATACCCTGAAAAATCAACCAGAATTGAAAACAAAATGTCACTATCAACCCATCCTTCTATGTATAATATTCCATAGACGCACAACAAGCAATGACCCCCCACCCCGCCGATCATATCCGTTTTTAACTCCCCAACATAACATACTGACCAAAGGGCTCGCGTCCTTTGTTAGCCCAATCCAAGACCAACCATCAGGCACACACTTAAACTGTGTAGATTTCATCACTAAGGAAAAAGTACCAATCCCAGACACGACCAAATTTAAATTACTCTCCTTTAATGTTGATTTCCTACCATCAAAAGTAGTGAGAATAAAACCTGGAAAGAAATCTCCCACAACTGAACATTAACTTGCTTGTAACTACTGATATTTTCAATAAACTTGTCGGTCACACACACAAAGCACTCTACACAAAAATAAGTTTTGTTCGCCATAATGAGTATTTTCTCCTACATGCGAACGTTCGATGGACAGTACTAAACGTTCACAAGTAAATTATACAAAAAACCTCAGACCTTCTGAGAATTTTGAAGTTTATATATTTGCATTCAAAAATATTATTGAGTTCACAAACAATTAAGTAAGTATTTCTCTTTCGCAAATTAGCTTGCCAAATGGACTGAAGTCGTCGAAAACGACAGGTTTTTGTTTTGATCGATGGTTAAGCTTAAACTACTGCCCCACCTGCACCAGGCTACCTTATATACATCCAAAAGGAGAGGCTGGTACTCGAAAGAGAATACCCAATCTGCTCGAAGAACTGAAGTGCAAGAAGTATGGGAGAAATTGATAGATGTTAAAAAGAAGAGTATAGTGTTAGTAGCGGGTCTGTAGAAAAAGAATGTTTTAGTTGGCAGGTGTGTATTTTGCCAAGATAATATCTGATGTCTTTTGTTGTGGTTTCTTTCTTTTTCTTCTTTCAATAATTGATCGATTTTTTCCTCCAGTTTTACTGGGATTTTATTTGTGGCTTAGATCTCCATGTTTATTCGTCATTTTTTCTTTCCTTTGTACATTTTCAGATGTGTTTCCTTCTAAGTCTTTGTTTATTTTTGCTTCATTATTTGAATCTGGTTATGTCCTTCGGCTTTCATGCCTTGGTTTTCTCTTATTTTATTGCTAATTTGTTTTTGTTTTTTTGGTCCCTTGTTTTATGTTAGGATTGGTTGTTCCGCTTGCCGCAGGTGTAGCTTTACTCATCGTGTATTCTTTCTTTTTCTCACTTATTTCTGCGTGCTTTTCTTCTATTTTCCCATATTTTCTTTGTCCTTTTCTATAGTGTAATATTGATTAAGTCTATGCCCGCCGTTTTGATTAATCTTCTGATAGTTTTTAGTCGCATGCACACGCCTCTATAAGTTAATATGTCGGTTGGTCAGATGGTAACCATTGTACTTTTCAATGAGTTTTTGGCAATAACATCGTAACTATTCAGCCGATTTAAACGAAATTTCGAACCCTTGTGCTAAGGTCCTCCCAAGATTAGTCCAATAATTATTAAAAGAAAGCTATCTATGGGTCGGATTGCACCACTTTTTGAAAGTTTTGAAGGTCGTAAGTCAGAATAATTGAAAGCACGCGACTTAGGTCTATTTACCTTGTTTCTTCTGTTTTTTTGGTGTTCATGATTATGTACGTGGCTTTTTTTTATACATTTAGAAGCATTTTTTGTTTCTTTTTATGTTGCAAGGATTGGAACTGGTGGGTATAGCAGTAATGATTCTACGATTGCTTTGTGTAAGGTCCTCTTCCTTTTCCGATTCCGGTTTTGTAGATTAATCGCAGTTCTTGTTTTGCTTTTGCCGTTCTAGTCTCCGTCTGTGCATTGTATCCTCTGGTTACAATGCGTAATCCTAGCATATTATCTCCGTTGTTTATTAGCAGTTATTTCCTTCTACGCTAATTGTATCCTTTTTGTTTCTCATTATTGGCATGATTTTAAATTTGTGTGTTTGTTTTAATTTTCCATAATTTTGCATGGTTGTTTATATTTGTTATTTCCATATCCTTTGTTCTTGCTTGCCATTTTGGGTTATTGAAGTGTGTCGATATGATTTGGCTGATGTCATCGGAGTATTGTATATTCATGCTTCCGGTGTTCTTGCGACTGGTAAGTCAGGCGTGTATACCGAGTAGAGTGTGGGGCTCAAGCAAATCTCCTGGGGCACAGCTTCGCCGTCTGAAGGTAGATGGGGTCCCTCTTGTTTCTCGGACGGGATTCATGTGTGCACTCCTTTTTGTGCACACATGCACCCCTTTATTAGGAAAGTATACACAATATTTAGTACATAAAAGGTGTCTGGCTATGAACTATGTACATATGAGCGAAGCGCAGACTTAGTAGTAAGACGATCAGAGCAGGAATCCCGTCCGAGCTTGCTTGCTTGTTGTGTATAGAAAGAACAGAAAGGGACCGCTGTATGTGATACAGGCAGTCAGGTAGGCAGAGAGGAGCGTTGCGGAAAACATTTACGAAAAGACAGCGATAGTTGATAGGTTGGTGGCTATACACCGATGCGTTGTGTTGTTGTGGGAGCGTTGGTTATGTGGTTTTGACTGGACGAGGGTTGGAGGCACGTCATGAGGGGGAGGCTGACTGCTCATCCGGAAACGCGCTATTCATATTCATGATGCCTACTGGTTTATGCGAAGAACAGTACGGGCGGCGGGTTTTCGTGGGCCGCGGGATATCGCGGCGCCATCGCGTACCTTCTCACGTGTAGCGAGGTGTATAGTGGGTCTGTGGTAAGTTTGTCGAGTTGTTTTGTGAGTCTGGTGTGAGCGTAAGTGTTAAGAGGAGCTAGTTTATTTTTGTTATGTAGTGCGTCTATTCTCGAGTACCGCGGCGAACGGCAAGCGCGCTTCAGAGCAGAGTTCTGAATGCGCTGAGCCTTTCGCTTCCAAGTGTCACTCACAGCTACGAGCAACAGTGGGGCGTACGTGAGAATGGGACGCACGAGTGCTTTATATAAGTGTAGTTTTAGTTTTTTGCTCAAAGGGTAGAGCCTACCTAGCGATGTGTTTGTACGTGAGGCCCTTGCTTGTATTATGTTTTGGTGTAAGTTGAACCTGAGGGACTTGTCAAAAGTTACCCCCAGGATTTTGGTGCATTGAGTGTATTCGAGCCTTGTTGGGTTTTGGTGGATCATGTTTGGTGTGTGTGACTAGATTTGTAGGTTGTTCATGAAGTGATCTCTAGCGCCGTAGAGTGTAATCTGTGTCTTCTGAGGATTCGTGGCAATCACCATTTATCCTTGTAATCTGTCTTCACGTCTAGTATTCTTTGTGCGTGGAGCGCGATTTCTTCTGGGGCCCGGCCGCTGACGAGAATGGTCACGTCATCGGCGTAGGCCACTATGTAGGTGTGAACGTAGTTTTCTGGTGAGCGTGGGGTGTCGTTTGTGAACATGATGTAGAGTGTGGGTGCCAGTACGCTTCCTTGGGGAACGCCTGAGCGTGGTGTGAAAGGTCTTGATAAGGTGTTGTTGTATCTAATGTGGCAGCTGCGTTCAGTGAGGTAGTGCGAGAGGAGCCTTCTGGTGCAGAGAGGTAACTCCGTGTTGTTGGCGAGTTTCCAACGGAGTCCCTCGTGCCACACCTTGTCGAAGGCCTTCTTCACGTCCTTACTGACGGAGAGGGTCTTTTGGTGTATCTGTAGTTTCTTCTGTATTCTGTCGTGAACGATGGTCACGGCCGCCTGAGTGTACCTGCCTCTCCTGAACCCGTATTGATGGGGGGAGAACCATTTTCTCTCTTCCAGGAACTCTTGTAGGCGGCAGTTGACCATACGTTCAAGTATTTTGCCTAGATTCTCTAATAGAGCAATAGGCCTGTAATTATTTGGGTGTTTTTGGTCTTTGTGGTGTTTATGTAGCAGTATGTTGTGAGAGACTTTGAATATTTTGGGGAAGTGTCCTGAAGCTAGTGAGGCGTTAAATAGGTGTGTGAGTGTGGGGTATATGTCTGCGGGGAGGTTGTGCCGTCCGAGAATCGTGCTTCATCTTTTATACCCTAAAGGTGACGTCAGGGTAGGGAAAGTACGTCATTGATGACGTCTGACAATATTCTTTCAATCTCGATGCGCGGACCAAGCTGTAATATTTTATATTTAAATTCTTAGACCCTTAACATATGATCGTGGAAGACCACGTCCACACACCTGTGTTCCGCCTTGGCTTTAGCTATTCTTCCAGTTATAATAGCTAATGCCATTTTAGATTCTTTCTTTTTCTGAAACCCATATTGTTGGGTTGTTATATTTTCCATTGTCGTCTGTTTAGTATTCTTTGGAAGACTTTTCCCCAAAATTTAGTAGCGATATTGCCGGTAACTTGATAGTTGTGTTGGAGTATATCCTTGTTTGATAAGCAGAGCATCTTTGCTATTTTAAATTTACCTCGGAAGCTTTCGATGTTCAAATATGTGTTGAAGATGTTGGTGATAGATGTTTGTATGTTTTCCGGGGCTTTTTCATAATTGTGTTTTTGTTAGTCCTGTTTTTGCCGATCTTATCTGCTTGAAGGACTGACTAGCAATTTCTATCTCTTATTTAGTTACTTGTGCTCCTATTCTATCTTTCTCATCTGTGGATTTGTCCACTCTTGTCACTGGTGTTAATATACTTTGTTCGTTTGTATGTATGTAGGTGTGTACTCTTTCTTCTGTTTGCCTGTTAAGTCCTTAGTTTTACTGTTGCTCTTTAGTGTCGATTTTTCTGCTGTTAGTTCGTTATTTCGCAAAAATTCTTCTTGTTCATCTAAGATTTTTATTTACTGTTTTACTGTCACTGGTCTACTTCTTATTTTGTTGATTTTTTCCCATGCTTTGCGTGGGTTTTCTGTATTTTCCACATTCTTTATTCATTTCTATCCATTGGTACTCTTGTTTTTCTTCTATGGTGAAGACCGTCTCTCGTTTTAGTCTATTCAATTCTTTCATTTTTTTGTTAATTTGGACTTTTTTCTTTTATTTCTGAGTATTTTTCCTTGATAGTCTTTACTTTTCTCTTTGCTCTGCTTTTCATTCCGTCAGTCCATCTTGGATATGGTAGTGTTTTGTACATGATCTTTGGTACGTTTTTTGTCAGCCTTCGTTATGTTTTCTATCGGTGATTCCAATTCTTCAATCAATTATTCTGTAGTTTTTCCGTACAGTGATGGTTGAGTGTAACCCTTCCAACATTGTTTTATCTGCTTACCAGTTTGCCTTTCTATACGATTTCCTCGGTCGGATTGGGACTTGTATTAGATTTTGGTTTATGGTTACCATTATTACAATATTTTCGCTATATAGGATGGGGACTGGCTCCATGTACATGTACGGGATTTGGTTATTTATTAACACCATGTCCGGTTTGGTAGCTTTTTTTTTCTTGTGAAGTATGTAGGAAGGTTTAGACCTACTCTGCTGAGGAACTTTATGTCCATGAGTAGTTCCAGATTCTATCCTGCAATATTCCTTGATCGGTATCCCGATTCTTGCAATTTTGCTTTTAGGTTCATCCATTAAGATGGTTGTGTTTCTGGTGTTTAATATTTCCATCACTGAGTGTATCAGGATGCACAATCGGGAAGAGTTTGATATGCTGCTACTATCTTGAGTGGGGTGTATAACATTTTTATTGTCACTGTGGTGTATGCTTCGTCTACCTCTCGCCCCTGTGCATAATTTATGCCCTTTCTTATTTAGATTGCAACGCCGTCGAACCTATCTCCGGTAGAGGTTTTTGTCTATTGTGTTATAAATGGATATTTTGAGCGTTTTCTTGTCTTTTCCTCGGTGTTTGAAAATGCTGATTACGTCGGGATTAGTTGTCTGAATATATGTATTTATGTATGTTATCGTTTTTAGATTGTTTCTTGCGTGTTCTATTTTATTATTGTCCTTCTTAGCTGTCTTTTAGTTGGTTTTGTTCCCTGCTTTGTTTTGAGTGTTTTCCAGTTCTCATTCTCGTTCTTTAGTCCTTCGCATGTATCCACATGCATTATGCATTCCCCGCTGCCGCACTTCTCAGTTTCAGCGGTGCTTTTTGCCAAGTACGGTAAAGCAGTGGAATGATCTTCCTGCTGAAGTTATGCAGGTAGATCTTAATATCTTCAAACGAGGTTTCAATACTAGATTAAAGGTGGTGCTAGTGCCTCATAATTTTAATATTAATCTGATTTTAATCATTTTAAAGGTATTTATTTATTTATTTAGACATATCAATTTCTTTCTTCTCTATTCATTTTTTCTTACTTGACATATGGCACTGTGTTCTGTGGGAGCTTGTTTTCAAGTCCATGGCTGCTAGGCTTTTCCCCCAAGAATTTTGCGTTTATTATCTCAAATAATAATAGTTCGTCGTGTTCAGCTCCGTTGTACCATTTCCATTTTCCATATTCAAAATTTCCTTTATGTCAGCTAGTTTTGCCTTTTATACCATTGGATAGACCTTGTAAACAAAGGCAAGGAGTTTAAAGTACCTGACCTCATTCATACAACCTTGTTCCTTTTCGTTTCCATTTTCTGTTTCCGAGTTTGTGTCGGAAGTTGAGCTTGTTTCGGAAGTCTTTTTTTTTGTTTAGTTTCAGCTTTATGTCTTGTTTCCCTTTTTAGTTTCTATTTCTTGTTCTTCTGGGTTATTTTCCGTTTCTTGGTTGTCTTCTTCCTGATTTGTTTTTCATGTCATTAGCTGTGTCTACCTTTGCGGCTCCTTTGCATGTCCTTAACTGGAGCGTTTTCCCACTGGGACTCCGTATATCTGTGCTTGAGGGGGATAGGAGGGAAACCGCATTATTATGTCTCAGTTTTTCTCTAGAAATGGGTTCAGTGTATCAGCGAATGATCCTAGCTGAGCGATGCTATGAAGAAGCGCGAACGAAATGCGCGCGAGTATCTCCACCCGGTTTCTTCGTTGATATTGATATTATTTTTGGTTTCTGAGTTTCTTTTGCTTCCTTATGCGTTGATTCTGAGATGTTTGCGTATGTTTGGTGGGTGCGTTTTTCCTTTTCGTTTTTCTCCTCTTGTTCCTTTCTTGCTATTATTTCCATTCTTTGGGGTCTCTGGCAGATAATGTATCTCTTCATTCCCTTTGTGCATTCTCGGAAAATGTGGTCTCTTTGTTGCATTCTGAACAGATCTTTTGATTCTTTGAGGGGCAGTTTCTAGTTATGTGATCCTTAATCGCATATCATTTAAAGCATGTTTCGAAATGGATGATTTCTTTTTCATATTTGTAAGAGGAATTCTCATCCCGAATGCAAGGAACCAGCTATTCATTGCTCTATTGGCCATTTCTGATAATGGCACACATCAATTTAAAGGCGTGGCTTTGGTTTCCCAATTTTCTTAGTTTCGTGTCAGATCCAAGGTAGAGGTCTATTTTCCTGGATATCAATGATAGTTACGCCACTATTTATTGTGTTAATTTGGGTGCGAGTCCGATTTGGCATAGAGCTTTACTTCCCTCTGGTGAGACTACTCTTTGACGTCGTCTTGGTTGTGGCAGAGAGCGATGTAGTCATTCGAGACCTATATTAGCTTCTTCAGTGCCAGCTTGTGTTTTGTGTATGGCTTCCTTATCAGTATTCCTCGTTTCAGATTTATTTTTCAGTATTTCGTCAGTAATCGTAACCTTTGATATTTTATGTCGTGTTCCATTTGTGATGCTGTGTGGATCTTACCCAAACCATCCACCCTGCCCTCGTAAATTAAGGCTGCCATGGATGATGGGGGTGATATTGATGAATGGATGGATCCGGGTTGAGTCCTCTCGAGGGGTGAAGCATGACGGACTTTCTGTTAGTTAACATCGGAATCGACCCTTACTAACACAAATGCCGTATACACGAAGGTTTGAATATTGCGTTTGCGTCCACCATGCACTGAGGCGGTTTCCTGCCCCTCAATTCTCATGGGCGGACCCCTATCATCTAAGCGTACAAGCTTCCCAGCACGGGTTGAACTCAGTTCTTTGTCTGGGGTATCTCTGGCACGTGTCTCTGCAGTGAGATATCCCTCAAACTTGCTTCCTCCCGTTCCATTAATCATGCAATTACAACTGATCTGCATAGTTGCGAAGAGGTTATGAGGGCAGCCCCAATTAAATAAGACATTGGGTCTTTGATTGGGAGGATAGGGGGATATGGGGGAATTTAAACAGTCATGGCGTGAGAGTGACCAACCAGAACAAAGTATTATAATCTTTTTTTGGTACCTCATTCAATGGGGAGGATTTAGTTGAAGTTAGGGATAAGATAAATTAAATTAAAAGGATACTCGAGACTAATGAGCAATGCGGTGCTTGACGTCTTCCCTTGCAGTGTTTACGATGGGACGGACTTCTTTGGAAATTGTCAGCTGAAATCGATGTATTCCTTATGCGAATGCAATAAGTTGACGTTACCCGAACTTTCGTCCTTTACCAAGCTGTGTAGTGCTCAGTAAGAAAGCAATCCAACCGTTAAATTATACTCGAAGAACTAAGGTTTTTAAGGTGTATGAAGATCGGAATTAGTATTAGAAGTTATAGGATAGGGTTGAAATTGGAATATGTGTAGAGATATGTGTTGAAAAATAGGAGATGTGTATTTAGTTTCGAGGGGATTGGATCGTCATTTCCCTTAATGATTCTTTACTGATCTTACCGTTAACTTCACAATTCACTATGATCTTTTAGTCTCTTTTATCTTACTCGATGTTAATTATTCTTACTCACTTCTACTTTATTTCACCTACACTTTATACACTTCCCTGTGTATTTCTTCTTGCCTTCTCATATCCAACCTCCTAGTTCCTGTAATCCATCGAGTCACTAGATTTCGCACCCTCTGGAATTTGATCATTGCACTCTTCGAAATACCATGAAGCGTAACAGTCGAGTACAATAGAGTGGCTCTAAGTATCGCCATGTAAAGTTTCCTTTTATAACTGGCGACCTTCAGGGGACCTCCCTGATTGTGCCAGCCTAATCTTAGCTATTCTTATCCTTTCCGCTTGCTGTGTTATGTACCTAATTTTACATATTTTAAGGTTCAACACTTTAACTCGGTTCCCATACTCATATTTCTTGCTCTCTACCTTTCACCTATTGATTATACACTATGAACCTATCGCATTTCGTCTTTCTCTTCCACATCCTCTTTTACCTATTTAGATTCACGATATCCTTACCTTTTTGATTGTATAGGTTTATTGTGCAATAGCGTACATTTATACATAATCATAATACAAATAATAATAAAAAAATAATCCGATACAAATAGAGTAATAGTATGATACAATAATATAAATACATGTAGTATAAGTGTACAAATTACACAAAGCGGGCAGCCCGTCAGTGTTGGCGTGCAGTAAGACGTGGTGGAGCGTCCACGCGTTTCTTATCTGCTGCAAGTGGGTGGCGGTGGTCTTCATCACCTGTCGCCCGGCTGGGCGCGGGCGGCGATCAGCGCGGAGTGGGTACTGTTCTCAGCACCTCCAGCAGCTCGTTTGTTGGGGTGTGGCGGACCACCTGGGCGGCTCTCGCCTCTCGCGCCCTCAGTAGGGCGCCTCTTACAGGGGGAGGGGCTGGCGCTCGCTCTGGCCTGAGGCGGGCGGTGGCTGGGCAGGAGAGGAGGTAGTGCACTAATGGGCTCCGGGAGCGACCGCCGCAGTGTTCGCACCTCCCTGCTGGTAGCATTCTTGCACGCCCTCCAGCACGCTCTGCTCCGCTGGGAGGCCACTGTGGTGATACACACGAACTCTCGGGCGGGGTTGCAGGCGCTGCAGCACGCGTACACCAGGGACAACATCCATCTCACCACCACCATGTTGTGCACCTTGCAGGACCTGGCAGGGCAGGCGTGTCTGGCTCCACTGGATTCCCAGCCACGTGGGCGTGCGCGTAACGAGGCTGCCGATGTGGCCGCCCACGGCCCCACCATCACCTGGACTGTGTGCCCCAGCCTGCAGCAGCTCAAGGCGCAGGCCAAACGCAGGGCTGCCCACAACGCACACCAGCAGCACCAAGAATGGAAAGCAACCAAGATGCAAGTGGCGTGGTATGCTACAGCCACAGCCTATCGCCCACTGAACGCAGCTTTCCAGCAGCCCAGAGCGAACGGCGTGCTGCTGCAGCGTTTCGGGCTGAGCTACTCCACGCGGGAAGAGCTGCACGCCGACTTTGTGGCAGGGAGGTGCGAACACTGCGGCGGTCGCTCCCGGAGCCCATTAGTGCACTACCTCCTCTCCTGCCCAGCCACCGCCCGACTCAGGCCAGAGCCATCGCCAGCCCCTCACTCTGTAGGAGGCGCCCTACTGAGGGCGGGAGAGGCAAGAGCCGCCCAGATGGTCCGCCACACCCCAACAAACGAGCTGCTGGAGGTGCTGAGAACAGTACCCACTCCGCGCTGATCGCCGCCCGCGCCCAGCCCGGCGACGGGTGGTGAGGACTGCCGCCACCCACTAACAGCAGACAAGCCACGCGTGGGACACTCCGCCGCATCTTGCTGCACGCCGACGCCGGCGGGCTCCCCGCTATGTGTATTTATATATTATTATGTCATATATTATTATTGTATTTGTATTATATCATCTATAAATGTACGCTATTGCACAATAAACCTATGCAAACCAAAAAAATCTAAAAAGGATTAAATAAAAAGAGAGAATCATTCTGGAGACAATTTTCACGTCATCTCTCTGTCGAAAATAAACTAAGAAGAATTGATGAACTTAAGTTATTATTATTCTTACATCGATTGATTCCAGTCGTTTTCCCAACCAAACCAAATTGAAGTTAGAAGCAGACTTGTATTCAACGAAGACCAAATCAGTCTTCTCGTGGCATCATCTGAACTATTGACTTCATATATCAGTGGAAGCATCACTTTGAATCTATCTGGAAGAAAACAGCCAGTTTGGAAACAAAGATATCCCATACCAAGTCAGTGGTAGCCATACAGGCAACTTTACCTACGGCCACTATATTGGTATCCTTCAAGAAACTAATACAAATGTGTACATCCGATAATGTATTCATATGCGAAGGGAAACGTTATAAGAAAAGGTGGGTTTTCAGTTAGTAGCTTTCTAGCCACGGTATTGTGCTGTTTTTTTATGGGATATTTTGAATTCGAACTATGGTCTAAAATATATAATCTTCCCCGTCCTCCCCCTATATTGATGATTTATTTTTACTCTGGATCTTTTTTTAGAATTTCCTCAAAAATACTGAACACCCCACATCAATCTATTAATTTAAATTTGCCAATTTTCTATTTACCACAAGCCCACATACTGAAAGAAACTCCATTACTTTCTATTATGCTCATAATATAAAAAAAAACAGTCATCGCTTCTATGTTCCGACGGGGAAAAAGAATATGCGATCCCAAGTTCATCGATGAAGAAATTCCTAACATTGAATCAGCTTCTGCACCGCTGTCATTCCGTGCCCATTTCATCAACGCCTTTCACCTTGAAGTAAGACAAATTTACTTCGGCTCCAAAAAGAAAAGTTACACATCTTTCAAGACATCCAACTTCCGCTATATCACCTTGTTCTATAACTTCAAATTAAAAGGATTAAATAAACTAGTAAAAATACCAACATATAAAAAAACATTTAGCTGTCTTGACATTTTAAAAACGAAAATAAAGGAAAAAAATCCCTCCTTCGAGACATTTAAGGGCGTCTATTAATGTCTTCCAAAAATTCCAACCGCTCCTGCAATGGAGAAACTGACAGAAATTTAAATAAACGAATATAAGGAGACGAATCGAGTACACACTGGAAACTTTTTCAATGCCATCTTTAGTCATAATTAAATAAAGGATGAAAAAAAACACTCTGACCTATCAAACCCCTCCCAGTAAAAACATCAAAAACCCCATAAACCACCACGATGCTAGAATCTGCAACCATTACAGTGGGTTGCTATCCGTCAAACTGCAAACTGCTCATATCGAGTCTTTCATACAATACCCCACACATGTAAGTACTAATATCAAATTGACTATAATACATATATATATATATATATATATATATATATATATATATATATATGTACATATAAACCGGCAAAATAATGTTCTTTATATATGTTCTTCCCCCACATACTTGTCTAACTTCCCTATGAATCATGTCGAACTAGAACTATTTACAACATCCCCAGGCAAAGCAGTTCACTAATCCACGATTCTTTTGCTGGAATAACGAAATTCCTCAAATCCATCCTAAATTTAGATGTTTTATGTCGCTCAAATAAATGTAACGAGCGAAGGGTTGTCGAGTGGCATCTAAATGACTCCCGCCTCACCTTCAATGTATCTCCAGGAAGCTTTCATTTTAGTTCTTCTTTAAGCAGCTGAATATTCTTGCAAACCAGTCGCGTAGTTTATCAAAACCCGAACCTATATATGTAGCTGTATTTCTCCTTTGTTTTTATTTCTAGATTTTTTTGTCCTGTATTAAAGAAATATTAGGCGAGGAGCAACGTAATTAGTACTGTACGTAGAATTAAAAAAAAATTCGCATTTAATTTTTTTCTCGAGCAATGCAAAAAGGGAATGAGACAATTCACCGCCACCATCTCATCGCCAACTCATCGCCAGCTAACTCATCGCCAGCCAACTCATTGCCAGCAAACTCATCGCCAGCAAACTCGTCGCCAGCAAACTCGTTCTCAGCCAACTCATCGCCAGCTAACTCATGTCACTTATGTTTAATATTATATAAAAGGTGCTTAAAGTATAAATACCCAAAAGGAAAACAAGGCAAAAATATTTATTTATTTATTTAAAAAGCATATCTTCTATATGGAAAATGAAAATCAAGTTTCTATTTTATTTTTATTTTAGATTTAATCTCACGATTACTGAAGGGTTAATTATCATTCACTCTCAATTTCTTCAAAATAATCTTCATTAAAAATATGGAACTGTTGCATTTAGTATAAAATATTTCCTTGATTTTCAAATTTGGGGGCCTTTCATTCTTGAATTTCAGTGTTATCCAGCAACCACTTTGAAATATTTCTTTGTTCTTTTGGTTATTCTGTATTAGTTCCCTGATTAGTTTTTTTTACTTGTATAATTTGTAATTTTATGTGTAACAAGAACGGAAGTAATTTTGATAACTACACTCTCATGAGTTCCATGATTTGGAGCATATTATGTAGGTGTGTGAAATCACCTTTTTTTTTACGCCAACCATACTCAGCACTGTTTCCATTTCGCATGGAATAGCTGAAGCGGTGGGGGTTGGGTACGGGGTATAAAAGGACACGAGTGACCATTTTTTCAAATATTTTTCCCATATAAATAACAAATATGACTAATTTTTTTATTCTGGAACTGTTGCATTTAGTATAAAATATTTCCTTGATTTTCAAATTTGGGGGCCTTTCATTCTTGAATTTCAGTGTTATCCAGCAACCACTTTGAAATATTTCTTTGTTCTTTTGGTTATTCTGTATTAGTTCCCTCATTAGTTTTTTTTACTTGTATAATTTGTAATTTTATGTGTAACAAGAACGGAAGTAATTTTGATAACTACACTCTCATGAGTTCCATGATTTGGAGCATATTATGTAGGTGTGTGAAATCACCTTTTTTTTTACGCCAACCATACTCAGCACTGTTTCCATTTCGCATGGAATAGCTGAAGCGGTGGGGGTTGGGTACGGGGTATAAAAGGACACGAGTGACCATTTTTTCAAATATTTTTCCCATATAAATAACAAATATGACTAATTTTTTTATTCTGATTTGTAGGTTTCCCTTTCTGTTTTAAGTTTAAACAAATTATTTCTATTTCTCAGCTTAAATCTTTGTTTATTTAACTCTATTTTAGAGTTATTTTCAGCTATTATATGTCGACCATTATTTTTATATCATATAATTATGGTTATACAGGGTGGGGCGTAGGAACTTCATTATTTAAAAAGAAGGAGGCGTGGTTAAGGATGGTCACTGTGGAATAGGGTAAGGCTCAAAGGGAGGGGCTGGATGGGGGGTTTGTGGCCACATTCATTTCAGTCGCAGACATGCTGTGGTCTAGGGAGCAGCGCGCTTTTGCCTTAGAAGCGTATTTTTCTAACGTCCACTTTGCCATTGCTGTGCAACGCGCCTTTCGTTGTGATTTTGAAATTGCCCCGCGAGGTCGTGTTCCTGATCGTAAATCGATTTTATTGTAGGTGGACGCTTTCAGGGAAACTGAGGATGTGTCCAAAAAAAGGGCCTACGAGGACCGTTACAACACCTGAAAATATCAAACAAGTTCGTCAGTCTATACTGCGGTCTCCCAAGCATTCTGCTCGTAAACATGTAATTGACCTTGGCATGTTGGAACGTTTTCTTCGTCGATTTTCTCACGATGAACTCCATCTTCATACAAGATGATTTTGGTTCAACATCTGACGGAACGTGATTATGTAACCAGACAAACCTCATGTGAGCAGCTGGTTGACACCTTACCCAACGATGCACATGTGTTCTTCTTTGACGAGGCACATTTTCACCTTAGTGGCTGTGGTACCAAACAGAATATGAGGTACTTGAGTGAAACAAATCCCAGGAAACTTCATGAAAGGCTCCTTCATTCAGATCGTGTCACTGCATAGTGTACAATTTCAAGAGTAAGGATCAATGGCCCTTACTTTTTTCAAGAAAACGGTCGTGCTTTAACCGTGAATGCCGACCGTTATTTGACAATGGTCCAGGAGGGTTTTTTGCCCGCCCTCGAAGAAATGGAACTGGACAATGTGTGGTTTCAGCAAGATGGGGTCACAGCCCACACTCCCAGGATTTCAATGGATTTTTTGAGAGAAGGCTTCCCCCGGTGACTGATCTGCATGAGAGGGGACGTAAATTGGCCTACGCGCTCGACTGATTTAGCCCGCTGTGATTATTTCTTGTGGGGTTATCTCAAATTGCTAGTTTATAACGATTGTCTACAGACCCTGGAAAACCTACAGAATAACATTCGAACCGAAATTATCAATAGACCGACCGGTCAACATACTTGAAAGAGTGGACCAAAACTTCCGATTTCGTCTGAATCAGTGTATTTAAAATGGATTCCGACATTTAAATGATATTCTTTTTAAAACTATACAAAATTAATTTCTTATGTTGTGTGACAGGCAAAAAATAAAAATAAAGAGTTTTGAAACGTTTCCTGTTTTTTATTTTATTTTCAAAAAAGGAAGTTCCCACGTTTCACTCTGTATTATTTTAACCATCACTCATGATACTATGCTTTGCTTAACAACAACCTCTCAAATCTAAGACCTAAACAAGTAACAAAATTCAAGAGGTTGTCTGATCTCCAGACACCTTGCATATCTATCCACCTCTCTTACTTTCTTTTATTTTCACCGTACCTTTATATACGGGCTTTTCCCCCATCTCTTACACTCTCTAAACATATATTTCTCTTATCCCTCTCTTATTTTACCTATTTTCTATTTTGCTTCTTAAGGTTTGTGGATGTTTATTTCTATCTTGTTCTTGAGCTGGTATTTCTGCATCTCATCCTACATGTTATAGAAAGTTGAGGACCCTTCAATTTTGCACACACACGTATAGTGAAGTTTGGAGTATTCTAACAATGTTATAAAATAGGTTGAAAGAGTAGAATACGAATATTGTTAACAGTGTTTACAACTAGTGCGCATAGTACCTGATATAAACCCTTTCTTGCACCAAGAAAACTAAGACTATTCACTTTTATTTTCGCCAAATATTTAGTATTTGATAATTAGGATGACTCTAATTAGCAAATTAATAATCTCAAGCTAAAAAATGGATAATTGGAACGAAAAGAGATGATTCGGGCAAAAGCAGCTATTTTGATCAGGGAATCTTTCAGATCGTATACACTCCACCAACGAAGAAGGTAATTGATTCGAGTGTTTATGGCTTTTGCCTAACAATAACGATGGCTTTGGAATAGGCAACAGGATAAATATCCTTCGTGCGGCCATGCAATTATAAATGTACATTTAATGGTAATATGATTTGGTTTCAGGAATTGGTATTATTTCTGGGAGGGTTTTCTTGGTGTACTCTCAAGTTTCCCATGTGATCCTAAAGGCAATAAAATGAATTTGGATTTAGAGACGTATAAGAAGTTTTATATTCTCAATTCTGAAGTATATTAGAGCAATTAATCAGATTTTTTACACAAAGTTAAATTAACAAGCTTACAGACTCAATAAAAATGGAGAGATTTTTAGCCCGAAAACTTTATGTATGTATAAACGAAATTAAATGGTGTCTCCCATATTAAGGGATGGGTAATTTTGTCTTTTAGGCTCGTTCATGTCAACTTTGTGACGCTATTACGCATTTAGTTCCATTTCTATAATTACACAACATTCTTGATTAGGCTGAATTTGTTTCCGATTTTTAGCATATTTTTTGGTTATCTTTTCTGTCGACTTTTATCAAATGTGGCCCAATTGGGGATTTTTATGGTCCATCTTGGCCCATCTTGGAATCTTGCCACTTGTTGCCCAGCTCTCTTTCATGTTTAATGTAACTTCAACAATATCCTGAAGTTTGGCTGATATTTTTTCACGCCAAATTATCCCCATCGTAATGCTTTTATGGGTTCTTTTGTGTCCTAAGTTTTAATATAAGTATTCTGTGGGTCAGATTTAAAGTTTCTACTCCATAGGTCCTAAATGGGATTTTGCATTGGTTGTATACTTTCTTTTCAGGTACAACGGTATTTTGCTTTTGAAGATGACGCTTGCTTCTTCAAATGCTTTCCAGGCTAGAGTGATTCTGCATTGGATTTCTTGACCTTTTCCGGGTCACATTGTAATCTGTTAAGCCAGATAGATATATTTGTATACATTTTTTAATTTTTTCAAAGTCAATTGAAATATCTATCATGTGGACTTCCAGTTGGTTTGTCATGACTTGTTTTCTCAAGATTTATTTTTAGTCCAATTCTTGCTGAAGATTTTTTCTAGACAGGACGTGAATAATTTTGGCGAGATAATGTCTCCTTGTCTTACACCTTTCTGTAATTAAAGGATGTCTGAATCTTTATACAATCTAATGTAGGACCTGTTATTTTGGTATGTTTTTTATGATATATATATATATATGTAGGCCGGATCTATACCTTACTTCTTCAAAAATGTTATGATCGCTAGTTTTTCTATTAAATCAAATGCTTTCTGGTAGTTTACTGTCGTGAAATGGCCAGACGATATATTTATATATACGTGGGTGTCTTTTGGGGATTGGCCCAAAGTGGGTTGAAGACCGAGAGTAAAAGGTAGAATTGTTTGGAGTCCAGGGGGGGGAGGGTTTATTTTACTTTGCGAGGTCCTTTTAAACAAATATTTCAGAGTGCAAGTTGGCCAAAAATTAAAAAGTTATCTGATACCCGTTGGGGTTGCAAAAGAAAGACAATGACGAAAATATTCACTTACTAACAACAAAAAAGAATATATATATATATATTTACATAGAAATTGGATTTAAATGGAATAGTCGCCCAGACGGGGTTAAAGATCTACACGCGATCAGGTAGGTTGATTAAGGGATTAAAGAGGTCAGATACAGTTGGTGATTTAAAGGGGGATTTTAACTGTGGCGTGCACACAAATAATGGAGCAATTGGGATACGCTAGATTTAAGATCAATCTGCAGGCGGCAACGGTTATGATTAGCTTATGGGTTCGTTGGCAAAAAGGGGCCAGTTGGGGTACGGTGAAGGAAACGGAAGAAGTTTGTTTTACCTCTGGCTTCAATATGAAGCAGCACTAGTTGTCTTCGGAGTTGGGAGTCCTTGTCAGTCCTTGTCAATTGACTAGGGCAGAGTTGACTGATGTTGAAGCTTGCCGCTTGACTAAGGCGGAGTCCACGGATCGACTTAGCCTTCACTTGAATCGAAATTGCCGCTGGAGGGAGGGGGAGGGGGAGGGGGAGAGCGTCCTTTAGCTCGTTCGACAGAGTAGGTGGAAGTTGACAGTGCTCGCCTCTAAACTCAGTCGAAGCGTTATATAGGCACCTGGAGAGGAGGTGCGCGTGATCTTGAGGGAAAAGTCGGCGACTTCTTCAGGGGAAGGGGGAATCTTGATAACGCTCGTTGGAATGTCCAACGGATTTCAATCTTTGAGCAGAAAGCCCCGCATCCTTGCGGAGAGGTGGCCGCGTGAGGAGAGGGGGGGAGGGATAACATTGGTCCCTAGGCAAATACAGCTGGGGCGAGTGATAACAGCGTCCGCCGCCTCCTCGCCTAAGTTCCCATGTTTTCGCCAGCTCCATGAGGTGATCTCCGGATTCACGTGGGTACAGAAGGGCACGTGGTCGCCATTTTACCTCATTCTGCTACATTTACAATTACCAAGTTTAGAGTTATTTTATATTCTGAAGTTGTTTTAATGAGCTCATTAAGAGTATGCGGGGGGTCAATCGTTGAAAAGTCTTTCTTCTGAGGTTTCTTCTGAGAGTTTATTGTTGTTCTTATTTTGTGTTCCTTTCTATTTTTCAGTACTGTCTTTCATGCGTTAATCAAATTATTGTTCATCGCTTTTACATTGCTGGTGTTACTAGGGTCAAAGGGATTTTCATGGTATGGTCTCTGAAGATGGCGCTGGATTTCTGCAACGAGATTATTCTGGATCTTAATGGACTTATTTTATGGATTGAATAGCTTTCTTCTCTTTGCTGAATGTTAATTTTATCGAGTATCTGATCCCACAGTGGTTAATGATTTTGATTTTAGGGATTACTTGAAAATTATTGACGTAATTCTTTTTTTGTCAACATGTATTCAATTTCTCCAACTTCACCTTAGCTGCGGCTTCCTTTTTAACATAATGTTTGGCAATCTTTTTCCTTTCATCTCGTTCCCCAATTGAGAAATTTCCATGCGCCACTCAACTTTTCATTAAAGTCTTCTATTAATTGCATTCACACAACATTGTCCGAACTTTACTCTGTACTTAATTATATACAAGCCCTGCGGGTGGTAACAACAAGCACAGGGCTTTCGCTATATTTCAAATTTTGTTCCCCTGGCGTTATTTCTGTCTTCTCAGTAAGGATTGCCTTCATTGTGCCGCCCTCTGCTCTCTTTGATTCTAGTGTTCTTCTAATGTCCCTTTCTTTTACCTCTAAAACCTCCTGTTTCTTGTCTCATTGCTCATTCGCGTCAAATTTCTCTTCCTCGTATATATATATATATATATATATATATATATATATATATATATATATATATATGTAAAAAAGTCACACAGAAAAATGAAAGGTGGATTCCAAGTATTTTCGAACTTGTTCAGTTCATTATCAAGGAATAACGAAAAATTTTACAAAGGTGGTATATATATGAGAGACAGCAGAGTAATGCCCCGCCCATGATGTACAAACTGGACCCTGTTATTAAAAGGCTTATTTATAACGAAATTGTCCATTTCAAATCTTATCTCTTCAATTTATGAATTTAGTTATGTTTCTCTCGTTTATTTTTAGGTATTCACAATTAGGTGTGTATGTATTTATTTTAGTGACCTAAATGTCTACATTCTGTGCTCACAGTTGGAATTTCCGGAAGTAGACCTTATCTATTTGGTTTTATACTTCATATCCGTCTTTGATAATATATTTCTCTAGTTTGTGCCCTTTCATTTTACATGGGCAGGGCATTACTCTGCTATCTCTCATATATATACACCAGCTTTGTAAACTTTCGTTATTCCTTGAGAATGAACTGAACAAGTTCGAAAATACTTGGAATCCGCCTTTCATTTTCCTGTGTGATTTTTTGCATTTATTGCTCTACTCACGCGCTACTTTGTGAGTTTCTCATATATATATATATATATATATATATATATATATATATATATATATATATATATATATATATATATATATATATAATAAATGAAAATCATATTACAGGTGATATACAAAGGGTGTATTTAACAGCCAAAAGAAAAGAAAACTAGTATCACAAACCGGAAAACACTAAGTAAAATATTACGTGAAGCATAAAAAGCTTAATACAGAAAATGGGAGAGATAGAAACAGAGAAAATAGGGTGAACTATTTTAACAGCTATATGAAGGTGAATAGAGCTGGATTCGAACCTGTGTCATCAAGCGCTCATTGTTATCAGAACCACGACGCTCATCTACTTAGCTAACCCTCTTCAACCCCCTAAACGGTTGATCCAAGAAGCCTTTTGAATAACGAATGTAGTTTTTTATTCAGTGAGAGACAAGACAAGTGTATTTCTAGTAGGAGGGGGCACGAGCTTTCCTGTTTTCGGGCGAGAGTCTATCCTTTCAATTGCCCTGGGTGTAACCAAAGGGAAATACATAGGAAGCCCTGTGTGCTCCTTAAATGCTAGAGTCTGTTCACATCTCGAAACTAGCCTTATGTGTTTGTCTATTCGCCAACACAGCATCAGTTGTAAAGCCCAAGTATCTATTAATAATTTTAAAATATTGGGTTCTACTCAACACCCAATGTCTCTGATGATATTGGAATCACTGTGCATCAAGCAATACACTCCTTCCCTCAATTGTTACTTATCCTCCTTCCCACTTACAATTGCGTAATCTCAACGAGCCAATAATTTGCCTACCACCGTAAAGCAATTAACTTCGTTACTAATAAGTCTTCACCTTCGACTCTTCATTCTGTACAGTGAGCTAATTATGCATGCGAATTAATTAGTGTTTAATTAATCATTTCCTTTTGATTTATTGTTTTCTATAGTTTTAATTTATAACTCTAAATTTAGTTTTAAACCTTTAAATCCCCTTCACAAATCCCTGTTTTTTTTATATTACCTCGAAAATGGGCGTGTATAGCCCGAAACGTCGGAATATATGAATCCTGTTTCAATGGTATTCACTTTCATCCGAAGCTTATATATATATATATATATATATATATATATGTGTGTGTGTGTGTGTGTGTGTGTGTGTGTGTGCATGTGTGTGTAGCGAGAGGGGTTGGTTGGTTGATCCTTATATGGAGAGATGTAAGTTGGTTGATGCTTTGAATGATTGTGACTTGTGACAGGATCACCAGTGCCAGATTGGATCAACATTCCACCTCTGCTACATGATTCGAGAGCTTTGCTTGAGGATGTCTGACCAAATAAGTTCTTATTTGAATTTTTAAAAGACTTAATGAGAAAATAAGCTTATTTTGAACTTTATTTTAATGCCAATCCTATCCGCCTAAGTGGATGGATCGCAACGATGAAGAATGTGTGTGTCCTCGACTGTTTGTAATGTTGATCTGATGTCATGAGCATAATGTCTCTTGTTTATATGTGCAGAGAAGAGAGACAGAGAGAGAGGAGAGAAAGAGAGAGTGAAGTCGTGTGAACCTGACACAGTTCGAGGGGTAAGTACGGTAATTGAAAAACATAATTATTGGTGTCAGAGGTGAAGGGCCAATAAATACTGGTTGCCTAGTTAATGAATGAACAAAGAGGGCTCAAATGTTCGCTAGCTGGGACACATGACAGCGGCAAAGAACGAGTTAATGAGTATGTACAACTTTTGTGTACATGAATCACTATATATATATATATATATATATATATATATATATATATATATATATATATATATATATATATATATATATATACACGAGGGGCGGTTAATAAGTTTTGAGAATTGGTAGGGCAAAACAGAGGAAGGGGGATGGCTGTTTGTGGGGGTGTTAGGACAAGTTATGATAAGTCAGGACCTGCAGCCGCACGCTCCTGCCTCGTCTATTTGAGAAGCAGTAGCTGATCGCAGATCGTCAGTCACAAATTTTTCAACAATGGAAAAGGTTGAGCACCGCGCAGTGATCAAACTTTTGACTAAGGAAGGCAAGAATGCAAAAGAGATCTATGAATGCAATGTTGCAGTGTACACCGACACCACCCCTTCCTATGCAACCATTGCTCACTGGAATAGGGAGTTCCACCATGGTTGTGAGTCTCTTGAAGATGACCCCCGTCCAGGACGCCCGTCAGACGTAACCAACGAGGACAATGTAGCCTGTGTGGAGAGGATGATCCTTGAAAGTCGACGGGTGAAGGTCGAAGAAATCGAGCGATAACTTAGAATATTACATGGAAGTGTTATCAACACCATCCACGACAATTTGGCCATGACTAAGGTCTCTGCTCGTTGAGTCCCTAGAAACCTCACGCCCCATGATCGACTTCAACGTCCTCAAAGTTTGGAGGAGCTGCTGCTCCTGTACAACCAAGACCCAGCGGGATTCGAATCACGCATAGTGACAGGTGATGAAACGTGGGTCCATCACTGGGATCCCCTAGCGACTACTTTTTATTCCGCCAGCTCAAGGCTGCACTGTGTGGACGCCGGTTTAGGGACGATGAAGATGTCGAGCTCGCCGTCCAGAAGTGGATTGAACAGCAGTCGGGAGATTTCTGGTTGTCGGGAATTCGAAGCCTCAGGGACAAGTGGCGCAAGTGTATTGAAGTCGAGGGTAGTTATATAGAAAAATAACAAAACACTTTTCCTCATATCTCGTTTCCTTATATCCGAATTGCAAAACTTATTAACCACCCCTCGTATATATATATATATATATATATATATATATATATATATATATATATATATATATATATATATATATATATATATCACGACAGGTGACATAAAATGTGACTGTAAAATTGTGAAATAAAATTCTACGATATTATTTATAACCCAAATAAATGTTAACGCCGTCGGCTACCAATTTCACCTCTGTTCCTGAGTAAGTGCAGCGTGATTAATCGTCTACTGCCATAACTTTCTGAACTGCGTATAAATCAATGAGTGATATTCCGCTCTCTCCTTGTTGACTAAGATAATAAGGTCGTAAGTGAATTGGGAGAGGACATATTGACTAATTCATCTTCTTCACGATATTTATTCAAACTTCGAGGCCATATTTCATTGTCCAATTCAAACAGAATTTAATTATATCAGTTATTAATGACAGCGTTCAATAACAGCTGCAGTCATAGTCGGATTTAAGAAAATAGTCTGTCTATCTAAAGAAAAGTAGACTGGGTGCAATTCAAATTTCAATTACTGTCTAAATAAATTAACAGGATCTAGATTTCAATTACTGTTTAAATGAATTAACAGGAGCCAAGTGTTGCAAAATATTAAACTTGCTTCTAAGTCAGTCGCCTTCTTGAGTAATTCTGTCTTACGCAGAGGAAGGTTACATAACATAATAATTGTCAACGAAGTGATAACCTTTACTCATTGAGTAAACCTTCATCCTTTATTATAAAAGGTTTGCTAAAATATTACCATGAATACATTTTTGTAAATAAAAAAATAATATTTATTCGGAATTGAGACCGTCCCCTTTAAAATAGGCTTTGTAATAAATACAAACCTGTCTCTCAACTTCTTTTCAACTTTTAAAACCACTCAGTGTCAATTTTCGGAATATCATCTAGATTAATCAATCTATTTCTTTCGCCTTTAATTTCAGTTGTCGAATTTTCCTCGGTCTTCGAAAGCACTAACATTTCCAATAGCCGTAATTTCAAGAAGTTCGCCTCATTTTCTGATTTTTCCTATTGTTCTTCGCGAAATAGCATGGCTTAATATAATACAAATTGGGCCCTCCACCCGGAGGTGGGGAACCCTTATTTTTATCATTTTCAAGAGATTACAAACATTTTATATAAGTCACATGAAATGAAAGAAAAATAGGGAAAGTTATATAATACTATCAGAATGTAGACAAATCAGAGGGGAGATAAGAAACTTAAGCCGTCCTTCAAATCGGAGGACGAAAGGGCAGGGAGAGGTAAGACGACCTCAAACTTAAGTAATTTCACGGATAAAGATGACTTATTTATTGACACCAAATACCAGAGTGACTGATTTTATTTATATGAGCGCCCATTTGAGGTATAACCACCAAGGGTATAAATGCCGTACTTAAAATTCCTGCCTAGTACTAGGCAAGTTTAAACTTCCACCAATAAACAAACCAGAGAATAGACAAACAAACCAAAAACCAATCAACAACCAAAAAAGGCAACAAGCTAGAAGCGAATGAAAAGCAAGAAGGGGCAAGCTCACCCCAGCACCAGGGTTAATGTACTTAAAAGAAGCCTGTAAAGTTTACAGTTCGATAAATATTATTACTTATTCAAGATATCACTAATTTATATGGTATCAGCGCAATGGTATGCTACCAAACAAAATTTCTTACAATGAAATTTGGCCCTATTTCTCGAGGGGGATTTTAAAGAAACCAATTTTTTGGTACAATGAAAAACAGAGTTTTTAGCAAAATTTAGGTAAAACCTGCCCTTTACTCCCACTCTTCTAAAGGAGAAGAAATATGAAAACCATCCATAAAGTGCCACAATAAAGAAGATAAAAATAGAAAGAAAAAAATAGAAGAGTGCAATAAAAAGAAAAAGGAGGACGTTGAGCGCTAGAAAGTTGCTTAAAGTGCAACCAGGGTTTAGGGAGGGGGGATTTTAGGCTCTGTGATTAAAGGTAGCCTCAACCAGGAGGTAATGGTCTCCCTAGAACCTAGGAAAGGGTTTAAAAATTTCCTTATTAAAGGGCAAAGAGAAATAAAGGAAAAAATATAGAGAAATTCCTCCTTTGTTTCTTGTGAAAGCTGAACCTACCTCATAAGCTCCGATCCAACGTGGGTGTATAATAATAAAGAACGCACATGGATTAACTCTAAGAGCTGTCCCTTGCATACTCATACTTATTTCAATATATGGAATAATAAAGGGTGTTCTATTAAGACGGATCGAAGTTAGCAGTAAATAAAACAGTGTTATTGGTGAAAATTTATTGATTTAACTATTGGATCATGTTATTTGAGTCATGTCAATCATGTGTGAAAAATAATATCGCTGAAGTATCTGCCAAGGCTTCGGCAACATACCTCCACTCGATGGTCAAAATATTTGATGACGTCTCTGCATAGTTGCTCCTCGATCTCACCAATATGCCTTATTATCTCATCCTTCCGCTGTTGAATTGTTGTTGGCTTGTTGGCATAGACCTTACTTTTGATATGACCCCAAAGGAAGAAATCTAAAGGCATCAAGTCACACGATCGTGGTGGCCAATTGACCTCGCTGTTTCGAGCGATGATGCGACTTGGGAACTTTTTATTAAATAAAGTCATTGTTGCATTGGATGTGTGGCATGTGGCGCCGTCCTGTTGAAACCACAAATCTTAGACATCCATAGAATTAAATTCAGGCCATAAAAAGTTGGTTATCATGGCACGGTATCGCTCGCCTGTCACCGTAACAGAATTCCCGGCATCATTTTCGAAGAAATACGGCCCAATGATTCCGTTAGCAAAATTGCACACCAAAAAGTGACCTTTTGTCGATGCAGTGGCTTTTCAACAATCTTAGTGGGATTTTCATCAGCCCAAATGCGACAATTCTGCTAATTAACGAATCCACCAAGATGAAAATTGGCTTCATCACTAAAGATGATTTTTTGCGAAAAATCATCATCGGCTTGTCTTTGCTCGTGCACCCAATTGACGAATGTACAGCGCTTCCAATGGTCAACAGTCTTCAGTTCTTGTGTCAATTGAATTTTGTAAGCGTGTAGCGACAAATCTTTTGTCAAAATTCGATGTTACGTTGTTGTGTAGAGGTTCAATTCCTGCGCGCGATGACGAATAGAGGTGTCTGGATCTTCGGCCACATTCTCGCGCACTGCAGCAATGTTTTCAGCTGAACGGCGTAAACGAGCACGCAATGGCGTTTTCATATTTTCCACCAACCCCGTTTGTTTGAATTTACGGACAATTTTCCTAATTGCACTCTCGGTTGGTCGATTATGTTTACCAAAAAATCGCGAAGTGCCTGAAATGCGTTTCTGTTTGAACGTCCATTTTCATAATAGGCTTCGATAACTTTAAAACGTTGTTCGATTGTTAATCTTTCCATGTTTGAAATTGCCAAAAACTGAAGTTGTTAAATCTGAAAGAAAAAAAAAATCATTAGACGCTTAAACTTAACTCACATTTAAAATCGGTCCAATTTATTGGAACACACTTTATAAAATACCAGGCATAATAATCGCATACCAAGAGTCCAGATCGGCCACATAACCAGTACCAAAAGTACAGATGATAACAAAACTCTTATCAAGAGTCCAGATCGGGGAAAAAATTCATACCACTAATCCAGATCGTTGACCAAATCCGTTCTACGAATCAAGATCTGTGACAAAACCCATACCGAGAGTACAGATATGTGAGAAAAACCCGTATCAAGAGGTCAGATCGGTGACAAAATCCGTACCGAGAGTTCAAATCTGTGACAAAACCCGTACCAAGAGTCAAGATCTGTGACAAAACCCGTACCAAGAGTCAAGATCTGTGATAAAACCCGTACCAAGCCTCCAGATTGGTTTTTGTCTACGCTCGCAGGGTCGTTTCATTCCTATTGAGATTTTGTTCGTCTCAAAGGCATTGAATTCATTTGGGCCGAATTGGGAGGCATTTTTATTCTTTTACAAATGACAACACTTGAAAGTTTAGGGAAACTAATCTTACTTTTAATGAGCCTCATATTTGGAGTTCATACACAAAGTTTTGCACAATTAGAAAAACTTTAACGTGTCCTCAATTTTTTTTCAACTTCTGTGACCAAGTCGCTAAAGGAGAAAAGGAAGGGGAGGGAGTTTCTTATGAGGTCCAGGATACAATACATTGCAGATGCAGAAACAAGAATATATTCTTATGGAACACTATTTTGGTAATAAGCAATTATGTGATATTGCTCTGTGAAAGAACTACAAACACCATTTAGAACAATAGATCCAGAGAAAGAAAAATGTTTTGGTAGGCTTAGTCAAAATTCTTCTCATCTGCTCTAGTTTTATTTTAATTTCTTCTAAGTAGCAATTTATTTATTTTCTTCTAAGTAGCAACTTGTTTAATTATTTTATTTTTAGTAGCGATTTAATTATTGTTGTTCCTTTCTATTCATCTTCCCCGTTGTGTCTTCTCCCTCTTCACAAAATAATTTTAAATTTATTTACTTTAACCAGAGTTGGTTTAATTAAAATTTGTCCATTAACAGCTTGTGTAAACGGAGGGGCAATTATTGATGAACCGCAGCTCATAGCACTTCCACCATGGAATCTCATTGGGGTAAGTTAATTAACAATAAAATACACCCTTAAACGTAAATACAGACAGTACAAAAGCGTATAGAGACCCAGGTTTCCATTGTCAAGCATGCTTCTTTTTACTAATCCTCCTGTAATTGCTTTTGACATTCCTTTTAAGCTGGTTAATCCTCTTCTGTGATTTGGTCGATCTTAACTTTGATCATTTGCTCAAATTTTCCCTACAATTGCGATTTTTATAGTATATATTTAATAATAATAAAATTTATATCACAAAACGAACATCCCACATTCCAGTCCAATTTACTAAACTACTTAACTTTCATCCCTGGAAGAGAGGTCAATCCCACTTAACCTATTGGATATGATGGCGCGTTAGTGATCTCAGGGCAAATCAGACGAACATCAACACGCCTTAATCTGTATTATAATAGTAAATTTGTTGATTTCTTTTGTGATTGAGCGGAAGAGAAAAAGAGAGAGAGAGAGAGGGATTATTGAAAGTTTTGAGAGAAGGAGAATTGAGAGAGGCTCTCGACAACCTGCGTAAGTTCACAAGAATCAGTGTCTCCCAAGCCTTAAGCTGACAGACTTAGGGACTCTGTTGCTGCTTCCTCATCTATCATTCATCATTGTTTCGCTGCAATGCCTATTTCGAATATTAAACTCACTCACACTTTACAGGCACTGCCAGGACCCAGTCGTCCTGGTTTCGAACCACCACCAGATGGAAGAGGGATCCCTTTGCTTGAGGAGATCGTGATGACATCATCACCCCGCTGGGACAAGATGTCAACGTATCCACAGGGTTTGAATTGTACCTGGCATCTGCCGGTGCCATCAGCCCAACTTGTCCAAATTGATGTTCTTCAATTCGAAACAGATGCTGATGATATTTTGCAGGTAGGAAGCCTTCGAAAGGGATTCTATTTCCTAGTTCTAATTTCTAGCTCTTGTCTGAATATGTTCCTAAAGGTACCAAAAAGAAAAATGAAATGACAGTCCAAGAACTTCCGTTCTTATTTACAAAGATAAAAATGATTGGAATCAAATTTTTAATTTTCCTTAGGGTTATCCACATGCCTAGACACACTTTTTTGTAGTATTGTTGTTCTGTGGATATATATTATACCTTCCTAGCCTCATTAAATAGAGTTAAGAGGATTGATAGTATAATTAGTGGCATTTTTTTATCATTTTCTTTTATTTATTTATCCATATTTTTTATTATCTCTCCTCAGTATTTTTCAATATATTTGCCATCGCTGTGTACACAGATCTCCTAAACTTTTAAAATATATGGCTAAAAATTGGTTAAATTTGTTTAGTTTAATTAAATAATATTATATAGATTGGTTTAATTGGTTTATTTAAAAAAATATAGCTCTAAATAGTTTAATTTAAGATCATTATTTTATACTAGCAAAACCCGCCCTACGGGCGTTTTATACTAGTCACGTGGCGCTTGTTTGCTTCGCTCACAAAATTAAGAAAGTGTGTGGGAGAAATAGGTCTTTTATTTCACAACACATTTCAAATTAAAATTTGAAATTAGCATCTTGATCTTTCATTTTGAGTCCCGTTCTCATTTTTTTTTTAAATGCACAGACGGATACACACACAGACAAATCCGCACACACATACACGCTAGTATTTTCAATTAAGCTAGTATCATTATGATTAAATAACGAATTATAAACTCATGAATTAACTAACTTAACAATGTGTAGCGTGACGACAGCAAAAATTCATCTCTAACCAAAAAGGGGAAAAAAGGAGAAAGAATTTCAAATAGTTTCCAACTGTATTTTTGTTGAGATCAAAATTAAAAATTAAAAAGTACTTGTAATTCGTTGGGGGGAGGGTTATTGGGTCAGAAACAGAATTAAAGTTCAGAAACATTTGGACTTGGTCATGTTTTCTCTTAGCTGAAGGTTAGATCTGTAAACAATGAATAATGTACAGAGGTGTATCATTGAATGTCACTTATCAAAACGGACTATAAAGTGTCCATAAAACATGAAAGCAAAATGAAGCTTTAATAATTTGTTAACTTTTAAGGATATAAACAAAATTCGAATATTCATAGAAATATAAAATCTTCTTCTTTATGATAATTATGTTTATTTATGATAAAAATGAACATGTAAAACATGACAGCGATGAATTTTAATCCCAATTCCCAAATTGATCAGATGTCAGCCTCTCTGATTCTGTTCGAAGCCCACGGATATAGATCAATAATCTAGGCGTGATGGTGTCAAATAATGAAAATATTTATTAAATACTATATTACTATAAACTCTGATTATAGTGCTATTTAATAATGTAAAATTTTATTTTTTTAGGAATAGAATCTTTACAAGTATTTGAGTATTAGTTTACGCCATATATTTAATGGACACACTGTTTTAGGTGTAATAGGAAAAAAAATACTGCACCTTTGGAAAGTTGCGCACCGTCTCTTTCCCTAAAGTCTTACAAACCTCTCCCCACAAGACTTTTAGCTGAAATTCACTTGTTAGTTTGGTGTTCTTAGTTTCAACTAAATAACTGACGCGTTAAATTAGTGATAATGAAGGTTTAATCTAGGAGTTTCAGAAATCTCTTTGATGAGGTGGGCAACCCTCAAAGTATTGTAGTGAAAATCGATCTGTGCGAGGCTAGCATTTATTTTTCTTCGAATCTTAAACGAAACTGCAACGAGACTGTAACACGCAGAAAGTTAGAAAGGAGAGAGAGAGAGAAAGAGAGATAGAGAGAGGTGTAAATAAAATTCGTCGCTTCGCGGTGTATATATTGAATAGAAGTTTTTTCATGCTTTTGAATTTAAAACCAATATTAGTTTCCCGTATGCTAAAGCTTTGGGCCCCTTAAAATCGCATGAGAACGGAAATAACATAAATATTACATTTATGTATTCAAATATCATACAAAAATCCTTGACAAGACTGCGTCCCATCAATCATGACGCTGGCGTATACCCTATACCATGCTATAATTGCAATTTGTCATACATCGGAGAGTCGGGCCACTTTAATTAAGGGGATCGTACTGGTTTTTTAAAAAACGGTTTTACTATTGCAACTACATTCCTGGAACTTGGTGTATTTATAGAAAAGCCAAAAATAAAAATATTTTGTTCCTGGCTAAATCACGTTTTGTGGCATATAAAACGGGATATTGCAAATTTAAAGTAAAATGGTCCACTTTGCTAAAATGAACTACCTTTTTGTCTTTAGAGATAGAGAAATGCAGTTTTTACCATTGGATTCAGCGTCTTCTTCTTAAAAGAACGATCTAAAGAATGATTTGTTTTTGTAATTTATTTTTTTTATGAATATTCGAAAAAAAATCGATTTGGGGACATTTTTTTATGATTCAAATAATCATAATATAATAAAAATAAAAGAAAAAAAAAACGGCTGCAAATGTTTTTTTATGTAAAGAAGACGCTGAATACAATGATAAAAACCGGATTGCTCTAGCTCTATGAACAGAAAAGTTATTCAAGTTCAAATTCGAAAAAATCAAATTTTTCAGGAGAGCAGCTTTAGTGAATATGATTTACATATATATTGCTGTACCATCTAATATTTACATATATATTGGATATATGTCAATATTTATATATATATATATATATATATATATATATATATATATATATATATATATATATATATATATATATATATATACTCTGTGTGTGTGAACATCTGGTTTGATGTTGAAATTTTTCATGAGAGCAATTTACATATACATATATGGATGTATTGGATATATATATATATATATATATATATATATATATATATAGTTTATGCGTTTGTAAGTGTGTTCTATCGGTTCTACTCGCATGGTAATATGAGGTAAGAATAGACCTCCTCAACAACTCCACCACTGAAGCGTCGGGGTCGTGAGCTCGAATATTTTGACCATAGTGCAGCGTCAGCTTGCCTATGTTGGCATTAGTCAACCCGTGCTGTCCTGCGAACAAGTTTCTCTGAACAATCTTGCTCCTCTTGGTCGTCACTTGTCTCTGGAGGTCCTTCTTTAGGTTTCGAAGACGTGCACCCAGACGTTTGGAAACGTGGTTCACGCACTCTTCCTTGACCAAAGGTACAGGGTATGGACTCTTTCCATCATTCATGGCCATGACGGCATTAAAGGTTGCAGAGTGTCCATCTCCAACAAAGGTGCTATATTTGAATCCAAGTGCTTCTGATCGTGTCAACATCCTCTTGGCTGCCTGTGCTTCCATGGCACCGGACTGGGACTTGCCATAAAAATTCTTGTTGCATCGTGAATTGTCTTCCAAATGGTAAATTGCGCAAAAGAAAGGCATTTCTCCTTTTTGAAGCACAGCTCACAGTAATTGCACAAGACTTCGTAGTCTATGACAAATCTGGTGTCACATTTTAAGACAAAAGCAGCACCGATGTGGGATTGGTGGTCTCTAGTCATCCAGAAATAATAGCTTGACCGCGGTGCAGAACAGAGAAAGCGACGCGTACTCAGAAAGCCTCACATGTGTCACACTGAAGGAAGCCTAGCAGACTCATTTTTTCAAATTACGATGTAAAACTTTAAAAAAATATTCTCTACACATATGCACATATTTAAAGCAAAAAAGTTTTAAGGGAAAATTTCGCAATTTTAGGCGGAAGGATCCCCTTAATAAGAGGATAAAAGAACATCAAGCTGATATAAGAAGAGGTGCAATTTCTTCAAGTCACTTTACGCACATGCAAAATTACGACTATAGAATCGCTTTCAACCAAGCAAAAATTATTTATAAATCAAACAATTATATTGAGAGGAGAATTTTAGAATCTATCCTAATTAACAAAGTCGATAATTTCAATTTATCAGGGGCAATACAAATTCAACAAATACCAGGGGCGGTCAATAAGTTTTGCGAATCAGGAGGGCAAAACAAAGGAAGGGGGATGGCTGTTTGTGGGGGTGTTATGATAAGTTAGGACAAGTCAGGACCTGCAGCCGCACGCCCCTGCTTCGTCTATTTAAGAAGCAGTAGCTGATCGCAGATCGTCAGTAACAAGTTTCTCAACAATGTAGAATGTTGAACACCGCGCAGTGATCAAATTTTTGACCAAGGAAGGCAAGAATGCAAAAGAGATCCATGAACGCATGGTTGCAGTGTACACCGGCACCGCCCCTTCCTATGCAACCATTGTTCTCTGGAATAGGGAGTTCTGCCATGGTCGTGAGTCCTTTGAAGATGACCCCCGTCCAGGACGCCCGTCAGACGTGACAAACGAGGCCAATGTGGCGCGTGTGGACAGGAGGATCCTCAAAAATCGACGGGTGAAGGTCGAAGAAATCGTGCGAGACCTCAAAATATCACATGGAAGTGTTATCAACATCATCCACGACAATTTTGCCATGACCAAGGTGTCTGCCCGTTAGGTCCCTACCGATTCGCAAAACTTATTGACCGCCCCTCGTAGTACAGTATGGTACATTATATCAAAAGCAGAAAGCATTAGTCTCTTTCATTTACGTTCACATAACTCTCCATCCACCGAGGATTAATTTTTCACTCACCTAACATCTACCCATTTACCTCCTCATTCACTCCTCGGTGGGCCGATTGATAAGTTCACAACTCGGCATCACATCAGGAAAGGGAACTTCTTTCCAATCGCGTTCACATTCACTTTTCCCATCAAGGATTGACTTAAACTCACCTAGTCCACTCATTCATTTTACCAAGCATTCCTCGATAGACGACCACACAGTCACAGACTTGATCCACGTCCTGTTGTATCCTTCGCGTTACCAAAATCTTTACGTCAATTCATATCCACTCATTGACCTCATCAAACATTCCTCGCTACTCATATTAATTAACTTCTGCGTTGATAGAAATCGATCAATTCTCATTCTCGCTCTCAATTTATTGTAGGAAAGTTGAATAAATCGTTTGTAACAAATAGTGTTGCAAATTTACTTTGATTTCAACTTGCGTTTCAAAAAAAGGGAATTAAATGCTACTAACCTAATTGGTGAAGACAACTCTTTTGTCATAAGAGAAAAAGCCAACATTGCCCTTTATAGGAGCTGGTAAACAGCAACAAGCGCTTCTTTAATTGGTGAACTGAATCCCAAGTTATATCTGACAGCATTAATAGTGTTGATCACGTTGCAATCAATGATCATCATCATCTCTCTCTCTCTCTCTGTATATATATATATATATATATATATATATATATATATATATATATATGCAAAAATAATCAACAAAGGACACGTGATCTAAATGCTTGAAATATCCCAACGGAAAATAATAGAGAGAATAAGCCTAAGCGCTTTCGTGTTTACATCATCAGGGGCAGAAGAACAATGAAATAAAAAAACAGTTAATAAACAGAGGAGTGTGATGTCATTCAAACGTACCGTGAACAAAGACAATCGTTTAGGGAAAAAAACACGATTGTCTTTGTTCGTCGGTACGTTTGAATGACGTCATATTCCTCTATTTATTAAGCGTTTATCTATTTCATTGTTCTTCTGCCCTTGATGATGTAAACACGAAAGCGCTTAGGCTTATTCTCTCTATTATTTTCGTCTGGGGTAATTCAAGCATTTAGATCACGTGTCCTTTCGTGATTATTTTTGCATATATATATATATATATATATATATATATATATATATATATATATATATATATATATATATATATATAAGAGAGATGTAAGGTACCTCTCTGTTATCGTGCTTGGGCTAGGTTAGTAAGTATGGCCCAACAAAGTAAAGTACTGAAAATATTTCACTAAATTGTTATTCCTAACCGTTTTCTACAGAAATATCAATGATAAAAATGTATATCTGTGTTTCTTGCCTAAATAAACTCTATAATAAAGCGAAGAAAAAGATTCTCACTCATTTTGGTATTCTAAAGTTGGACTGCGTGACAGAAATAATATAGGAGCAAAATCATAAAGGTAAATTTGGCCAAAATGAAAATTTCTTAACTTCATTTGCAGGTGTGGGAAGTGAACGGCCTCGAAATGAAACCAATTCTAAAGTTCTGGAATGATCAAATCCCACGTCGCCAGATTCGATCATCCACTCCTTTGGTCTTTAACTTCCTTTCCAGCGTGCAAGAGCACGGTTCCAGCTCCGGATTTCTTATCAACGTAACTTACATCTCGAGAGGTGAGTTGGCTGCACATTAATGCGAGAAAGACCGCGGTAGTAGGTTTGAAGGACTTTTAGGGGAAAATTCTTTACGTGAACCACCAAATCATAGGATTAAAAAATGGAGTAAAATAACCATCCGTTATAAGGTAGGTTAATCTTCTTGAGATATTTATTAAATGGTGTTCAGACATTTTTTTTTATAATGGTGTTTTCCCGACTAAAATTAGTAAACAGTTAATATTTGATTTTCAATAAACTTTAAGCAGTTCTCTCATGACCATTGGTGTCCATTTAAAAAAAATACCTAACATTGCTGAAAGAATTGAGTTTAAAATTTTATTTGCAAGATCTCAGGCTAAAACTTGAAGTTAAAGTGTTAGGGCACTTTGAAATCTTCTGCTCACAATATCCTCTCGTAAATTGTGAATCTAGAGCTGTATTGTCTGCCCTAAGTGATAAAGAATAAGAGATGAGAACGAGAATCAGATACGTGATTTCATTTATAAGTGAAACCTTTCTGAATATGGTGTTGGGAAACTTGCCCCGCAAACTCGTTGTAGCATAGCGGGTCGCTGCTTAGTCCTGGTGCTAGGCTAACTATAGTTTTTACTAACTTAACTTGGGATATTTAGAAAAAAATAATGTTATAAAATCTAAACATTTGACTGCAGATGGTTGGAAACTCCTCTTTCTAGCATTTCCTCCCAAGACCGTTAGCGCCCTTTAATTCCGAGAGATATTTACTGCCTGGTAAATTTCAACTCCACCACTTGACCAAATTATTTCTCTTCGAATACCGTCTGCACTGCTAATTCGATAGATAAACTCAAGCCAAATTGATACACTGATTACAATGCCGAAAGACGTTAACTCACATCTAGAATGTTAGTCTTTGTATGGTTGTTTGATTCCAGTGGGCATTGCAGTCGATTCCATGTGAGTTAGAGACTTAAAGCCATCTCCTTACTGACGACTTATACGCTGCATAACATATATGAACAATAGAAAAAAACTAATATTTTTACCGTGATTCAAATACCAAAACTTAATTTAATTTCCTCTCCAGCTTGTGATTCAGTTCCCCAAATCTTCACCGAACCACGGGGTTACATCGCGTATCCACGTCATAACCTTAAGGGTGATCATTGGGATCTAGAGGATCTTGTCAATTACGGACCTGATTCGTGCGATTGGATTGTAAAGGCGCCAGAAGGATACGCCATCAACATTACCATTCTATTCTTTGACACGGAGCTGCAAGACCAGTTGGAGGTAAGAATCTTTTAACTAGAAATGTGATGTGTCGAAATTAGGAATTAATGCAGGAATCAACGCAATGTCTCTCTTTTTTTTGCTAGCTAGACGGATATATATATATATATATATATATATATATATATATATATATATATATATATATGGTACGGTTAATGTATTAGCATTTTTAGACAACTGACTCTACTCCATCGTGACACCCTTCGTCCTCGAACTGGAAGATGAAGGGTCTCATGCTGGATCAGAAGTAGAGGCAGTTGGCTAAAATTGCTAATACATTAACCGCACCAATTTGTCTTGGAAATTTTCCCATATATATATATATATATATATATATATATATATATATATATATATATATATATATATATATATATATATATATATATATATATATATATATATATATATATATATATATATATATATATATGTGTGGTTTGTGTTTGTGTGTGAAATGAGAACAATTAAAAACAATTAAGTGGGTCTTTTTATTGCATATTTCAAGAACTATTGTCGAAACATTTGAAACAGGTTTGTTTCAAAACCCGTTCATTGGGTCAATTGGCTTAAAAAGATTAAACATAGTAATCGAATCAATTATCTTAAGTTAATAAACGCGATTATTGGTTGAATTGGTACAAAATAGAAAGTATTTTTATTATTTATTCACTTAGTCATTACTAAGGAACACTATTATTGCCACCCTTGTACCAAACTAACGAACACTATTATTGGGTTACTTGGCCCAAATTAACGACCACTATTATTGGGTTACTTGGCCCAAATTAACGACCACTATTATTAGATCCCTTGACCAAAACTAGCAAACATTATTCTTGGGTCCCTTGGACCAAATTCATGTGTCAATTCACTCAAACTATCAAACACTTTTATTTTTTTTTTTTTGCTCAAACTAACGAACTTATTCTTGGGTTCGTTGCAGCAAACTAACGAACAATATATTTGGGCCACTTCACCCAAACTAAAGAACCCTATTCTTAGGTCGCTTGGACCAAACCAACAAAAACTATTATTTGGTCACTTCGCCTAAAATAACGAACACAATTGGGTCCATTGTGTAAACCCTAAGAACACTTTTAATTTGCACACAATAACGAACACGAATAATGAGTCATATCTCCCAAACAAAGAAACACAATTAGTAGGTCATTTCGCATAAACTTACGAAGACATTTATTGGGTCACTTTGCACGAACTAATGAACACTATTATTGGGTTTCTTGGTCCAAATTACTGAACACAATTATTTGGTCCTTATTCCAAACAAAAGACCCCTATTATTGAGTCCCTAATCCCAAAGTAACGAACATTATCGTTAGATTGCTTAGCCTAAACTAACAATCTCAATTATTTTGTCACTAGGCCTAAACTAACGATCATTATTATTGTGTCACCGGCCAAACTAACGAAAACGATTATCGGGTCCATTTGCTCAAAATGACAAACTCTATTATTGGTTCAATTCGCTCAAACTAACTAACACTAATTTTGGGGTTCTATGCACCAAACTAACGCAAAATATTATTAGTTGTATTATTTATTACTAGAAATTTATCACTAGTATTATCTATCACTTGTATTATTATCAATCGTATCATTTATCTCTAATATTATTTATCACGTTTAATTCTTGTTTTATTTATTACTAGTATTATTTATAACTTGTAATGTGTGTCGCTAGTATTATTACCAGTAGAATTATTTATAAAGAGTATTATTAACCACTTGTATTAGTTAACCCTTGCGTTATCTATTACTAGTATTATCTCTCAGCAGCATTTTTGCCACTAGTATTATATACCAGTTGTATTATTTATTACTAATATTATTTAGCACTTGTATTATTTATCATTCATATTATTTATCACCCCTATTACTTAGCACTCGTATAATTTATAACTTCTATTATGTATCATTAGCATTATTTAACAATTTTATTATATATCACTAGTATTATTTATCTCTTGCATTAATTAACGCTGGTGTTATCTATCTCTATTACTATATTCAGTACTATTTGTTCACTAGTATCTTTTATCACTAGCATTATTTATCAGTAGCAGCATTTATCACTAGTAAACTATGTCGTCAAAAAATAACACTTTTATAGGATCATAATATTTTTTACCATATCATCTTCAGTCGTATCCTGAGAATAGATATACAGCCATACATAAATATTCCCAAATCAACTATAGCGTTAAGAATACAAAAAAGCAATCGTTAATTTGTATAATTTTGTGATATCCATGATTAAAAATTAAATAAATATATAAATGATGAAGGTAAACAAGCTGGAAAAAAATGACACATTTCAGAAATTTGGCACCTCTGTTTTAAAACACATTCGTCTCAAAATATTTCTACAGTTCTGCCTCAAATGCCGCAATAACAAAATAAATACTCAATTAAATCATCACTAACTCTATAATTTAAGAAGGGGATTTTTTTGAGTATTTGAATAATAATTTCATCTTAGTTTGGTTATGACTTATGTTTTTTTATCAAAGTTATTTCTAATAATTTTTTTATAATATCAAAAAACAAAATGGTGAAGTTCAGAAATAAATATAAGTATCGAAATTTTGTGAAATTTTTAAAACCCAAAGAATTACAAATGGTGAAGTTCAGAACATTTATTTTTATATCTTCTTCTATAACTCTATATTTTAGTAACGTGATATTTTGAAAGGGGGAAAATTTAGTTTAGAGTTCCTTTTTAAAATTATTATAATTGGCGAAGTTCATAAAATTTATAAAAATTTAACCATGGCTGCTTTTTTTTAGATTTTAAATTTTAATCTTAGTAGCGAAGCGCAAGGGGGGAGTGGCGAAGCCACTGCTTGGTATATTTTATAAGCAAATGTCATATCTATTATATTTATTAATAAATATATCCCACATAGTCAATCTCTCATCAAATGATAAAATAATTGTGACTGAACAAATTCAAAGTAAAATTTGACATGCCTTATTGGAAAGAGATCAATAAAAGAGTTAAATTAATGAAGCTAAGACGAATTAAAATGTGTGGTAGTATATATTTTGATTACCAAGATGGTGCTCAACTTTGGTAAAATTATCTCAATTCAGCAATTAAAGCATATCTACTCTTGGGTTTAATTTATTGAGTGTTAATTAGAGCCATCAACCGATTTACCTCATGAACTCTTGATTGATTCTTTCATTTCAAGTATGAACTAACTTTAATATCCTCTCTAGATCAAAGACGCCAAAACCCAAATATTTGTTCACGGTGGAAGTTTCCCAAATCAAACACAGGTGGTTTCCAAAAGCAATCAACTCCACCTTCATTTCTCATCGAAATTTGGAACGAAGAAAACAGGATTTCTCCTAAGTTATTCTTGGACACTTAAAGGTGAGATACCCTTTATCTCAGCATTAAGTAACTCAGTGTTCGAAGGGTTGGTCATTGTCACCCCCATATAACCATCTTTAAGACAGCGCTAAACGATAAAATGATATTAATCACGACTGTTTAACCTAATGATTGTATGTAAGTTCATTAAAAATGGAAATCTTTCTCTATGCCATTAAATCAATATTTCAGAGGTGTTCATTCTCATGTCCCTCAAACCACGTTAAGACCTACTCATAATTGATTAATACTCATTTATGCCAAGCGTTACTTTTGCGCAGCAGTAATCTTTATACTTGAACCATCTTACAAGGCAGGTCCTTTCATATATTTCAATCCTTTCGTCTTTATGTGGAGGAGGAAATATACCCATACAGTAATGTAGGAAAATCCATTAGAGCAATATTAAAAAGCTTCATAGTCTCACCTAACTCGTTTAGGTCCAGTCCGTCTAGCCAAAACAGGTCGCTGCGCTTGTCAAAGAATTCTTCCAAATAAATTAATTAATTGAACCTCTTTTTCATGGCAGAATACCTTAGGAGAGTTATTAATATATGAAGTTGTTTCCTAAAAAAACATTTGCCTGCCCTATTCTTAGAAGAATACCTGTACACCACGTTCTACTCTTCTCCTTCAGCTTTCACGGATGACAAAAGCCTCAAATGCCTATCAAAGGTCATCCGATAACATAACATAATTTCCCAAATGACAAAAGCCGCAAGGGCATATCAAAGGTCATCCGCATCCTTCACAACCTCCCACAAACTGCATCCATAGGATTGTATCAGATCATGCATCTACAATATACATTTTAAACCATCCACAAGAATGTGTCAAAAACAAAAGCATCACCATTGAGGCTCGTCAAAATCCAAATCACGCATAATATAAAATAATAGAAAAACTGCATCCACGAGAATAAGTCCAGAATACCCCCCATCCCCCCGAAAAAAATAAGTTAACCATCCCTCCCCATATAATTATACAATCTTCCCTTGAAAATTTATAAATTTGGACTGCTTATTGTCTCTTGTTTTAAACCATTCTAATAATCTACCACTATGTTGGTGAAAAAATACTTTCTAACATCTAACCTGCACTTCTATTTTTTTAATTTTCAAATGGTGACCCCTACTCTTATTACATACTACTTTCTAACTTAAATAACTTGTAAAACCTGATAGTTCCAACATGCATAATATATATCATATCTTGCGCAGATATGTTCGTAAAATCGTCCTTTGGGTCGAGGCGATAGAATATTAGAACTCAAGCACAGAAGTTTATTAAACTGACTCGTTTCGATACAACTCTTATCCTCCTCAGAGACAACTTAGGATATTGCCCTTAAAAAGTTTTTATATGCACATATATCACAATAATAACTACATACGTACTAACAAACAATATGGGTATAAATAAAATAAAAATAAAGCTATAAATCTATTAACAAACAATGGTCAAGAACATGTCAAGGAGATAAGAATAGGGACAATGGTCAAAGTAGCGGTCATCTTAGACTGGGATGGTGTAGAAAGATAAATAAATACCCCCTCCCACGCTAACCTGAGGCTTAAGGAGAAACAGATTGTGTATCTCATCCATCTGTTCTTTGTTCTTGCACTCGAAGGTTTTTGTACTAATTTGATCGACTGTTAAGTCTTGGCTTATTTTCTTGTATACATATATTATAGATTGTTTCGAGAAGAAAGAGTGATTGACTATAATTTGGAACAAAGTCTAAAATTTGCGTTTCTCCTTCCTAATTTTCTTATGTGACAAATACCATGCTTTATTCTTGCAGGTGTTTTGAGGCCTCCATTGTTGAGGTTGTATGTCATCCTTCTTGAGAATTTTGTTTCGGTCATTTCAATATGAGTGAGGGAACACGTTTTTTTATTATGCCTGACCTTAAGATACGAAAAAACGCCTCTATCTATTTTTTTATTTATCCGTTTTTTATTAAAGCAGTTCCTAACCGTATTTTCCAAAAACAAAACAAAGGAAATCGCATTCATATACGAGTAGTTGCAAATATCAAAATTGACCTATAGTCGCAGCATTTTATAATATATCAGTAACTTTCGGCATGGAACCAAAATATAGGATAAAAGATTTAAAAATTATGCATAAATACATTTTAATAGAACGTATTACTATCGTGTTGGGATTTAGATGTGTTAGGAATGTTAACCAAGTATAAAAGAGAGTATCAAGAAATAACAAGGAACAGTTATACATCCTTCAATTTTCGATGATACAGAGAAATTATTTCGAGGCAATAGTCAATACCCAATTTATGATTTTAAGCAAAGCTCAACAGTCACTTTGTGAATTTAGGCAAAAGCCATTTCACAATTTGTGATTTTAAGCAAAAGCCAATAACAATTTGTGATTTTTAACAAAATTCAATACTCAATTTATGAAAGTGAATAAAATTCAATACTCAATTTATGAAAGTGAACAAAAGGCAACACCCAATTTGTGATATTGGCTAAAGTTTAAACCCAATTTGTGATATGAGCAAACGTTAATAGGCAATTTGTGAGCAAACTTTAATAGACAATTTGTGATTTTTAGCAAAAGGCAATCCCCAATTTGTGATATGAGCTAAAGTTAATATGCAATTTGTGATATGAGCAAACGTTAATAGGCAATTTGTGAGCAAACTTTAATAGGCGATTTGTTATTTTCAACAAAATGCAATACCCAATTTGTGATATGATCTAAAGTTAATACCTAACTTGTGATATGAGCAAACGTTAATAAGCAACTTGTGATTTTAACCCAAATTCAATACCTAATTTCTGGTGTCGAGCAATTTATCATTTCGATCACAAATCAATAAGTAATATGTAATTTGGAGCAAAATTCAATCCCTAATTTATGATTTGAGGCAAAAGTGAATACCTAATTTTTAATCAGCTTTATAATGGTTTTACTTATTTTTCTTACTCACTTCAAGGTGATAGGAAACTGTATCATAATTACTTGAATCACTCAAAGAAATTACAAAAAGAGTCGCATAAAAGAGAAATACTGCAATGAAAATAAATAGTATTAAAGAGGGAAAATTAGATTGGGCTAGTTAAGAAATACAAACTTTATTATTTGAGTCAAAAGGCGAAAACCAATGAAGGCACAAGCACTAGACATTTTAAAAAGATTATTAAGTAAGCGAGTGGGGATAAGAGAAAATATGAGGCGATTCCCTAATCGGAGGAACCGAAGGAAAAAGAATCCTGAAATATGGTTGGGAAACTGCATGACTGATGGAGTCATTGGAAATGGGAGTAAAAATGCGACACAATTAAACTTGGAAGTAATCAGTCGAATAATAAAGAAGCGGACTACGAAGAGAACTGATATTAAGAAGTAAAATACAGAGAAAACTGATATAATGAAGTAAATTACAGAGAAAACTGATATAAAGAAGTAAATTACAGAGAGAACTGATATAATAAAGTAAAGGAGAGAGAAAACTGATATAAAGAAGAAATGTACAGAGAGAACTGATATAAAGAAGAAAGGCAAAGAGAGAACTGATATAAAAAAGAAAGGTATAGAGGGAACTGATAAAATGAAGTAAACTACAGGTGGGATCACTTTCAACTAGAATCCACTAACAGAATTAGCTCAGGTCTCAAATTTATAAAATTATCCCTTATGAAAGATTGGTGAAGTTTGTCTTTAAATTTCACCAAAATTATACATTAAAATGTAAAATTATCAAATGGAGTAGCATAAATTTCGCAAAGGAGCAGATGTATAAAAAAGTAGCACACGATTTTATTAAAAAGTAGCAAAAATCTCGAAAATTGCGAATGATAAAATGTTCAGCCGACTGACGTGACAGTCTTCCTCAAATGGCGGACCCCTTAACCACAGTCAAAAATCGCTTATTTATGTCGACGATTGACTAGTCTAGTCCTAGTTAATAACCTAGTCCACATTGACGCTAATTTTGCATAGCAATTCTAATTTACTCAATTAATTTCACTGCGTCCTTTATTTTCAAACTAATAAAATGGAAAAAGTTTTGTAGAACAAAAAGTAAATTAAATAATTGATTAAATTTACTTAAAAACTTTTTATTTTATTTTTTCCACAACGGCAGTTTGAAAGAAAATTACCCCTTTATATCACATACCGGTCTATATTGCCTGTAGACCGGGAGGAAGGAGTACGGCAGAATGAGAAAGAAATCAATAACATGAGTAAATATGATGTACTAACAAACAACCACCCTGTAACCAAGAGTATATCACTGTTATTAAATTCGTACGGGTATAATCCACTTCTCTTTCACATTTGTGTTTCACCTAACTTATTCCATGTTGTCTGTCAGATGTGGTTTTTCCATTTTGCCTTTTGCAAAGATGAGGCACAATATCCCCCTCTTTTAGGGATTTGCGGACCTTCAAGGGAGCGTGCCCATCTCACATAAGGGCGTTAGAAGGGCCGGAGAGTAAAGGACATGATTGTTGTGGTTGTATTTTCACATGTATTTTTTGGCTACCTAACGATTTAATGACGTACGGAACGATTTGAAGCAAGAAGGGGGAATAAGGATAAATAAGAAGAATCTTAAAAGATGAATAAGAATAATTTTGAGAATCAGATATATCAGATAAAAAAAGGAGAGAATTTCTATTGTTGTCTGGGGCAATTGCAAGGGAGAAATAAATTTATTTTTTAATGGCTTTTGTCTACGAAAACACAAAGAGAACTGAGCGAGTAAGAACATTAGTTTTTTTCTTCTGAAAAAGTTAAAGTTATCGCCTGAACATTCTCGGAACCTCCCCTTATAAATATATTTATAGGAAGAATTTTGAAAGGAACAACAATTAAGCGAGACGGGGTTAAAATTAAAAGCAAATAAGGAGAGGATGTGTGGGAGCGGTCATTGGACATAATTAAGATAGAATAAGGCTAGAGTAGTATGTTATATAGTAAGAGAGGAAATAGTGGAGAGAATTTTCAAAAAAGTTAGAAAAGAGAGATTTTAGATCGATTTGAGAAAGTTTTTAATCGCTAGTGAAAGGGTAACCCCTGGTGTCAAACATGTTTTTAGAATAATTTGGACAGAAATAGCGATAGCGATAAATTCCTGGTGAAAGGGTAGCGTCAGAAATCAAACATGTTTTGAGAATAATTTAGACAGAAATAGCGATAGCAATAGATTTCTGGTGAAAGGGTAGCGTCAGAAATCAAACATGTTTTGAGAATAATTTAGACAGAAATAGCGATAGCGATAGATTCCTGGTGAAAGGGTAGCGTCAGAAATCAAACATGTTTTGAGAATAATTTAGACAGAAATAGCGATAGCGATAGATTCCTGGTGAAAGGGTAGCGTCAGAAATCAAACATGTTTTGAGAATAATTTAGACAGACATAGCGATAGCAATAGATTCCTGGCTAAAAATTAGCTCATGATGTCAAACATATTTTAAGAATAATTTAGCCATAAATAGCGATAGCGATAGATCCCTCGTGAAAGGGTAGCTCCTGATGTAAAAAATGTTTTGAGAATCGTTTAAACAGAAATAGCAATAGCGATAGATCCCTGGTAAAAGAGCAGCTCCTGATGTTAAACATGTTTTGAGAATAATTTAAGCAGAATTAGCGATAGATCCCAGGTGAAAGATAGCACTTTGTTGTCAAACAAGTTTCGAGAATAATTTAGACAGAAATAGCGATAGCGATAGATCCCTGTGAAAGGGTAGCTCCACATGTCAAACATGTTTTGAGCATTATTTAGACAGAAATAGCGATAACGATAGATCCCTGGTAAAAGGGTGTCTCTGGCATTATATATATATATATATATATATATATATATAGGCTCGAAACGTCTTCTATTTTTGTCACAAATGCTCAGAATCCCTTTTTGTCTCTATTTCTTCCTCGTATTTTCCATTTATTTCAGAGTGTCGCTTTGAAGTCGATCCAACCGAGGGAGAAATTCAGTCCCCCTTCTACCCTGATAGTTATGGGATGTCTCTTCAATGTACCTGGTCCTTAACACCCCCTTCAGGTTCCATAGTCCATCTACTAATTAGTAGGCTGAGGATTGACCAAGGGGACTTCCTGCATGTAAGCTAGTCCATCCCATTTGGAGGAGTAGTAGTAATAATAGTGTTTCACCAACCTGCCTTGATTTGGCGGATCTCAAACGGATAATGAAATAGACATAAAGGATAGTATGACAATTGCTGGTAAGTCTGAGGGCACTAGGTGCCGGTCCTCTTTGGGGGAGAGGTGCCAGGTAGTATTGTGTTTTGTCACCAAACAGCCTTCAGATGGAACCTTTGTTGCCACGGGGAGGACGGATCTGTTCCACGTCAGAGGTATGTGGATATAGATACCCATCGGCAAGTAGGGAAAGGCACTAGTGTTGCAATTGGCTATGTGTGTGATGAGAAGTGTAAGATCTACCCACCCGAATACAGGGCTGAGCACACCGAGTCCACCAATTGGTAGCCGCATCTCTTCGTGCACTGACGTTTGTGGCCGCTCAGGTCGGGATCCAACCGGTACCGCGACGTTGGCAGACCAACGCTATATCCACTCGGCTAGCAAGAGTAGGAAAAGTTAATAAACATCATTAAAATAACACTTTATTTTAGTCATCATTTTTCTGGAAGGACGAAATGTTGATGTGTTTTGATGGAATGAGAGAACAAAAGTCATGACTGTGAAATATTGGCAGTGGAGAATTGTCCTAAAGAGAATTCTGTTGGTGGTTGAGTTTCTTCTGATGTATAGTGTTGATGAGCTCCAATAAAAGTAGTCGAACATTATTATGGTGGAGTATTTTTAAGTTCAAAGGATAACCTTCCCCCCCTTTCTCACTTTCTCTATGGTTTTTTTTCTATCGCTAGGTCACAGACGGCAGTAAAAATGCAGTTTTAACCTCAACAACTCCTCCAACAAGCGACCTATTTGAATTTACTCCCAGGACATCCCTCATTATTCACTTCCTCAGTGATGACACAAACAATCGAGGATACTTTCTTCTCAAATATGATGTTTGTAAGTACTCCAGAATGAAATGGCTAGTGTGACGACTTCTATCTCTACATAGCTTTTGTTCATGCTACTGTGTCCATTTCGGCCTTGGATTGTGAAAGTTATGTTCTGGCTGGAGTTTCATATCTATAGTAGATGTTTATAACATGTCAATAGTAGTGTGTCTTATTTTCCTCATAGTTTATCGTATTTATATGATTAAAATGCATAAACGTTTTAATGGCTGCCCATAACCAAGGAATTAGAGGTCTGTAGGGATTTGCGTACAGATATGAATAAAATCTTTAGCAGGAACAAATATTGTGCTACCTCGGAGTCTGATTCCGATTACAAACCCATACCGGATACGTGATTTTCCCGTAGCATACAGGTCAATTAAATTGATATGTATAAGTTTCTAAAACTTAAATACACTAAAAAAAATAATATTTAGTTTGTTGCTGCTTCATCTTTATGAATACTGCAACTCACTCTGGCAAGCTAGATATCAACCTCTGAGGTGAATCAAGATTGCGTTCGATTCTTGCCTTAACAGTGTTCAGAAGTGGTGCAGTTTGTTGGCTAATGCTTGTCTACAAGCTCCTTTAACAAGGCCTTAGAGGTAATCGATCAGTGATATCATTGGAATTTTCTGACCAAGGAATTAATAATTCTATATATCTGGTGTTGAATTACATTGTAACCACTTCTGTCCTATAACACAAAGCTCTATAATATTAAAAAAACGTACTGACAATCAACAAACTAAATTGCTCTCACATGGTCTCTAGAGGTATTTGGGAGAAGAAATATGCAAGGTCTGATTGTTTTGGACAAGAAACAGCTCGTAACGTGTAGTCTAATGATGCTTTACTATTGGCACAATTTAGTACCCGTGGCAGCGTTCCGCTATTCTTACCCTGACAACCGATCACCCAGAACTCTCAAAGAGTGAGAAGAGGGGTTTGTCAATGATAATAATTCTGTTCTACTCTTCCGCCCTCTAATCCTTGTACCTTCTGCAGAGTCAACTTTACTTTGATTTCTATGCTGGTAACTAATAGCTTCTATGCTGCCATCCTTGTTCTCCAGAAGTTTAAATCTCACCGAGTGTGCCGATGCTTTCGCATCAACTTGTTTCCATCCTTGAACAAAGTCAACAATATTGGTCGTACTAATCAAAAGCTGCCTTACGATGAGACGGCTCAGATTCATATTTAACACACTCTGTCGTTTTGTGGCCTTACTCGGCGCATTCAAACCTGTCTCTTTGAACGTCTTAGCGATTCGATAGACTGTTCTTAGAGGCGTATAGTCGTAGCAGCAAGCTCTAGACGAGAGATTATTTTAGTGCAAAGCAATGGTGACAGCACGAGTTTTCTTGGGGGTGACGTTTGTCAACAAAAAGGAAATGAGAAAATGATATAAAAGTTTATAGTTTACTTTAATTGCATTGTTAGCAAGAGTTTCAATTAGCAAGAAACTTTTCACGTCGTTAACGATAGGGCAGCTGAGGGGTTGATCGGCAGATTAAATTTGTGCGAGTGAAAAGTTGTCGGGATTGTATTTTTAAGATGTCTTCCAATTTTACGCTTAAGAGATATATAAGATAGTCTACACAATAATCCAAAGAGAAATAAACTACACAAATCAAGCAGACATCAATAAACGACGCTAGATCTTATCATCGCTATTTTCACTGTTTTGGGGTCGGCGAGACCTATCTTGGTAAACACCCATTCTACCCCCAAAACACATCTAACGAGGTAAAAGCATTGATGGTAGAGCACGAAACAGCTATAAACTCGGAATTCAAACAGCCATTGCATGATATACAAAAATAGACTGCATGCACATAAACACCCACGCACATTAAAGTGATGCTCATTCATCCATTTATTCATTCTAAGAGATTTAAAGACATTAATTTTCTCAGCTCAACTTAACTCAATCTTATCTGCGTGATAAACTCGCTCACTATAACTGAATCTAACCTAGACAAAATTCAAGTTTATTTTGGTCAGTATCAGCCTTCAAACTCTCTGTTACTTTTAATTCAACTGAAGCCTGAACGGAATTGAACTTGTGAAGTGTTTTCCATCAAAGAACCTCTAGCTTTATAATAAAGGACTTATCGAATACACGCTTTATATTCGCTGCCTGTTTTTGAGATGATTCTGACAACAGCGTCGGAGAGAGAATATCCCGACGCTACAAATCAACTTGGAGTTCCAAGCAGAGCCATATTTTCTAGGGGGGTATTCCCAATATGACCCCATTGCCAGGAAGGGCAATAGGGTTCCTTGTACCTAGGTGGATTTACTGTTCCGCCACAATCGGGTGATAAGTAACTAACAAAAACCAAAATTCCTGGTCTGTGCCCTTCTTTATCTTCTAATTGATGGCAGGTCCCGGTTTTTGAGTGACCTAGACAACCTATCCCAATGCTTAACTCTCAATGATACAATTTAAGACCGTTACAATCATAATATCTCTCAAAATGCTCTTCTTCTAGCCCAATAAGCTCATCCACCTGCCCCCCGTAGTAATCTTCGCAAATTAAGTGATACGCGAGGAGATAATCTCAGCCAAGAATTCTTCCAGGAAGCTTTTGTCCGGCGCCTCCCTTCAAAAATTAAAAAATGATACAAATATCGGCTTCCTGACACCTAAGGAACAGTTGGCAGAGAAGGATCACCTCGGTGGAGAAAGACACTATTCTCAAACATTGCGATCGGTTACAATTATCAATGAATTCCCTCAAGGAAGAATGTATCCTAATCAAAGTCGCCGTAATTACCTAAGAACCCAATGTTAGACTAGATTAAAAAACAAACAAACAAAAAAACACAACCAAAAAGTCAAACCCAAAACCGAGAGAAAAAACAAACATAAAACATGAAGAAGGAGGAAGCACATTCAGTGATTGGGGGAAGGCCCGCTTCTCACCGTCATGGGAGTATTCGACCAACACCAACGAGAATTGAATAAAATGGAGGAGGCCAGCCTCCTCGAAGAAATCAAAGAGTCTACAAGACTGTGACTACGAATCCGTCCTGAGTGAAGCGACAAGCGGTATCGGCCCCTTTCTTCCCGGTAGCGGGAGAAGTAACATGCGTGAAGATCCCCCAAAATAGGAGATCCAACAAGAATGTGGTCGCAGTAATGTGCAGGCGAGCGTTCCATCAAATGGTAGTCCTTCCCGCGAATGTGCACAATTAGAAGAAAACAGAAAGCGACCTAAAGCCAACAAAGCACTGGAGGTAGGTCCATGGGAACAGTGGCAGTGCAATGGTGCGCAACTTTAGGTTCCCTTCGGCCGTATCTCATCTTCTTTTCCAGAATGCCTGGAGGACTGACTTGATTCCGACTACGTAGTCAGTGTAGACAAACGCTGGTCTGGTCACTCAGTACTGGCCTACTCTTTGGTGCCCTCATCGACGCCAGGAACCAAGTAGAAGATAATCTTGATATCTGCCCGGTTCGCGACAACCTTCACGTCCCAGATACCACGAACCAGGGTGTCCGGAGAGTATAAGGACTAGGCAGGGCTTTTTGCGAGTTGCTAAAGATCACAATACTGTCTCCAAACCAGGCATGAAGCGTTAATTCCCGTGCCGAGCGGTTAATTGCAACTAGCTCGGGCGTGCATACAGACACAGCGCCTCGCAGAGCACCAATGATTTAAAAAAGAGAGGATATAGCGTGGAGGTCGACCCCCCTCTTCGGATTTGGAGCCATCCGTGTACAATGGCACACGAAGAGTTCTCCTTAAAGGTCGAGCACATAATTCCTGGTGCTTTGGAAGCTTTAAAATCAGATTCCTTGCAAAATTAGTCAAAGGTAGTACCTTCCAGGGTCGCGTCCTGGGAAGAACCAGAGGCACCACCAGCCCATACGCTACACACAGATCTTGAGGGAATTTTCTAGATCTAAACCAAAGGATTCAGGTTATGAGTTGTGGTTTCTTGGTGGCATGGGCACCGTCAATATCAGTTGCGGATGCAGTGAGAGCCGTTGGCGACTGAGGGAGACACAGGGCCCGCGCGTACAAGTGCATAATTCACTGTGTACAGTGTAGAGCAGTGTAGGTTCTCAGAGGGACGTATAGAAAATGCCAGTCGACAGGCGAAGACCGATGTGGTAGAACGGGTCCACCTTCCACAAAACGCAGTTGGCTGCGGCTGCGTAAAACTCGCATCGGTATTTAAACTTTGAACGAACAAAGGATCGGTAGGAAAGTAAGGTAGTAGCCCTATCGACACTCCAAGTGCTGAACTTCACGGAACGAACAATGTCAATGGCGCAGGTAGAAAGAGACCCTAAGGGTGTTAATATGAGCCTCCCAGGTGAGGGGCCGGTTGAAAACAAGAAAACGGTGTGAATCCACCACTTTCCAGCGAAGCCGTTTTAGGGACAAGTCTGTGTTGGAGTGAAGCCGTGGCTGGCGGCAGAAGAGTACTGCCTTATACTTGGCCAAGGAAGACCGAAACTTGGGCGCTTTGACAGAGAATTTCGGTTGAATGCCTGTTAGAGTCCACGCTCCAGAGTTGGCATTTGGGCCGCACCAAAGAGATTATACAGTTGATGCTCAGGGCAAAGATTGTGACACTGAGGAAACAGCCCTGCGGAACGCCTTATTCCTGCTCCATTACGCCGAAGAGCTCCTCCCCCCTTATCCCTGCCATACGCAAAATTAAAGATCTTGCAGTAATTCAGAAATAAAGATTGGTAAGCGTTTCCTCGCTCCCCCCCCCCCCATCGTGTGGAGAGTCTCCATAATACCGCTTCGCCATGCGGTATCATAGGCCTTCTCCAGATCGAAAAACATAGTTCCGTAGTGGCATCTACGAAGGAAGGCCTCGAAGATAACATTTTCCAGTCTAATCAGAGAATCCGACGTGGAGTGTAACTTGTGGAAGCCACACTGGGTCAATTCATGGCTCTAAATAGGTACAATTGAACTTTACTCCTTTTGAAAATTGAACTTCACTCCTCTTTAAAAAAGGCGACGGGATGGGGGGTGTTGAAGCTTTGGGGATTGTAAAACAGTTCTGAATCGCTTAAGCGCTATATAAACCACGTTTAGAGAAAGCTACAATTCGGTTTGTCTATTTCGCCGACTTGTTGATAACAAGTAAACAAAGTGATCATACTAAACTGTGACTTCTATTATCAGACTAAAAATGGAATTCTACGCACTTCTGAAACTAATTGAATGGCCATGTGAATAGGAGTCCTCAAGGTTACCTTTGTTAGTAATAGCAACCAACGTGTTAGGGCTTATAATATAGCTTCAGGATTAGATGGCATGCGTTTCGAAATCTTCTTTGAAAGATAGAAGTTAAAGATATTAGTTTGCACGAGGGAAATGGTAACATTTACTTTTGTCTACAGGTCCTCCTTATCTATAGGATGTCGAAGGTAGAACTTCTCTCCTACCTGTCTTGTTTATTTGAACTTATCCAACACCAAGAGATTCCCTCGGGATCTGCCCAGTAATGCCTATACCTAGTAGTCTCTATGCTATATAGGTGATCGTCCTTTCTCATATATCTGCTTCTAGGATGTGGAATAATCTGCCTGTTGTAACACGCTTGTCCTCCTTCATTTCGCCTTCGAAGCTCACCTATTCTATCCAGTCTTCACTTCGATGGTGGCCGCTTTTGAAGAGCAACCTTGAAGAGTGCAAACCAAAATACTTGTTATAATTTACACTAGTAGTTAATACTTAGGATAACTTCTCACTAGTTTTAGTTAATATGACCTCATTGGCTTATTTCCAAATCAGGCTTGAAATGAGTTTGGCTGTTATTGGGATGACATTATAGTGATTTAACCTCTGTTGGATTGTCATAAAACTGTAAATATGTGGCCATATCTGCTTGAGTGATGTATGGGGTATATCAAGTTGTAGCATTTGAGCGCTTATGGCAATCCTGAAGATGGGTACTGCATATAAATTGATGGAAATGGTTGGTCAATTAATGGGCATTGCGATATGGAATCTTCAAATGATCAGTGGTAAAATGGTTTGCTTCAAATGGAAGTATTTATTTAATTTTAAGGCAGGTCTCTAAACTACTTAACATAACCTAATCTAATCTAACATAATATAATATAACCTTACCTAACCCATCTTAAACTACCCTAGCCACAATCAACATAACTTGATTAATGTTAAACAAAGCAAACACCCAACTTTACTTGAATTCACCTAAATTAAACTAACCCTATAATAGCTTAACTTAACCTAAGCTAAACTAACTAAACGTAACATAACCTAAACTTAATCAAATTTAACCCAGTGCAATGGAACTTACCTTTATTTAACCTAGCCTAACTTAATCTGACCCAAACCGATCTAGCGCAACCTAACCTAACTTAATATCTACTATTTTTTTAATTATGCATTTGGCAAATTCTTCCGTTACACTAATCAAATAATCGCCCTCTTATCATTCAGCCTCATTGGACTAACCCTCAAATCGTCTTCTTAACAGTTGATCCGGGCAGCTGCAACTTCACAATCACTCCCTGCGGTTGGGCAACTCTGGACCCTCTTCAAGTATGGACATTTACTGGTAAACGTCGATTTCCACATTTCTGTTCATCCATTCAAGTTCAGAGTCATTGGGATTCGGTAGCATTCACTCAGTATAGTATGTAAATATGAGGCAAAGATACGGCTTAACATGTACATAAATGTACATGAATGACGTTGGAAAGTTAGTCTAATTTTCAAGTACACATTACTGTATGTATAAAAGATATAGTCGATTTTATGTGTATTGGACTCATGGGGAGGGGAGGGGGAAATTCTCCAAGTTACTAGTTGTCTCTAGTAATGAGTAACTAACTACCCCATTAACGCCTCATCATAAAACATACTTGAATACGACTCTAGCTTACGATAATGTTCAAGTTTCTGAAGCCTCTAGTCACAATGTTCCTCTATTTTTAGTCGCGTAAAAGCGACTCGTATAAGTTAATATGACGGTCTGTAGGTCGGTCGATCGGATGGTTATCATTTTATGTTTTAATGGGTTTTTGAAAGCTTTGAAGGTCGTAAGGTCATAAGTCAGAATAATTGAGAGCACGTGACTTAGGTCTGTTGACTTTGTTTGTGTCAACGGTCGTTAGTAACGTTTTAATTAAATGGACAACAGAACGATAAACCCTGTTTTCAGATCCAATCCTCTTGGTCTAGTCTTAAGAGCAGCGTTTTTAGGAAACAGATATTTATTATGCTGACAAATGCCATTCCCCCGGAAACAGGAGAAGATCGAATGATGACCGTTGAAGAAAAGGCCAAAATCGGTTTGCAGCTTTCTCGGGGTTATCGTACGACTCTCGCTTCCCCGTTAATAACCCCGAAATCTCCCGGTGGACATATGTGTCTTCAATTTCGATACATGTTGACGGGGCAGGACGCTTTTAAAATGACCATCTCCATCAAGGAAGAGGATTCAAACATGCAGGATCAGAATGTAGCCCTTCCATGGTCTGCCCCAGGTGCCAAGTCCTTGATGAAGATGCGAGGCGCCCAGGGGAAGTTCTTACTTAATGCCGCTGTTAATTTTACTTCGTCAGGGCCATTTCACGTAAGACATTTTTATTAATTTATTAACCAAGAGCTTATATTTTTAATTAAAACGAACCTCAAAAATGGAATCTTCCCCAAAGAGAGGTCTGTAAAGAAAGTGGTAGAGATACAGATCACGCAATTCTTCAGTTGTTAGCTGCAGCATGCTGGCTCATGCTACACCTAATTCATGTGCGAGATTGAACAGATAAAGTTTTATTTTTTACCAAATAATGGAAAGAAACAGACATTTAAACTGGACAAAACTGCATGAAAACAATCGAAATACCAATGAAACTGCAACGGAACCTGACGTCTAATTCTTGATCAGTTTGCTAGTACCAGTAAGAATAGTTTTCATCCTACCTTCTAGGAGGTTTACCACTAACATTTCAAACTAGGGTTTAATTGATATTTTATCCAAAATTTAAAATAAACTAAAGGACTTAGAGTCATTGAGAACCATCATTCCTACCACACATTTTAATATAAATTCTCTCATGTTTGCCTCCATCTCAAAGGGACACGTCAATTAATGAATGCCATGAAATATACATTTTAGGTGAAAATTCCTTTCTACAGAGAGATAATAAGATTTTCTTTTCAGTAATAGTATCTCCAAAATGTTTTAGTATAGGAAACTTTTAATTTCAGTTTTTAATCACCTATGAAAGAGGGTATGGTCCTCATTACAAGGTTGGGATAAGCGAAATTAAATTTTCTGAAAATAGTTGTGGATCGGAGCTCGAAGATTTGTCGTCATTTTCATGCGTTTTTCGATCTTCCTTTTGCGGCTGGAGAAACACTCATACTGATCATCGAAATTGGGAACTCGGAGACGAAGGTAAAATAGATTTAGTCCATTACAAAATTCGAACTAAAACTAGGTATAATTAATTTATTATTAAATTAAACCGAAAAAGTGTATACAAATATAAAAAGAAAACAAAAACGAGAGCTTTGCACTGGAACTTTTGAAAGAAAATAGGAAAAGTGCTTGAATTAGGGAGAATGAAAATATGTAGAAAAGAAAGATGTTGAAATGTTAGAAAGATAGTCAGCACGCAACTCTTCTGCACCTGCTTTCAATCCATAAAAAAGAGATGTTAGATAGGAACGCGCTTTCCGATAAGTATAATGGGGGGGAGGGGGATGCTCCAGCACAACAAAGGTATTTGCTTCTTATAATTATTTTTATCCCGTAATTGTATTCCTAATTGGCTGAAAGTTCTCCCTTTTACCACTTACTCATTCCCTTTGATTTGTTCCTTACCACAACTTCAGATAATCTTATCCTATTTAAAGTCCTTCAGTTCAAAGATCAGCTATGAAATAATTCACCACAAGATATTGAAGGTAACTTAATTGGATTTTTAATTCACAAAAAGTTGTCCCTTCATTTTATATCTCAATCATTCCATTTCAATTGTTCTTTACCGCAAATTTAGACGATTTCACCCTATTTATCTCACTCAATTCTAGATCAACTATGACATAATTTACCACAAGATATTGAAGGTACCTTAATTGTATTTTTAATTTGCTAAAGGTTGTCCCTTCTTTTTACCAGTCAATCATTCACTTTCAGTAGTTCATTACCACAAATTCAGAAGATTTCATCCTATTTAGGAAGTCCTTCAATTCAAAGATCAGCTATATAATAATTTACCACAAGATATTGAAGGCACCTCAGTTGTTTTAAGAATAAACCTATAAATATTATATTTACGTAAAACAATTATCATTAAAAAGGCTAAGGATAGAATTTCTAAGTATATTTATTAGCTTAATTTCATATTAAATATGATAAGAATTGATAAATATAAGTGATACTCAATTTCCATCTTTTCATTATTTTCCCCCTTTCATTCCATTCTGATCTCTCCTCCCTTCTGTCTGTCTTGAGCAGGCTCATATAAGATGTCAAGGACTTCCCTGGCCCTTACATCTGTCTTTCCGTAATTCCTATCCTGGACTGGCCTAAATTGGCCCTTAGGGTCTTCTCTGGGCCCTAATTCTGTCATTTTGTACTTTTATTTCGATCTGATCTAAATTGGTCCTTGGGATTTTCCCTGGTCCTTATTTCTCTCGTTCTCTAATATCAATTTTATACTGGCCAAAATTAACTCTTAGGATCTTCCTTTGTCTCTAATTCTAGAGTTTCTGTCTTGCCATCGCCTAAATTGGTTCTTAGGGTCTTTCCTTGTCTCCAATTCTGTATTTTTTGTCTTGCCATCGTCTAAATTGGCTCGTTGGTTCTTCTCTGGTCCCTTATTCTGTCATTCCATAAGTCCTCTCTTAGCCTGGCCTAAATCGTATCTTACTGTCTTTCTTGGTCCCTGTCGAGGTATGCCTGGGAAAACTCGCTCGGCGCAAGGGTGCATACACAAGCAGGGGTAGATAGCCGACCCTAGGCCGCCTGCGATATGCTTTAGGGCAATTAAAGGAGTGTGGGACCACCTCCTTGATTTTTATACAGAATATATATATATATATATATATATATATATATATACAAAAAGGGGGAACAAATTACTCGATAAAGATAGTTAATTGGATTGTGACAATTTAGGATATGACAGAGTTAAGCGGAAGGAGCAAAATTAACGTTGACTCGAATAAGAGATACTAATTAGGATTCAGCGGGAAGTCAATTAAAAAGTGAGTGTGGGTGACGATTGACAGGGTGTAATCAGGGGATTACAACACAAGATCGCTTTACCTTGAAGCGTGGCGGTGATCTGAGGGGGGGTAAAGACCAACGGCACTGGTCTTCGAGAAGATATTTCGGGGAGTCCAAACGAGTAGGACTCGTAGATAAGGGTTTTGAGTACTTCTTTTTGAAGAACGAGATTTTCTCTACTCCAGAGAGATGGAATCTCAAACACGAGACGGTTCTGTGGCTCGGCAAGGATTCTCAGTCGCGAAGGAACGGGAGTCTTGAAGGAGATCAGAGATGAGGGAGGCCGCACAGTTACCTGGGAAGAAGGTGGCTCGATAGCTTTCCTTTGAACAGGGGTCAAATCTTCACAAAGGGAAATCTGCTTTTGAAATCTTAACGACGAGGTACGATTCGAACAGGGGTTGCAGAACAAGGCGGGAAAACAGACAAAACGGCCCGAACGGAGAGACTGTCAGAATCTCAATTTCCTCAAGGAATTGCGGACTGAGGGTTAAATAGGCAGGTGGGTGTTTCGATAGATAGCCCCGGGGCATGGCCGTCCATAGATGATTCTTGACGTTAGTCTATGTAAACTTACTTCGAGATAACGAGTCGGATCGGAAAGCGATATTTGACTCATGATATGGGGGTAGGGTTAGTACGGCTGCGCTTGTGAGGAAATAGACATGCCTGAGAAGCATAGTAGTGAGAGCTCGGCGTTATCGTGGAGGAGGGGGAGCGAGGAGCGTCCGAAAGCAAATACAGCTGTGTCGGGTGACTCAGCGCGGGACTGCTTCCTTCTCAAAGATTCTATACTTCCCACGCCAAGTAGCACGTGGTTTAGAGCGAAGGGGCTGAAAGTGTTATTCCGAGGGGACTTCCTCTCACGCTGGTGATTCGAGGGTATCCCCTCACAGTCCCTAATTCTATTATTCTGTAATTTCTGTCTTAGTGTTGCCCAAATTAGTTCTTAAAGTCTTCCCTGGTCCATAATTCTGTCATTCCGTAAGTCCTGTCTCAGGCTGGCCTAAATTGGGCCTTAGGGTCGTATCTAGTCCCTAATTTTCTCAAGCCGTAATTCCTATATCGGCCTAACCTAAATTGTATCTTACTATCATTCCGCAATTCTTGTTTTATCCTGGCTTAAATTGGATTATGGGCTCTTACCTGGTTCTTAATTCTCTCGTTATTTTATTCTTGTCTCAGTTTCGCCTTAATTGGATCCTAATGACTTCCTTGGTCTCAATTATGTTGTTTAAAAATTTCTTTCATTGACTGGCTGTGACAAGATTTCATATTCTTTTCAGGTCGTTAGTTAGGTCATTCTTCTTTTTGGCTGGCTTTATTGGGACCTTAGGTCCTTCCCTTCTCCTTAAAATCTTTAATTTCTTTCTTAGACTGATCTGAAAGGGATCTGTGGCTGTTTCCTTTTCTGTAAGTTTATAATTATATTAATCTGAGTCAAATTACGTTAATCTTCGCCTACTTGCCTTAATTATTTAAATGAACTCAACTTCTAGGCGTCACGGCTTTGACTGACGAACGTCTTGGAGTTTTGTGGCAAAAGAAAAAATCCAAGTGGCAAGAACAACACGCGGATCTCGTCTCCCCGATAGTAACTAACTTAGGTTCGAGCGCTTGTCTGAAGCTGACCTTCCAAATCCACTCTCCAATGGTTGAGCTCAAATTATTAGTTTCGGAGGTCGAGGAGGAGGGAACAAGGACGAATTTCTTTGTGAGTAAGGAAGAGGACAACCGTGAAATCTGGGGTCAAGGCAGGGTGTCTTCACACAAAGTCCTCCATGCAAGTGTGCCCATGAATTTGACCTCCCTTCCTGCTAGATTTAAGGTAAGTGACATTTACCAAGTTTGCTTCTGAAAACCTGTCTCAAAGAGTCCATTATTAGTAGAATCTCTTCTTCCTCAAAGTGACTCTTATTGCGACTCTCAGGTGACTCTTCGAGCAGTTTCTGTGACGAGTCTGCATCACTCCCAGCCGCAGTCATTTGATTCCGGTGTTTCTGTTCAAAACATTGAAATGAACAAAGGGTCGTGTTCGGATGTGTTCAGCTGTAATTTCGACGACGGATTTTGTGCCTGGAAGATTATTTCCACCGGAAACTCTGTTTGGCATATTAAAGGTTTGATGTTTATTACCTGTTATATTCCCACTTTTCTTAAAGATGAATAAATTTCAAGAAGGAATCATAAACATACATAAAATCGAAAGAGTTTGAAATCTAATAGGTGTCATTTTTAGAATTTCTTGAGTACTGAGTAGTTTCTGCTTGAGTAAACAATTGCTTCGACTTGGGGGAGGAAGTGAACCGATAGGGGCGCATTGTAAGATAAAGGTGACCATATTATCAAAGTCACTGTGTGAAATGGAAGTTGAGTGTTGTCCAGAATGATGCGAAACAGTTATGAAGTTGCATCAAGCAGCGGTCGTGGGGCGGAGTGAAAAGCCAGACAGCATGGCAATTGATGCGATCTGAAACGGAACATGGTTGAAATACGGTAAAGTCGCTTGTTTATGATATATAGGTGGTAGTGGTTTATTATATATGAAGGAGTTGATGGCTAAGGGAGAGCTTGAACAAACTGGAGTTAATGGCAAGCGGGTGAAACGATCGTTTGCTCTCATCAGACTTGTTGTTTGCAATGGTGGATTCGATTCCTGGTACAGCTCTCACGTGAATCTACAATAAACTACTAGTTAAACGCTACCTGCCTAGTATTCAAAACAAGGCGCGACTTGAACTGCTTGATACCGGAAAGGTAGCTAACTTTCCATAACCTGGTCACTTTTACAATAAATGCAAGGTCCATGCCATAGGGGAAAACTAGATGGAAATGAAAGTTTATAGTAGACATGTCTACTCGTAGAGTACATAATTATAAATAGGGTTATTAGTTTATTGTATTAAAAAACCACATCATAGAATCTTTATAGAATTTTCATTTTTGCTTTGCCATTTTTTAAATTTAAAAAAAAATATTCAATTTTAATCAATAACTACACCTTTTCACCCTCAAATTAAAAAAAATAAACTTCAAGTTTTAAAAAGTGACTCATATTAAAAAATGAACTTAAAATTTAAAGTTGATTTTCATATTTTAGAAAAAAATAAACTTCAAATTTAAAAAAAAACTGACTTTCATATTAAAAATGAGGGGAATTTCTTATCCTGGCCAAAATGGGCTTTTAGGGTCTTCCCTTGTCTCTAATTCTGTAGTTTCTGTCTTGCTATCGCCTAAATTGGTTCTTAGGGTCTTCCGTTGTCTCTAATTCTGTATTTTTTTGTCTTGCCATCGCCTAAATTGGCTCTTTGGGGTAACCTGTATTTATGCTCAATCCCCCCGCACTTGGGTAGGAAGTCGAGTGGAGGCTTTTGCGAGCCATTAGGCCATTTCAACACCCATTGGTCCAACTTTGGTTGGCCATGTGCTGTAATGTCGTTCCTTGCGACCTGGAAGTGATGTTGAGCCCATCTTTTATTTCAGTTACTTTTATCTTTTTACAAGGTATTATTTCGCTTTTTCAGAGATCTCTTAATTTTTTGCACTTAGAAAATATCAGTATTGCAAATTTGAATTATTAAATATTTTTCCAGTGCAGTATTTGAAAAAATACTCACTTGGTTACTGAGAGGGCTAAGTTATGCATAGTATTGGTTGCTAGGGGCGCGAAAGAACTGACAATGAGGATGTGATGAGAAGAAATCCCACAAGCTATGAAAATGGGCTCTGTAACGTCACTGTAGAGTTGACCGAAATGTTGGAAACGTTCGTAAGATGACTGATGAAGAATTTTAGCTTTTCTAATTTTAAGCAGTTTATCATTACAGAGGCATATGGTAAGTATTATTGTAGATGTGACTCTTACAAATATTTGTTTGTATAAAAAATGGTATTTCATGAAGAAATAAGTGCCTGAGAAGCGAAAACACTAGGATATTTTTGCGTAGGTTGATGGCAAAATTAGTGCTGTCGACGTTACACAAATTCAGATGATATTACATTTTTTAATTGACATTAATTTGTTTTTAATTGAAAGAAACGTTTTAATGTTAAAAGGCAGATTTTTTCAGTTAAAGATAAACATGTTTAATATGAAATCTAAGTATTTTAATTTGAAAGTCAACTTTTTAAATTTGAAGTTCAATTTTTTTAATAAGAAATTCAACTTTTTAAATTTGAGGGTAAAAAGGTGTAGTTCGTATTGCCTAAATTTCTAACTGTCCTGTTTTAGGGACATAATGCATTAATAGGATTTTAGCGACATAGACATTTCAGAATGATTATAATATCAGACCTAGTTTTGTAATCTAAACCACAAGAGATTTTGATAATAATCTTGGATAACTTCTCAGAATGCAGGACTAAGTACCTTTGAATTTTGGCCTAAGGAATAGCGGAGTAGAGAAACTCTTTCTTATATTTTATAAGTTAAACCACAATAGGCAAAAGTAATTAGCAAATGGAGTTCCGACTCGGGTAGACTTTTCCTAAGATGTTACCAGAGAACTAACTGAAGGCTGTCCAAAACACGTATAGAAATCCTGTGCGTAAATATAAAAATAAAATACGTGACTGAATATTGCCTAGATAAAGACCAAAGCTCTTGGAATCCCAAAAATCTTTTTTCTGATTTCAATTTTCATCTAACTCAGAGTAGAATCTTAATCTGCTTTCACTGTGTACACGTTTTTGTTAGTAATTTTATTATGAGAAGTAAGAAATTTGTCTTCTCTATTTTGTTTACAAATTGGATAACACTTAATTAAGGAATTCTATTACCTTTTTTCCTTAATAAAGGACAAAATATGGGTCTCTGAACAATACTTTAATCTCTGAAAACCTTTTTCATTTTTAAATAATTAAAAACCTTAGGAAATGAAGATCAACATAGTAACAGCACTTATAATTCATTAGTTTTTAGGAAAGTTTTGACCAAGGATTTTGCATAATTGGGTGCAAGAACCAAACCAATTTCACAGAATAAAAGTCAGTATTCTGATTACGTTTTCTCTGATGACCCCTCTGTTTTCCTTTCAACATCAATTAACAATTTTATGTTTCTAAGGGAATCTCCCTTGGGAACTTCTAACTTCCCCTCTGTAATTGTTTAGTTGGGTTTTTAAGAACAGAAAAGGGGTTGCTAAAATGTAGATTCCTACTTGCGAGGGAATTGGAAAAGATAATTAATTGACCATGAGCCCCAAAAGACAGTATTTAATAAGTTCATTTTATGTTAAGGGATTTTTGTTGCTACAAATTCTGTGGATTTATTGTAATTAATGGCCTCTCTAGATGTATAAATCCCATGGGTTTTATTGTATTTTAATAACTTAACGAGCTGTTTTTAACATTTTCATTTTATGATAACGAATTTTCTAGCTAAATCCTATGATGTTTTATCGTTTTTTACTGGCTTCTAGAGCAGCGATTTTATATATACACATATGTTAATTGGGAATTTATCTGAGTCCTTTGAGGTCAAATGAACTCAAATGACTGGTTTAGTGTTAATTTAGACGAATGAAGGAAGAGGTGTGTAAAAGAGTTTGATCGAATGCCAGCTTCATTATCCTCAAAAGTTACACGCCTATGAGGAACTATGTCAGGTTCCAAAGATTTGCGTTACCCTACAGTTTTTACTGCACATAAAGTTTCTTATTTGGGCAATTTACGATATGTAGTTATCTTCCAAACATCTTCACTAACTCTCCATACTTTGTATGCTATTCTAAAGTTTCTGTAGGGGATTCATCTATTTTCTTTGTATAGATTCCTATCTGTATTTTATATGTATATTTTCTGCATATTATTTTATCTGTATAGTATATGTATATTGTATGCATATTATTATCGTATATGCTTATTATATGTATATTTTATGCAAAATATTATCCTATCTGTATATTATATGTATATGTTCAGCATATTATCCTATTTTTATGTTATATGAATATTTTCTTCATATTATCTAATCTGTATATTATATGTATATTTTATGCCTATTATCTTATATGTATATTATATGTATAATTTATGCATATTATTATCCTATGTGTATATTATATGTATATTTTATGCAAATTATCTTATATGTATATTTTGTGTAGGTTTTCTGTATATTTTCCAGTTGTATACACTTTAACACCAGTCACACATAGCCATAATTGACTAACACATCTTTATGCTTTCTCACGTTAACAATCAACGATAAATTTCAGCCTCTACATAATATTTCATGCAGTTTCCATGCATACACCGCCATGGGGAGCCAGATTAAGAATGTTCAACCATGTTGCAACTGATATCTAGAGGAGCGTGTGCCTTTCTGGCCCCAACGCCTATACTTAGTTGGATCTGCCGATCTGTATGAGTCACATATTTTCACTCTCCCAACTTCACTACTTTACAGATGTCTGTTTACGAACTTCCCAACTAAATTGACCTCGTTGATTTTCATTTCGTAAGATGCCGCTGATATTTGGAGATTTGTTCTTTCCCACACGTCTAAACCTACTCCTCCTTTACCCATTTATGAATCCCACCTCCGAGGTCGGAGCGTGTTTCCTTCTTCTTCTTCTTCTTACCTTCTAGCTTCTTATGTGTTTTGCCGTTGGTTTGGGGTTTGTTTTTGTTTTGTTATTTACTGTATTTTTGTTTTTATTTTGTTTTTTGCTGTTATTTTGCAGTTTTGTTTTGTTTTACTGGGGTTTTGTTAGTCTTTGTTTTGTTTTTTTTGCTTTGGTTTTGTTTTTGCTGTTTTTGTGTGTGCTTTTGTTGGTTGTTGTTTTTTTATGCTGCTTAGCATTAGGCTATAAAATAAGTCCGGCTAATTATGTTCTTATATTTAGTCGTCAGATTGAATCCCCCTCCCCCGGCAAAAAAAACCGGATCTCTCAACACAAACTTACACTGCAGATATCAGTCAATTCAATAAAGCTTCCTAAGAAGGACCAATTAGAGTAATTGGTCCAATTTAGTCTTGAGGATTCGCTAATAGGTAATAAACACTTGCACCGAGATCATTTAGACTTAATGAAATCCATTGTTATTGAACAGAGAACGCGAATAAAAGCTTTTCCGCCCTTCTTTCTCGAGGGAGTTCGGGGGAGTCGAGTCAGATGATTAGCCCGCAAATTGGAGGTCGACCTCAGAAATCGTTATCTTTCAGGTAATATCATTGTTTTGATGCAATTGTGATAACAATATTTGAGATGGGAGTATTTCTTATATAAATTAAGATTTTTTTACGATATTTTTTAGTGGGAATTTATAGGAATTCAGATTTTGTGAGTTAGTATCTAATAACACGTTTTTTCTTTTTATAAATTCGGATTGTTTACGTTATTTTTTAGTAACGGTATTTTTTTTAGATATTCAGATTTTTTTTACGTTATTTTTAGTGACGGGAATTTTATTAGAAATTCAGATTTTTTTTACGTTATATTTAGTGACGGGAATTTTATTAGAAATTCAGATTTTTTTTACGTTATTTTAAGGAATTTCAGATTTGTTATGTTTTTATTTACGGGATCTTTTTTAGAAATTAAGATTTTTAACGTTATTTTCTAGCGAGGTTTTATGAATTCAAATTTTGTTGGTTATTATGAGGTGACAGGAATTTTATTTTAAAAAATTCTGATTTCTTACGTTATTTTTTTAGTGACAGTATTTTTTTTTATAAATTCAGATTTTCTTTTACGTTATTCTTAGTGACGGTAATTTTTTTTTTTTTAGAAATTCAGATTTTGTACGTTATTTTTAAGAATTTCAGATTTTTCACGTTATCTTTTATTTACCTGAATTTTTTTAGAAATTAAGATTTTTTAACGTTATTTTCTAGTAACCTGATATTTTAAATAGAAATTCCTGTTCTTTTTTTACATTATTTTTAGTCAGGAGCGATGCGGTGTCCCGTACTCTAAAAAGAGAAAGAGAAATTATGATCAATTTTCTTCTTTTTTCACAATAAAGAAAAAAGAAACGTATCTTCTAAGTGTTCAAAATATTATTCCAAATAAAACTTTCAAAAATCCACACTATTACACCTATATATTTGCCTGACATAATAATCCCCATTTTTACCTTAACACTTCCTTGAAAAATGTCTCCCCAAACATATTCCAACCCTCCTTCCTCATCATTTTCTAGGTATTTAATCCAGAACACGAACCAGTGCATTAAAATTGCTGTTGCCCAAGGCGGAACACCATCATTTTGGGGATGGAGGAACTCTTCCGCCGAAGTGATTTGGGATCAGTGCCGTGCGAAGGGTAATTTCTGGCTGCATGAATGTATAAATTTACCTGCGTCGGAAACGAACTATCAGGTAACCACACGCAAAAATAGTTGCCTTGTTTCCACTTCACCCCCTCCTCAGCCTCTTAAGTGCCTATTTTTATTATTACTTTTCTACTATCACTCCTCTCCTCATCGCATACTCTTCTTATGTGGAATTACCACCAGGTTGGCATCAATATTTCTTTGATACATGCTGCCACTTAAAATTCCATTAACAATAAATTCGATTACGCGAGTGATAATCTTTCTTTCTTTAAAGCTCAATCTCAGTCGCCACAGGGGATAATCCGGATTAACCTAATGGTTATTTTAAGTCACTATAAGGGAAAACCTTACTTTCCTTTAGCGTAAGTCGATTACCATATTAAATATTTAACATATTTGGGGTAATTCCATTCAATGTTCTCTCATGGCTAAAGCCCTTCGCATGCATGTTCTTTCTAAAAGCCTCCCAGAAATTAAATCTTGCTACACTTAACGATATTAGAAACTTCCTGGTTTTAAAGGTATTTTGCCAAGATGCTTCGGTTCTAGAACAACATTACGAAATCTTTTCCGTGAGGCTTCTCATCACTTCAACTCATCTCTCTATACCCCCCCCCCCCCCAGCTTTTCCTTCTTGTTTTAACCACGGTTTCTGTTTGTTAAAAGGACCCATTTTATTTGTACAGTAATCTCCTCGGAGGAGTTGGCACTATTCGACACCGTCGAATAGTTTTGAATGACTACCGCTAGGCTTCGCTACGTTGTGCTGTTTTGCTAAATAATAATATTTCTATGCAATATTGGGTTTGAAAATTAATTATAGAGATAAAAGTAAAATAAAATAGATAAATATTAATGCTAATATTTTTGTGATAACGTTGGTTGAAAATTATATAATTATATAATGTTAAATTGGAAAATTAAAAAATTGGGTAAATTTGGCAACACTGTGTTAAAACAAATCGGTGTCGAAATGTTTCGTCTGTATTGTTTGAAATACCGCAATAATGTTAAAAAATTTACTAAATTTAATTTATTTTATTGGAAAATGCCATATATAGTTTAGTTATAATTAAATATACCCCAAACATTCCATTTCTCATCAAGTAATAATATATTAAATTGTTACTCATGAACGAAATTCAGCGTAAAGTGTGACATGACTAATTTTGCCAACTGAGCATACTCTTGTTGTATTACCCCAAAATTATTTACTTTCCAAAGAATCAAGTTAATAAATTTTAACTCAAACTTAACTAAATTTTAACTCAACCTGCCTTACACCGAAATCTTAACCTAACTTAACCTAACATAAGTAATACATCCCTAATCTAAATCTTGACCCAGGCCAACCTAACCTCAATCCTAACTCGGAATAGCCTTCGCATATTTTAACCTAACCTAAATTAACATATTTTGCTAATCTTAACTAAATTTGAAATTACTTGACCTAAAGTAAATATTAACCAACACAAACTTAACCATCCTCTAATTATGAATTTCTCAAGCTATTATTAAATCACTCTTAGCTGAAGATCCTCTGTCATCTGTAATATCGATGAGATTATGTGCCAACCATTGACCATACCTAACCTAACCTTTCCTAACTATAATCTAACATTGGATTGCTCAAGCTATTATTAAATCACTTTTAGTCAAAGATCCCCTTCCTCCTGAAAATTTGTCTTTATTAGGCGAAGCTGAAACCTAACATAACCTAACCTAACCACTCTCCAGAATCTATTATTAAACCACTTTTAGCACATTATGAGCCAAGCATAGATGTAAATATATGCCTCTTTTCGTAATTAAATTTTCTTTAATACTAAATATATACATTTTTCAAGAGAGCTTTTCTTTCGCACAAATATTTGGGACTGGTGATATCTTCAACGCCCTCTTAACCTAACCTAACCTAACCTAAACGAACCTAATCTAACCTAACCTAACCCAACCTAGCGTAAACTAATCTAGGGTATCTTGGGGAATCGGCCCGGCAGCGAATTAGGTGTTCGAAGCTATCGCGAGGCTTGTAGCGTGACCACAATCTATAGGTTTGGAACGAGCAACTTGTGCAAACATCTCGTAGAAAGTTTTTCCAATCATTTATGGCTTCTCTTCTGTTACCATTTTAAACTCTCTAACACCAAAAAAAGTAGCTGTCAACCCTCTGCACCATGTGTGAATGAAATAAACGATTGTCTCAAAAGATAATTTGGATTCTTCTGACCAAGTGTCTTTTCGCAAGCTAACACTAAAATTACATTCACGTTTATTACAAAACCAAAGGCAACGCGAGACGTTAAGGAAAGTTATATAATTAGTCCATTTTTGCAAAGTTGCTGTCCTAACCTAACCTATTCATCCCCAGACTAAAATGCATATAACAGAAAAAGGAAAGCAGATTCCGAGCACTTTCTTAATCCCAATTACTGTATGAAACGCTTCAATCCCGTAATCTTCAATCCACAGATCATGATCGGTAGCGGTACAGGATACGAGGCTTCGAAAGTTTGGATCGACGATGTCAACATATCCGAGGCAAAATGTCCATCTACTTTATCTGGAAGCGTTGCCCAGGGAACCAATAATGACGGATTTTCGTGGGAATGTCAGCCCAGATCGTCCTTGTGTGGGATGACCCAACCTCTTCCAGGGCTTTGGGATTGGGAATACAGCCAATTAAGTTCATCAAAAGAAGGTAAATGGGGGTAAATAGTCGATTTCTTTTATATTTAATATGGAGGAAAATTTGTGCTCTGACCTGAACTAAAGTTATTTGGAAATAATTGGATAAAATCATTTATCAGGTGTTCAAAAATTGGTCATGATGTTTAGTAGAGCAATGGTGATGAATGGTAACAGAAGGATCTATTTTTTATATGATGCAGAACAGAGCAGGTATTATAGCCATTGTCTTCATCTCAAGTGTAATCAACCGGAAATTTTAGACTGGATTGAATTCAATCCAAATCTTTGATTGATTGTCATTAATGTTTTTCGGGCATCCTTCGGGATATGCATCAGCATATAGCCCAGAAGGTACACACAAATGGCATCTTCATATAAACTTGGATTTACGTACGATATTCATCTTCATAGAATCCAGGAGTTTCCCACTATATTCATCTTCATAGAATCTAGGGGTTGTCCACGATATTCGTCTTCATAGAATCCATGGGTTGTAAACGATATTCATCTTGATATAGTCCAGAGATGGCCACGATATTCATCTCAATAGAGTCCATGGGTTGCCCCCGATATTTATCTTCATAGTGGAAAGATGTTTCTCACAATATCCATCTTCAGAGATTCGATGGGTTGCCTACGATATTCATCTTCAAAGAATCAAGGGGTTGTCCACGATATTCATCTTCATAGAATCCAGAAGTTGTCCACGATATTCATCTTCATAGATTCCAAGGGTTGCCCAGGATATTAATCTCCATAAACCCAGGGGTTGTCCACGATATTCATCTTAAAAGAATCCAGAGGTTTTCCAAGATATTCATCTTCGTAGAATCCAGATGTTGCCCCCGATATTTACCTCCATAGAATCCAGGGGTTGTCCACGATATTCATCTTCAAAGAATGCAGGGTTGTCCAGGATAATCACCTTCATAGATTCGAGGGATTGTCTACGATATTCATCTTCATAGAGTCCCGGAGTTGGCCACGATATTCATTTTCATAGAATAAGGTGTTGTCTACGAAATTCATCTTCATAGAATCCAGGGTTTGTCCACGATATTCATTTTCATAGAGTCCATGTGTTGCCCACGATATTCACTTGCATAGATTCCAAGGGTTGTGCACTTGGTCATCTTCATAGACTCCAGGGGATGTCCAAGATATTCATCTTAATAGAATTTAGAGGTTGTCCACGATATTCATCTTCATAGAATATAGGGGTTGTCCACGATATTCATCTTCATAGAGTCCAGCTGTTGCACACGGTATTCATCAACATATAGTCCCAGGGTTGCCCACGATATTCATTTTCATAGATTTCAGGAGTTGCCAGCGATATTCATCTTCATAGAGTCCAGGTGTTGTCCACGATATTCATCTTTATAGACTCCCGGGTTTGTCCACGATATTCATCTTCATAGAATCCAGGGGTTATCCACGATATTCATCTTCATAGACTCCAGGGGTTGTCCACGATATTCATCTTAATAACTCCCTGAGTTGTCCATGATATTCATCTTCATAGAATCCAGGGGTTGTCCACAATATTCTTTATCATAAAGTCCAGATGTGGACCACAATATTCATCTTCATAGATTTCCGTAGTTGGCCAGGATATCCATCTTAATAGAATCCAGGGGTCGTCCACCATATTCATCTTCAGTGAGTCCAGGTCTTTCCCACGATATTCATCTCCATAGAATCCAGCGGGCGTCCAACATCTTCATCTTCATAGAGTCCAGGTGTTGTCCACAATTTTCATCTTCATAGAGACCCTGGATTGCCCACGATATTCATCCTTATAGAATCCAGGTGTTGCCCACCATATTCTTCTTCATAGAGTCCCGGGGTTGGACACGATATTCATTTTCATAGAATCCAGGTGTTGTCCACGATATTCATCTTCATAGAGTCCAGGGGCTAACGACGATATTCATCTTCATAGTGTCCAGGTGTTGCCCGTGATATTCATCTTCATAGAGCCCAGGTTTTGGCCATGACATTGATCTTCATATATTCCTGGGATTACCCACGATTTTCATATTCATAGGATCCAAGGGTTGTTCACGCTATATATTTTCCTAGAATCCAGGGGTTGTCCACCATATTCATCTTCATAGAATCCAGGGTTGACCACGATATTCATCTTCATAGAGTCCAGGTGTTTCGACGATATTCTTCTTCATAGAGCCCCAGGGTGGGCTACGATAATCATCCTCATATAGTCCAGGGGCTGCCCATGATATTCATCTTGCTAGGATGCAGGGATTTTCCACGATATTCATCTTAATAGAGTTCAGGTTTTCACAGGATATTCATCTTTATAATATCCAGGGGTTGCCCACGATATTCATTTTCATTGAGTCCAAGGTTTGCCTACGATATTCATTTTATAGGCTCCAGGGATTGTCTACGATATTTATCTTCATAGAATCCAGGGGTTTTCTTTGATATTTATCTTCATAGAGTCCAGGAGTTTCCTACGATATTCATTTTCATAGGATGCAGGGTTTGTCCACGATATTCATCTTCATAAAATCAACGATTATCCACGTTATTCATCTTCATTGAATAGAGGGGTTGTCCACGATATTCATCTTGATAGATTCCAGGTGTTTTCCATGATATTCTTCCTTATAGAGTCCCCGGGTTGCCTACGATATTCATTATCTTAGAGTTTGGGATTGTTACGATATTCATTTTCGTAGATTCCAGGGGTTGTCTACGATATTCATGTTATAGAATCCCAGGGTCTTCGACGATATTCCTCTTTATAGAGTCCAGCTGTTCACACGATATTCATCAAAATATAGTCCCGGGGTTGCGCAAAATATTCATTTTCATAGAGTCCAGAGGTTGCCCACGATATTCATCTTCATTTTGTCCAGGTGTTGCCCACGATATTCATCTTCATAGAATTAAGGTGTTGCCCACGATATTCATCTTCATAAATACCCTAGGTTGCTCACGATATCGATATATATAGTGTCCAGGTTTTCTCCACGATATTCATCTTCCTTTATTCTAAGGGTTGTCGACAATATTTATTTACATAGAATCCAGGGTCTCTCCATGATATTCATCACCCCAACGCAAAAAATGTTGCCCACAAAATTCATCTTCATAGATGCCCGTGGTTTCCCAGGATATTTATCTTAATAGAATCCAGGTGTTGCCCACAATATTAATCTTCATAGAATCCCAGAGTTTCCCACGATATTCCTCTTCTTACAATTTAGCGGTGACCAAGATATTCATCTTCATAGAGTTTAGAGGTTTCCCACGATATTCATCTTCATACTATCCAGGAGTCATCTGCTTCATTCATCTTCATAGAATCAAGGGGTGCTCAGGATATTCATCTTCATAGAGGCCAGGAGCCGCCCGCGATATTTATTTTCATAGAATCCAGGGGTTGTCAACGATATTTATCTTGATAGAGCCCAGGTGTTGCACACGATATTCATTTTCATAGAGTTTAGAGGCTGCCCACAATATTCATCTTCATAGAATTAAGGGGTTGTCTACGATATTCTTTTTCATAGACTACATGTGTTGCCCACGATAGTCATCTTCATAGTGTCCAGATTCTTCCCGTAATATTCATCTTCATAGATTCAAGGGGTTTTCCACGATATTCATCTCCATAGAATCCACGGGTTGTCCACGATATTATTTAATATAATCCAGTGGTTATCTGCGATATTCTTCTTCATAGACTCAAGGTGTTCCCCACTATTTGCATCTTCATAGAATCCAGGTGTTGCACACGATATTAATCTTCATAGATTTCCACGGAGCCAACGATATTATCTAGATTGTGTCCAGGTGTTCCTCACGATATTCATTTCTTCATATAGTCCAGGGGTTGTCCACGATATTCATCTTCATAGAATCCAGAGGTTATCCAGGATATTCATCATCATAAAGTCCAGATGTTGACCACAATATTCATCCTTATAGATTCCCGTAGTTGCCCAGGATCCCCTTCATCTTAAGAGAATCCAAGTGTGCCCACTATATTCATTTTCATAGATTCCAGGGATTGTCCAGGATATTCATCTTCATGTAGCCCAAACGTTGCCCATGATATTCATCTTCATACTATCCGGGAGTTGTCTGCGATATTCTTTTTCAAAGTGCCCTAGTCTTGCCCACGATATTCATCTTCATAGAGTCTAAGCGTTGCTCACGATATTTATATTCAGAGAATTCAGGTGTTGTCCACGATATTCTTCTTCATAGAGTCAAGGTAGTGCCGACGAAATTCATCTTCATAGAGTTCAGAGGCTGACCACGATATTCATCTTCATAGAATTCATGGGTTGCCCACGATATTTTTCTTCATAGAGTCGAGGTGTTGCCCACGATATTCATCTTCATAAACTCCAGGTGTTGCCCACAATATCCATCTTCATAGATTCCTGGGGTTTCCCACTATATTCATTTTCATAGAATCCACAGGTCGTCCACGATATCCATCTATATACAATTTAGTTGTTGTCTGCGATATTCTTCGTCATAGACTCCAGGTGTTTCCACGATATTCATCTTAATAGACTCCAGTGGCTGCCTACGATATTCATCTTCGTAGCGTTCAGATGTTGCCCAAGATATTCCTCTATGTCGAGTTCAAGAGCTGCCCAGTATATTCATCTTCCTTTAATCCATGGGTTGTCCACGATATTCATCTTCATAGAACCTAAGGGTTGTCCAGGATATTCATCTTCATAGAGTCCAAGTGTTGCCCCCGATATTCTTCTTCATGGCTTCTCGTTGTTGTCCAGGATAATCCTCTTCATCGAGTTCCGTGGGTGCCCAGTATATTCATCTTCCTTTATTCCAGGAGTTGTCCACAATATTTATTTACATTGAATCCAGGGTTCATTCACGATATTGATCATCACAAAGTCCGGATGTTGGCCAAAAAATTCATCTTCATAGATTCCCGTGGTTTCCCAGGATATTCATCTTAATAGAATCTAGGTGTTGCCCACGATATTAATCTTCATAGAATCCCAGAGTTTCCCACGATATTCATCCTCTTACAATCTAGGGGTGGCCAAGATATTCATCTTCATAGAATTCGGAAGTTGCCCACGATATTTATCTCCATACTATCCAGGAGACATATGCGATATTCATATTCATAGAATCAAGGGGTGCTCAGGATATTCAACTTCATAGAGTCCAGGGGCTGCCCGCGATATTCATTTTCATAGAATCCAGGGGTTGTACACGATATTTATATTGATAGAGGCCAAGTGTTGCACACGATATTCATCTTCATAGAGTTCAGAGGCTGTCCACGGTATTCATTTTCATAGAATACAGGGATTGTCCACGATATTCATCTTAATAGAATCGAGGTGTTGCCTACGATATTAATATCATAGAATCCCAGGGTTTCCCACGATATTCTTCCTCTTACAATTCAGGAGTGGCCAAGATATTCATCTTCATACTATCCGGGAGATGTCTGCGATATTCATCTTCATAGAGCCCAGGTCTTGCCCACGATATGCATCGTCATAGATTCCAGGGGCTGCCCAAGAATTTTATTTTTCATATAATCTTCATAGAATCACAAAGGCTGCCCACGATATTCATCTTCATAGAATTTATGGGTTGTCCACGATAATCCTCTTCATAGGCTCCAGTGGTTGTCTACGATATTTCTCTTCATAGTATCCAGGGGTTGTCCACGATATTATTCTTCATAGAGCCCCGGGGTTGCGCACGATATTCATTTTCATAGAATTCTATGATTGCCTACGATCTTCATCTTCATAGAATCTATTATTTGTCCACGATATTCATCTTCAGAGACAACAAGAGTCATCCATGATATTCATCTTCATAGAGTCCATGTGTTATTTACGATATTCATCTTCATAGAGTCCTGGGTTTGTCCAAGATATTTATCTTCATTGAATCCAGGGGTTGTCTACGATATTCATCTTTATAGCACCCCTGAGTCGTCCACAATATTCCTCTTCATCGCTTTCATGTATTGTCTACGATATTCATCTTTATAGAGCCCAAGGGTTGTCCACGATATTCATCTTCATAGAATTTAGGGGGAGTCCACGATATTCATCTTCATAGAGTCCCGAATTTGTCCCGATATTCATCTTCATAGAATCCAGGAGTTGTCCACGATATTCATCTTCATAGACTCCAGGGGTTGTCCACCATATTCATCTTCATAGACTCCAGGGGTTGTCTATGATATTTATCTTCATAGAATCCATCGGTTGTCCACGATATTCCTCTTCATAGTGCCCAAGGGTTGTGAGCCTTTTCAAGTTGGGGTGTTCAAAATGGGCCAAATCTTTAAAACTAACTTTCCTAATGTTGTCTTATTTGAGAATCTTTTTAAAGGGTCATAACACATTTCGAAGCCGTAAAATAAAAAAATATATATATATCGATTCAAATTATTGTACCTCATCTAATATCGAATGAATGAGAATTTAGCCATATTAGTCCATGTATTTTATTAAAGGTAGTTTGAATCTGTTGATTGCATTGATATTTTTAATAGAGTTCACATTATTTTAACATATTTGAAAGTCTTTTTCCATCTTGGACTAATATGTGCAATAGGAAAAGTTACTGTTAATAGTTTAGTTAATTTTTAAAGACCATTTTAAAAAGGAGAAATAGCATCAATAGCCCAGCATTATAATTTAGAGTTAATGACTTTGAATGGAATATTATTTTTTGATCACTCCTTTATTACTACTGTCCTATCTTTGTTTATTACATTTTATTTCGTATTCTTAATAAAATTGTATTTTTTGTACAACTTAAAACAATGATGGTAATAGCTTTTAAAGGTGTATGAATTTCGCGTGTTAATTAATGTTGTACGCGTGCCAATTTGGGCACGCGGGCCATATGCTCCCTCTCCATTCATTATAAAACATTATTATATCCAGTTTAGAACCTTTGGTCTCATCTTTTAATATTTGTGTTAATTAGCGTCAATTCCACCAGACACCACATTTATCCTATGGTCCCATTGTGCTCTTTGTCCTTGTTTAAACAGAAGATAATTTTACATCAAAATTCTATGAAGGTCATCTTGTACCCCAGTGGCCCAGATCTGATAGAGAAGAGTCTTGGTATTATTCATGATGAAGAAAATAATTATCAATTTTTGTTATTTGACCGGTTTAATGAATTTATAAGATATAATTAAAAGAAGGAAGAAACGAGGTCAATGAACCTAAGTCGTGTTCTCTCAATTATTCTGACTTATGACTTTCAGAACTTTCAACAAGTAGGGCAATCCGACCCATAATTAGTTTTCCCTTAGTAATTCTCGGGTTAACCTTAGGAGGACCTTGGCAATTATATAATTTGAAATAGAATATAAAACAACATAAGGGTTTCAAATTTCGTTAGAATCGACCGAATATTCATTGAAAAGTAAAATGATTACTACCTGACCAACAGATCTACGGACCGACATACTTTTAGAGTCGCGTGCACGCGACTAAAAATCCCGAACCATTTCTGTTTAGAGGTCATACAAGGGCGGTCAAAATAATGAAACCACAATGTTAAATGCAGGGATTTATTATTTAATATGGAGTTCGTCTTCATTTGGTAGCACTACTTGATGGAATGTATCGATTAATGGACTCATAACACTTTATTGAGTGGTTTCTGAAATTTTGAAACATTATTGATGAAAATCCTATTCCAGTTCCTTCAGCAACGCTATCGGAAGAAAGTTGTTCTTTGCTGCTGCTGCTGCAATACAAACCACAGGTCTTTAATATTGTTAAGGATTGTGACAAATGTATATGATAATTCATGGGTTCTACTTGGATAAAACACATTCTGAATACAGAGAAAAACGCACCCTGAACATGGAGAAAAAGAGTTCCTTAACGTGGAGGAAACACTATGAAACATGGAAAAACACGTCCTTACTGAACATGGAGAAAACACGTCTTGAACATGTAGAAAACAATTGCTGAACATAGAGAAAACGTACGAGGTATCCAGCTGCATCAAGCACTGTACGTACTGTTTTGATTGACACATTTGGCGAGGTGTTGGTTTCGCTCTGCCAACATTCCTATAGCTTTCGTTTTATGCTTTTTACTAACTAATACGATTTAATGTTTTGTGATGCTGTTCTCTATCTTCTCTACGCCTTGTGAGACGATGTTAAACGCTCAACCAAAAAAACATCCCTCTTTAATCATGGCATAACTCTCCAACAATTTACCCTCTTTCAAAATCCGTATTAATAAAGAGATCCGTAAAATACATAACTTATCTTTAACAACATCAGGTATAAAGTGCTTGCAACACATATGAATACAATTGGTGTGTTTCCTAATGATTTTGTATTTTAATTGTGACCCAAAAGATTCCGATTTCCTAATGAAGAAGTGAAAATCAATATGAGACAAGGCTGCATCGGTGCGTTCTTTTAACGCGAACAACGAATGAATAATCGATAGAAAAGCGGAGAGAACTAAAGGTCAAAATATTAATGGGCGATAACATAATGGAATATTAGTCCAATGAAGCTGTGCTGTTGATAAAGATATTAATAATAATATTTTCTTTCTTAACCATTCATATTAGTCTTCATACTCGTAGCTTTATTCACAATATCAATTCTCACTGAAAAGAACAAGATTAGACTGAGCAAATATGATAGCAACCAACATTCAGAAAACCTATTCTTGATCCATTCATCCGAATTCCTTCATTTGCATTTACTATCGTAACGCCTATTCATTTTCATTTACTATCGAAACGTTTATTCGTTTGTATTCAATATTGATCAATTCATTTACACTCACTATCTAAACGTCCATTCATTTACTTTCAATATCGATCTATTCTTTACCACTCCCTATAGAAACGTCCATTCATTTGCATTCACTATCAAAACGACGTTTTTTCAATTACATTTACTATCGAGACGTCTATTAATTTTCATTGGCTATCGATCTATTGTTTTGAATTTACTATCAAAAGGTTCATTCATTTGCACAAACTATCGAAACGTCCCTTCATTTACATTCACTAATGATCGATTCATTTGCATTCACTATTAAAACGTCCATTCATTTGCACTCACTATCGGAACGTCTATTCATTTGCATTCACTCTAGGAACTACCATTCATTTGCATTCAATACCGAAACGTTAATTCATTTGCATTTACTATCGAAACTTGCATTGACATTAACAGCGGAATCCTTATATTGGTAAAGTTACCAGAGGTTGCTAAATACTTGGTACAAGGACTAACTGGATTTGTTTGCATGGTAATGGGAGTGAAAAATGCAATGTTCGAGAAATTGAAGAATGGTGTTGAATAAATAAACAAAAATAGTTAACAGCATTCACTAAACCTCTTGTTGCGAAGCCTACCGGCAATTATATTGCATGCGTAGATTGAAAAATGTAATATTGCAACAAATTAACACATGATATTTACTGAAAGTGCAGAAACGGAAATGTCTGGTTCTATAATTGCCTTAATTTTTCCAAATTTATTGAATTCCAGAATTAATAACTAAAATCCCCTAGCAATTCTAACATTCTGAGTAATACACATAAAGCTAGGAACATTCAAAATTTGTTGAGAATAGTGAAAGATGAGACGTCAAGTAATTTACGACAAACTATTTAATAATATGGTGTGGTTATTGTAGTCTTAATAGCCTAGGAGTATTTTAAAATTGCCCTTGTGGTAATATAAGATGGAATATGGAAAAAAAGAAATTGCTTCGAAGATGTCTGCGCCGAAAGAAGAATTACTTTGTGTCGTTCAGTTTATACAGACAAAATTTCGCTATTTAAACAAATACGCGTATCTTTAAATGAAAAGAACTATTTATAGTAACAAAAATATACTATATTAATTTATGAAACCTTAGCAATAATTGTGCAACCATTTCTTTTCGCATAAAATAACACAGGCTTGGAATAATTTGTCTTTGAATATGGTGGAAAGCATTGTAATAAATATTTCATGAATAGAATCGATTAATATTACTTTAAAAAATGACCCAGTACAAATAAGACTTATAAAATTAATATTTTCCCGTATCCTTTCCTCCTTTACCTCTCTCCTTCCCTTTTGACTCATCATCTCACCTCGATTTTAGCTAACCTCAGATCTTGATGTCTTTGTTGGTTCGATATCCGTTAATTCTGTAAAAAAAATTCAGATAGTGGGACAAAACTTAATAACTTTATTATTTCAGAAATCCGACATAAACCAAAACCTCAAAGAACAGAAACGTCATTCCGAATGCCATTTTCTTCCGATGAAATTTTGAAGCCAAAATTGAGTACGGGTCAACCGAGCGTCCACGACTCCTCCGTACGAAGTAACTCACAGAGTATCTTTAATGGGATGACGGATGTTGGCAATGATCTTCGCAAAGATTCGAAGAAAAAGTTTCCCCACGACCCACACTCAAGTCCTCAGAAAGACCTGCATAAGTTTCTGTGTCCTAACGGAAGAGAGCTAAACCCAACTTATATTTGCGATGGAATTCCGGATTGCGAGGACAGTAGCGACGAAAAAGGCTGTGGTAATTGCTGAGTTTCGTGACCCTTTTATAAATATATATGACACACGTTACCACAAACGGCATCTTTAATTTTTTCAGTTAGCGTGATCAATTTATAAATGGGTCGCTCATCCGCCCTACAAACATAATCTAGAGTTTCAAGTCTTCGTCATCATTTTATAAGAGTGTTTATCCCCGTTACCACAAACAGAATCTTTAGTTTCTATGTCTTCATCATCATTCTATAAGGGTATCTCACCGGTTACCACAAACAGCAACTTCAGTTTTTAGTCATCGCCATCACTTTATAAGGGTGCCTTTGACCTGTTACCACAAACATCTTCATTTTTTTACTAGTCATTATTTTATAAAGGTGTTTCTCACCCTTTACCATAAAAAGCATCCTCAAATTTTTAGTCATCGTCGTCATTTTATAAATGAATCTCTCATCCGTTACCACTGAGAGCATCTTCAGTTTCTGAGACATCGTCATCATTTTATAAAGGTGTCTCTCACTAGTGACCACAAACAGCATCTTAAGTTTCAGAAGACGACATATTCACTTCATTACCACCTAGTATTAGAAAGAGAATCTTTAATGATTATTTACATTATTTGGACGTGTCTGATCAACCGATTTCCGAGGGTGTTGGGTTCGAGATGTTTTATACATCGCGTATCCTTACATAAGCCTTACAAAATTCCTCCCTTGATCTTTTCCACAACTCGCCCGGGGATTAAAATGTGTTCGCTTGAATGGAACGCTCTTCCTAAGTTATTCGTAACTCTATCCCAGCATTCACATCAAAGATGACTTCTTTATTGCAATTCTTTCCTTCCTTAACTTTTTTACACTTAATCTTCCTCTTTTTCTCTTTTTTTCTCCATTTCTCGTTTTCCTCCATTATTATTCCTGTTTAATGAACTTATCGTCAACTAATTTACCCCTTTATCACCCCTATTTAAAAGAAAAATATATTAAGCCCCCAATGTATACAAAATTCATTTATTTCTATTGACTCTGAGAGGCACCTGACAGGCTTGGAATCACTTTGGATTTTCTTGCAGTAACTGAGGCAAATTATCCCTTCAAGATTGCGGCCCTGACGGATGTGTTAATTTCGATGATGACGACTGGTCAACTTCACGATTCGGCTCCTGTGGGGATGCGTTTTTCATGTGTCCTTCAGGCAAAAATTGCCTCGGTGAAGGATGCCCAGAAGGTGAAAACCCCTGTTTACCGAGGCACTTCATTTGTGATGGGCGACCCCACTGCATTCAAGAAGAGGACGAACATGCGTGTGGACCAGCTCATGCGAGAAGCAACTATTCAGCTTTTGGTGAGTCATCCTTTAGTCTCTATTATCCTGAATGTATAGGATGACAATATTTCAGGCTGCCCAAAATGAGGAAATTGTGTTCCCAAAGTAAAATAGGTAGTGCGTTGTTTGAAAAAAAAAAACTTATGCATGTGTATTTCCCTTTTTCCACTCGCCTGCATACACTGCGTTCGTTTAGCTAATCTTTTTTCTCTATCTGCGCTCTTTATCTTTTTCCCCAATATCTATATCCTTAACCGGTCATAATTGTTTCGCTATCTGACCATTTTATGACTTTATTTGAGTATATGCTTCCTTGGATTTGCTGCCGACCATACTTAAGACAGGCCCTTGTGGGATGCCTTTACAACTCCCTCCCCCCTTACTCGAGGCTGTGGGGTGTGCTTAATGGATGAGAGTGAGTGTACACACATTTTGAAGCAGAATTAAGGAACTGTGACCTCTATCTTGAGCCCCCAATCTAGTGGGTGCGGGTTGCATGGGGCCTTTTCAATCGTTAACATTTTTAAAGTTAAAAAGCTAAGAAATTTCATGGAGTCCACACTCTTTTATTTTCGTCGAGCACCCTCTTACGCAACAAAGTATTATTCATCTTCACAAGCTTTCTCCGCTCAATTTTCCAATTGACTTGCTATGTATTATTAATTGTTTTTAATATTGTGTGTGTTAACGGTAAGTCAATTCCAACTCGTATTGCGTGGGATCAAGTGAGTTCACATTAATTATTTTGTCGTGGTCTCTAATAGCGTCAAATAGTATTACGTTGCAGGAAACTTTGGTTCTTTTGTATTTGCTTTCAAATCGTCACGTTCCTTTAAGGCTGCAATGTGCAGAGTTTTTCAAATTTATTATATTTATTGTATTATTATCAAACTCCTTCTATTTCCCTAATTTCTTGCCTTCAATCGAGAGACTGCCTGCTTCCGAACCTTTCTTTTAAACGCGGGAATCTGCAGTGTGACACATATTACATTTATCAAAGTTTTACCACCTACCTTATTTAAAAATATTCAAAGAGTTAAATTCAAACAGTCCTACTACATCTACCACACACGAAAGAATTTTGGATCTAACTTGTCTAAAGAAGACATTTAACTTTTATCAAAAGAAATCCATCCGTATAATTTCAACTCTGAGCCCACCCTTCTAAATCAGTAGACTAACCCCCATGCATCGGAGAAGGTCGATATTAACATATTTTACCACGGTAAAATTAAATTTAGAAATTTAAAAAGTATTCATATGGAATGTTCTCCTTTTCCCCCAAAGCCAGGAAATGGCAGAATATTTTAGTGTCTATTTTTAATAGTCGTAAATAGCTAATTTGTACGTGTGAATCTTTCTTGATTCCTCTTTTTCTACTCAGATCACGGCTGGATGAATGACAGTCCAATTTCAGCCAGTGAGGCAAAGAAAGACAAGAAATCTTTGACCAAAAGAGAAACTGGGGACAATTGGTTTGAATGCTCTGGCGGGCTGCTTCTACCAAAATCTTTCCTTTGTGATGGACGAAAAGATTGTCCTTTAGATGGCCTTGATGAGGTAAGTCAATAATTGGTTAATTCTTAGATTTTTTTTATCGAAGAAATACATATCGAATTTAAGCAAATATTGGGTAAGGAAGAAGTAACTGTGTAGTCAATTAGCACTTATTCCAAAGTTAAAGTTTATTGAAATTTTAGTCACTATTTAAGTGGTTACAATGCACATGGTACTACGAGACGGAAAGTGTCTGATTTGATACATACTCTCTTCCCAGGGCTAGTAAAGCAACTCTTTTGTAAGAAAGTGCGCCAGCGAGCTGGCTATTACAAGAGATCTTTTTTAGGATGTTCTGAGATACAACCCTTTATAAAAAGAGAATAAAGAAGAAACAAAAGGGTAGATTAGAGAGCTGCCCTAGAACAATAGTTATACAGTTCATTTAGAGCAAGTTCTTAAATGCATTTAGAAAATCTGCGGCCGAATAACAACACACCGACACAAATCTTCGTTGATTTTTGCGAGAGAATTCTCAATTTTCGTAGTGAGCTACTGAAGCTTCCTTGGCTTTTCAGTCTAGACTGAATTCTTCAGCACAGCCCAAAGGAAACTGTCGGAAGGTGCAAGTTCAGGAGATCGAGGAAGATACTCCCTGAGACCGATGTAGAAATTGCTTAACGAGTTATGCGCAGTAGGATGATATAATGGGATGATGTCTTGTCTTGTGGGAACCACATCTCACGAATGTGTGGCGTTTTCCGGCCTATCTATCGTGTGTTAATTAATTAATTTAATTCGAACGAATTATGTCTTAAAATACTGCCCTGTGACTTCTGCCTCAACCGGTAACCAGTTTCAAGTTTCTTTAGTCTTAGTTTGGTCTAAAATTATCAAAGGGGAATTAGTGAAGGTTTATGTTTCAAATGATGCAGGTTTTCGTTCACAATTACAGGTTGGATGCTTCCATTGTGGTCCAAAAGATTTCCTGTGTCCTGTGTCTGGGATATGTTTGCCTAAATCGGTAGTATGTGATGGTGAACTCAACATTCCCACCTGTACTGATGAATTCACCTGTGGTCAGTGCAATCCGGGGCATTTCGCATGCGATGACTTCTGCCTTCTCAGGTATTTTGAAATAGAGGAATTGGTGTATTGCGAGAGCTTGAAGTTATTCTGGTAGATTTCATCATTCACACCATTGTCTAACATAGGTAAAATGATAGTTTAACAATTTTGTCACTTTGATAACAACTTCTGATACCATTGTAAAAATGAAAAGTCTCTTTTCTAAAGAGGAAATAAAAGTTGTTGGTTACAGAAAACTAATAATGGAAAACCAATGAAATCTTAACCCAAAAATTGGAAAGGAGAGATCTGTAAAATGTGAAATTGGAAAAAGTGAAAATTGCGGAAGATTTATAACCAGAGATTGACCTGCAGGCCGTGGAAAAGAAACAAAAGCCATACATACGAAACTGAATACTAATCTTTAAGGGGAGAATAAATTACATCGGACTTCATGGGATTATTACAAAAAACAAGACATTTACTTCTTTCTGGATTCCAAAACCAAATAAATAAACCATATCTGTCTGTTTTACCTAACCTCTTCCCTGGCCATTCTAGTGAAGAGGAGTGTGATGGAGTGTACCTGACCTCTTGCCTGGCGATCCTAGTGGACAGGTGTGTGAGGGAGAGTAACTGACCTCTTTCCTGGACATTATAGCTGACAGGTGTGTGATGGAGTGTAAACTGAACCCGTTCGTGGCCATTCTAGCGGACAAGTGCCTGGAGTGTACCTGACCTTTTGTCTGGACATTCTAGCCGACAGGTGTGTGATGGAATGTACCTGAACTCTTTCCCTGGCTATTCTAGGCGACAGGTGTGTGATGAAATGTTCCTGACCTCTTCCCTGGTCATTCTAGGCGACATGTGTGTGACGGAATGTACCTGACCTCTTCCCTGGCCATTCTAGGCGACAGGTTTGTGAATGAATGTACCTGACCTCTTCTTTGGCCATTCTAGCCAACAGGTGTATGATGGAATGTACCTGACCTCTTCACTGGCCATTCCAGGCAACAAGTGTGTGATGGAATGTATCTTACATCTTCCATGGCCATTCTAGGCGACGTGTGTGTGATGGAATGTACCTGACCTTTTCCCTGGCCATTCTAGGCGACAGGTGTGTGACGGAATGTACCTGACCTCTTCCCTGGCCATTCTAGGATACAGGTGTGTGATGGAATGTACCTGACTTCTTCCTTGGCTATTCTAGCCAACAAGGGTGTGATGTAATGTACCTGACCTCTTCCCTGGACATTATAGCTGACAGGTGTATGATGGAGTGCAAACTGAACTCGTGTTTGGCCATTCTAGCAGACAAGTGCATGGAGTGTACCTGACCTCTTGTCTGGACATTCTAGCCGACAGGTGTGTGATGAAATGTACCTGACCTCTTTCCTGGCCATTCTAGGCGACAGGTGTGTGACGGAATGTATTTGACCTCTTCCCTGGCCATTCTAGGCGACAGGTGTGTGATGGAGTTCACCTGACCTCTTCCCTGGGCAATGTATTGGACAGGTTTTTGAGAGTGTACCTGACCTCTTCCCTGGTCATTCTAGGCGACAGGTGTGTGATGGAGTTCACCTGACCTCTTCCCTGGGCAATATATTGGACAGGTTTTTAAGAGTGTACCTGACCTCTTTCCTGGTCATTCTAGTGGACATGTGTATGATGGAGTGCATCTGACCTCTTCAATAGCCATTCTAGGGGACAAGTGCGTGCTGAAGTGTACCTGACCTTTTCCCTGGTCATTCTAGCGGACAGGTGTGTGATGGAGTGTGGGATTGCAATAATGGCGAGGACGAGAATCGCTGCGTTGCATTAGAACCCCCAACCTTCCCTTACCCGAACGAACCCCCTTCACTCAACACTGGTGAACGTGAGTTCGCATCCAAGTGCGAATGGTACCACTTTACCTGCGCAGACGACCGATGCCTACCTACAACCTCCGTCTGCAACCGACAGCATGACTGCGCTGGAGGGGAAGATGAACATGACTGCGCTGATGACAATCGAGAAGGTAACGATGTTTTTAGGCAGCGCTATTCAAAGTCATAGACATCCATAGAGCACCTGACTGTCGGTAGACTTGGGAAACCAGTCTTGAAAGTAGCGATAAAGTTGCAGGAACGACTGGCAGGGGGAATAGTGTTCCACAGTTTGAAGCACAGCTTGGCAAGGCGGAATCTAACATGGAGCAGAGACAGAGACAGATACGAGCAGTTTACAGTCGAGGGGCGACCAAAGAGAGAGAGGGAGAGAGAGAGAGAGACAGAGGGTTTTATCTTTCAGGGCTTTATAAGCAAGTTTACCTGCGCATTTACTTGTTTCTCTTCAATGTACCGGACTTGACTTAATTCCTTTCGACAAAGGCTCGTTGTGTACCGAGTCTTTTTAGCTCTGGGAAACTATATCGTTGCTTTTGATTTTCCCAATTAGGAAACCCAATTAAAGCCAAGCCCAATTTAAAGTTCATTTATAAAGCGGCGGGTTTCAAGGTGGGAAGTAGAAATGATGTCCACATTCTCTTCTATTTCCAATCAATTTAATTGGGTGATTTTGAACGCCTTCTTAGAATACTCGGGCTACGTATCGCTTACCCTTGTTCACCTTCCCTAACCTCTCCACTTTCTTGCCAAATATCGACAGAAAATTTCTGATAACGATGCCCACATTGGTTTTTGCTTCGTAGATTTAAGTTTATAATAATAGAAATAATGATGATGATAATAATATTAATTTAAATTATAATAATGCTAATACTAATAATAATCCCGTGATATTTATGTAAAATTTTTAGCTTTTCTCTTGGGGGAGGAGGCAAAAGTCACAAATCAATTAAAAAAAGTTAATTTGTTGTATAGATATTATTAGTTTGTCAAGAAAATAATTTAGTTTATTTAAAGAAATTAAAATCACGTGTAAAAAATAATATATATATATATATATATATATATATATATATATATATATATATATATATATAAACAAGATTCAACTTTATAATAATAGAAATAATGATGATGAAAATACTATTAATTTAAATTATAATAATGCTAATACTAATAATTATCCCATAATATTTATGAGAGGGTAAGGGCTTGTATCTATTTGGGAGTAAAAGTCACAAATCAATTAAAAAAAATCAATTTTTTGTATAGATATTATAGATTGTCAAGAAAATAATGTCGTTTATTTAAGGAAATTAAAATCGTGTTTAATATAAAAAAACAACATTTAAGTATTGACGAGTTTCTATGACAACAAAAAGAGAGATAAAAGGAAAGAAAATTAGGTAAACGTTCCTTTTTAACCCTCTAATCGCTCGTCTCGAAATTTCTCAGTGCCAAGAAAACATAGATTGGGGGGGTGGGGGGATGCGCCTCCGGTCTACCCTCTGTCTGACTCCCTCGCATCCCTCAGAGGATCCAAATGGACTCAGATGGGGTACATTGGGCAGGAGGTGTAGAGGAGTAGGAGGAAGAGTTAAAGATCTGAAATGGGAGAGGTGAGTGAGGAAATAGAAGTTGATCTGTCGATCTTCTCTCAAGGGATTAATGAGTAGAAGAGAAAACTCCATTGTGTGGACCTACTGATTTTATCGTGGATTCCGAACCGCGCATCGCACACAATTTCTCTCTTCCTTCCATCATTATTGCTCTTTTATTCTGTTTCAACTCACATAACTGCACATAGATAGCCGGAGAGCTGCCTAATCTATGTTTATTTTTATTTCCTCACCCATTCATGTGTTTATTGTAGCATTCATGTCATTATATGTATTTTGGTTGTTTGACTTATGTTGGGATGTTGTTTTTTCGCTTATGTTGTAGTGTTTATCTGTAGTTATTAGTTTATGCTCTAATTTTACTCAGTCCGCTTTAGTTCACTTGACTTTATTCTCACTGTGATTATCCACTTTTCACTCAACTTCCCCTAGTTTGGGGGTTTGTTATTTCACTATTGTTTGTTAACGTTACTACTTTCAGGGATGAACAAACCCGCCCACTTAGGTACGCATCGGACTGACCACTATTCCTTCCCCAATCTGGTTTTTCTTATCCTCTCTCATCAAACATTCAGCAGTTTTCAGCATTATTAACAATGCTTTCCCCTCATTTAATTAAACAGGGGATTCTTTCTACGATTAATTTATTCCTTTATTAATTTATGCCGTTTATTTAAAGTACTTAAAAATCATGTAAATTTAATATACAAAAATAAGAACATTCAAGTATATGATTTTATATCATTTACCACCTTCATATCAGAGTAAACTTTGCCATTAAGGTGATGTTGTCATGACAAATGAATGGTAATTAGACAGTGAGGTCTTGCGACTATGTAGGATGAGGAAGAACTTCCCAACATAACGCAATAATATTTTTCTTCGGTCACACTTGTTACGTGTGGGCGGGCATTATCATTAAAGAGCAGGAGGCCCTTTGGGCCCACCGGGGAAGGACGTTTTTGTTCAAGAGCTTGTTGCAGTTGTTGAAGGTATACGTTGCAAGTAACTGGTTGTTTATTATCGAGAGTTCGTAATTAATAATTCATTTCGAATCTCACCAAATGCACCGTATACATAACCTCGGATATTACATCTAGAAGTATGCTAATACCCAAAGTTACCTTAATTGATTTAGTAAATTGAATCGTCTGTAAAATTTGATTCCCTAATAAGTTTACAGATGTTCTCTGCATCATATAACAGGGCCCATAAAGGTAATGTTCATTTAGATCGAATTCTACAGGGGACAACGGTTTTACTCAGTGTTGCAACCTCTAAGTTTGTATCCGTTTAATACCTTTCAATCAATGAGGTAGGACCTACAACTATAGTTAAATGGCAACCGCTGCACCATAATCCCATCCGGTAACTAATCATACCAGATGTGCCTTAACTATTCTCGAAGAATGCTGTTTGTAAAGGTCTAGGCCGTTGCCTCAAACCTATATTTAAGATTTAGAAAATTTTATATTTAATATAATTTAATATATTGCCTTTGTTTTGACTCCAGAGGAATTCTTCATAAGCGCTAAACCGTCCGTCGTCCATAAACCGGATCCCTTATCTCAATTTCCATCGTACTTAATAACGCCAATTTTGCACCACGAGAAAGGACGAATTGGCATCCTTACATTCCGATATCGCCTTGATACTTGGACTGGACCTTCAAATATAACACTTAGGTTTGTGAATTTGCTTAAAGTTCTTCCGCAAAGTGCATACAGGTTCATTTCCAGGGAATTGATTATTTCTTTTCTTCTTTGACAGCATCGAGATTTTAAATGCAACTGAAACCAGCAAAAGCTTAGTACCTTGGGCTTTATGGCGCCAGGCAGGTCACAGAGGAAAACAGTGGCTGAATGCTCAAGTAATCATTCCAGAGTTGCCAGATATCAATTTTTATAGGGTGAGTGTTCCGTACAAAATTCAACTTCTAAATCATAGTATTATAGATTGTATCGTGAGTGTATATATATATATATATATATATATATATATATATATATATATATATATATGGGTGTCCCAAAATTGAGTGGTGTATTTTGAGGAAATTGAAAACTTTTAGGAAAAATTCTTGTTGAATTGTGTTCATCATGTTCAAATTGTACTCTGCACAAAATTGAAGAGTTCCCTGTACAGGGTGTTCCAAACTGTTAATTTGTTTTTCAATCCTCTTCAGAACCTTTTAATAATGAATACAGAAGACCGCAATTTTGTTGTGATAGCTCGTATCAAAGGAGCCAAATTTAATGAAGTACGAGAAAAGTTCCAAAGAAAGCTTAGAAAACCTGGACATAGAGACAACGTGATCCGTTCATTTGTGAAAAAATTTAAAAGAGCCGGATCCGTACATGATGAGAAAGGAAGATGACTGAAAAAGATTGACCCCAACAAAACTGAATAAATTCGACAATTGTTTGAAAATGAACAAAGAACTTCGGTGAAAAAAGCCATTCAGAGACTTGATATGCCAAAGACAACAGTGCACAGTCTTGCATTCAACACTTATGAAAAAGCCTTATCACACATTCAATTACTGCACTCCCTTAATGAAGAAGATTATCCAAATCGAGCAGCAAGGTGGGCTGGGCAGAATTTGTGGATCAAAGTGAAAATGAAAACCTATTAGATAACATCTCATTCAGTGATAGAGCGACTTTCCACAAAGTTAATCGACACAATGGTCGTATCTGGGAAAATGAAAGACCAAATGGTTTCATGGAATAGAAAACGAGACTCTCGAAAAGTTAACGTGTGGTTTGGAATAACCAAATAGAGAAATTTATGGCCCATTCTTTTTTCCTGAAACATCTGTGACAGCAACATCTACCTTGATATGCTCCAACAATTTCTAGAACCACAGATTGTTGATGATAACATTGTTGATAGTGTCGTGTTTCAACAAGATGGTGCACCATGTCATTATGCTCTAATCGTCCGAGATTACCTGAAAAGTCGCTTTCCAAATCGATAGATTGGACGTGGAGGAGCTAGACCTTGGCTCCCGTTTTCTTCAGGCTTAACTCCCCTTATTTTGGGGGGGGCGTTGGGTTTTATCGAAGCGAAAGTGTATCGGCAAAAAAGTTAGTAATTTAACGGAACTTAAAGGACGCATACTTTCAGCAGCGCTGGACATATCTCCCGAAATGTTCCTGAATGTTTTTCGCAATGCAAAAGATCAATTTGCAGAGATACGGACGGAGCACAGGTTGAATAATTTAAATAAAGTTTTTCTTTTCTTTTGCTTTTGATGATTTTTTATTTTCCTTTGTGGTCATAATTGAGCCGGAAAAATAAACATATTTTTTTTCTTTTTAATATCCATTAAGAAGGGCTTATGTAAAAGATTGAAAACAAATTAACAGTTTGGACCACCCTGTACAGGAACACTACAATTTTGTGCAGTGCACAATTTGAACTTGATGAACATAATCAACAAGAATTTATTATAAAAATTTTCAATTTCATCAAAATACGCACCTAATTTTGGGGTGTCGGGTGTATGTATATATTTATATATATATATATATATATATATATATATATATATATATATATATATATATATATATATATATATATATATATATATGTGTGTAAAATACGAGAAACTCTAGAAAAGTTGTGCGGTTAGTATAAAGCACAAATTGACAGTGTCGGTTGTCAATTTTTGCTCTATGCTAACCGCACCACTTGTCTTGAGCTTCTCAAATTTCCCCCCTACACCTTCCATTAAATACTATTTATGATTAGCAATAAGTAGATAATAAAAGCAATCAGCTGACCACTCATATACGTTACTTACGGAAAAACAATACAATTGGGCTTATTTAGAGAGTAATCTATCCATAAAAAAAACTTAACCTGATATAAGGAAAGTGACTGTTGTTTTGATATTAGGATGCCTATTTTAGTGTAAATCAACTGAAATTATAATCAAAATAGTCGATGTAAATGTGGACGGTTGGAAGCCCAAATCCCCAGCATATATGGCAACTTAATTATTATAACAAATCCCGAGTTTGGTGCCATAACCAAACGTTTGATATACAGATCCGATACCTGAAAAATTTCCTTACAAATTCTACTTGACCAAACATTCCAGAGAACGCTTAAACGGCTCTACCATCGCCGCAAAACGAGACCTCAGTTCTAGACCCCTAAATAATACTAATAATAAAAATATATTATATAAGAAACAAGAAAAATTAGGAAAAGGCATAGAATATCTACGTTAAATATATAAAATTTAATCGACTCGCCTGTATTTACAGATTAAAAAGGCTCTAAAGCGAGCATTGTATGATTACTATTACCATTAATAACAACAAGGACCTTTATCCTCCATCTCTACGTTCCTATTTTGACCCCAACTATCTCGCTGTATTATCATTTCACCCTTATTGTGCTAATTGTTCATTACCTTTCTTAAATATGAACATCCTCACATCGCTAACTTCGGTAATCCAAGAGCCTTCTTCACCAACATGATGCTGAAGATAAATGGGACGAAGATATGGTTTCCTCATAACCCAACATCTTCGGAAATCCTCGGAATAAACTTAGCAGGAAACGCTCACCAAATAAAAAAGGCACCAATTGTAAATAATAAAGAGAAGAACAAGAAACTAACGAAGAAAAATAAATGATAATAGATGAGAAGGAAAAGGTGACCAAATGATCAGTGAAATAGATACTGATGAAGAGAAAGCCAACACAAGAGACCAAATGAGCTATTAATATGAAGCCTGATTTTCCAACTTGAAAATCTCGCTTAACAAAGCTACTCTTTTACAAAGAAATCAAAGATATTGTGTTAAAAAACTTCTTTTTTATTTACAGAGTTTTTTTCTTTAGGCAACTTCTATAAAGGTGGGGATTTTAGGTTTTTTTGTTACTTTATTGGAATCGCTATTGTATTATATATCATTTTGAACGGAATTTCGAAATGGTGGCTTCGCCTACCATATACACTTTAATTGTAGGTGTTTTTACCCCCACCCCTCCGCTATTTTTAAATAAGGTAGTAGTATTCATAATCCTAATTCAAAGGCGATTGCCGTATGTCGTTAGTCTCTCTAATGTTCATTGTTTTTATTCCGTTTTTCTTGACTTCAGACATATACGTCCTGCCCACTAATGCTAGGTTTAAATCAATCATATTTTCTTTAATATTGAATAATATAAAATGTAATTATCATATTCTAAGCAGAAAAAGAAATAACTTCAAAATGATATAAAATACAATATAATGTGATTCCAATTAACAATGTGGCTTCTAAGATGGCTGCCAATCTATTTTTTGTCATAAGAAAGCGCCCAAAAAAATCGAAGGGGGGTATTTAATCTACGAAACATCTTGAAAAAGAGGACGAAGCAATATGGGACAAAAGGTCGAAATCGACGGAGTATTATAAAAAAAAGAAGCCATGATTAGTCAATTCATGTTTGGAGAAGAGCAGTGATTAGCGCCAGAAATATCTAAATATAGCTAAAGTTTTGCGCGGAATATCGCTACAAAAACTTGCGCACGCTTTCTTTGAAATTATCGAGTATTTTATTGAAAGTGATATGATTCTGTATGTTTGTTTGTTGTCATAATTTTGTCTCTTATTTGTTATCCATTTTAATCTTGGCCCTATGTAATATGTGACCACTACATGCGTTGAAAGAGCTGATAACTGATTTGTTTTCAATAAAAGAATTGTTAAACAGTATATAATTGATTTTTTTTAGCAATTTACTTTCATCCACTGTCATATTCTGCTTTGCCCCTTTTTGAAGTTCATAATGTAAAGATTTTCTCTCGTAAATTAGGCTCTACTTTTCTTTCGTTTGGCGTCAACTCTCCGGCCGAGCCACTATCATGGCTTTATTTCCTCTATTTAATTAAGACTAATCAGACTCATAATAAGAAAAAATAAGGGAAACCAAAGTCTTGGGTCTGATTTTGCCACATTGGAATTTTAAATAATCCTAATAACTATAACCCACCATAACTTCGAACAACTGCATCTTGTTCACATCTTTTAATTCAAGCGCATTTATTAAGTAATGAAACTAATTTCTTCGGGCAAAATTTTACTACATCGCTAAGTAATAAGAAGATAGATTTGTTATAGATAAACATCAAACATCCTCGATGATACAGATCCACCAGGACAAGAAAATCTCCTTAATTGTTGTCACATCGTATGGGAAGATGTATTGGGCAAATGTATGAAAAATTCCCCAAACTCACAAATAATCTTTCCAACGTCAAAGAATCAAGATGCGGATTTTCGCTAACGATTCATCTAACTTCTCTTAAAGCCACGCTATTTTAAACATAAAGTCTAGTGACATACGTGCCTACTCGTATGTTCCATGTTGATATCCGACATGCCATGCAAACGCCCCTCCGTGATGGTAAATTTAGTTAAAATGCTTCTTTCGAATTAAGATGTCTTTATTATAGTTACCCACCGACACTGAGACTTGCCTCCTTTATTTGCTTTTGTTTAGCTTGTTTTTTTGTTTGTTTGTTTGTTGTGTGAATTTTAAAGGAGGGTATTAGTAGGCTCTATTTTTAAATTCAGTGATTTATACCATTAGGAACAGTCGCAAAATATGAGTCTTTAAAAAATAGATATACTCACTCGTATGAGCTTGAATTCTCCCCTTCAGAACAATTCATCTTGATTAAAAATTACTTTGTCGCGTGATGTGTTTTGGAGCCGCCAAAATTTAAATTTAAATCCATTTTTTCCCTAAATTTCCATCTAAAAAAGTTTCATCTTTTAATAATCCCTACGGCTTACTCTTAATTTGAAAGGATTAAATAGAAATAACCCTTAAACCTGGGGAAAAATGACAACTTTGGAATAAAGTGAATATAACCATAACAGCTTCAGGCTTAGTATTCGAAATACGCCTTAATGTTACATGCATAGTGAATAATTTGAGTGAGTTAGGAAATTTGTTATAATCCTAGGGAAATTTTGTTTTGGTCTATAGGGTGAATGGACTCAAACTTCGGAATTAGTGAGTGGAAATACACATATTAACGTGCCCTACACTAGTTTGGTCAAGGACAAAACTTTAGTAGTTCTTATTCTTCTAATTTTATTCTTCTTCCACCTATTTCTATTTTTCCTTATCAGTGTAAAACACGTAAATGGTGTGCCAGTGTATAGGAGTTTCTGGTACAAGACTGGAGTCTTCGTCGTGGGCAGGTCTCAAAAGGTTAGATCTTTAGAAGGTCTAGAGTTCGACACTGAAGAATGGCAGAGGCATAGGATTACCTTGTTAATGTTCCAGAAATGAGTCTTCTTAAATTATGTAGAATCAGCTTCGATGGTTTCCTCTCTTTACCCTTGATGTCAGGTAGAGAGAACTCTTCACGAACTCTTCTGATGGCTTAAATAGGAACTACGCAGATTATTTTTTATTCTTGGTTATCTTGAAAACAAAGTAAACAGACCAAAGTCACGTGCTCGGAACTTTTTATGATTTATGACTTTATGACTTAACGACCTTCGAAACTCTCAAAAGGTGCGGCAATCCGATCCATAGTTAGTTTTATTCTAATAATTCCCGGACTAACCTTGGAAGGACCTTGGTAGTTATATCGTTCGAAAGCGAATGTAAAGTAACAAAAGGGTTTCTCGTTAAAATCGGCTAAATAGTTACTAAGTTATTGCCAAAAAAAATCATTAAAAGAATAAAATTGTTACCCTCCGATCGACTTTCCTACGGACCAACAAAGTAACTTATAGCGTCACGTATAGGCTACTATAAATACTGGACCTCAAGGGGGAATTAATTCTAGGGTAACAGGGCTTTAGAAAACTCTGAGCCCTAAGCTGAAGTTACAATAAATTGGGGTGTTTTGATACCTATATGACCAAACCTGGCCGGGCACCAGTACACAGCGGTGCTAAAATGATAAGCCAAAGGGAGAATTTTTAGTTTATAGAGGTAGAGTACCTTTTGTGTTCGATTCAATGTATAACCACAGGTGGACAACACAAATTCGAGAAAATTTACATGGTTGGCGTCCTTGATTCGACGGATAGAGGGATGTCATTCACATGGCAAGGTTTTTTGATTCCGCTGGGGACTGATGGAGCTTCCACAGATATAGGAAACGGGTCATCGTTTTGAACCAGACGATTCCTCGACTGGATGGAATTTAAATTTTACCACTACATTTAGGGAGGGGGAGGTAGAAATATATTCTTCTCTATCTCTTGGTTCGGAATAAGTAGAGTCGAAAATAATATAGACATATATTTATGTTTGTCGCAGTGAGAACAGTTAAATTGTTCTCACTCCAAGAGGGTAAATGGTGAAAGAATGGTATTACTGTCCATGCTTTAAGTGAAACATGGAGAATGGGCATCTCCTTCCTAACCTATGCCCCTAAAGATAGTGGTTCTCGCTCTCTCGCTCTCTCTCTCTCCTTCTCTCTCTCTCGCTCTCTCTCTCTCTCTCTTTCTCTCTGTTCGTCAGTCGAACAGTTTAAATCTCAACTTGACAAGATAATCCATATTTTGAACTAGATGGTACTACCTTAGTATAGATTATAGATTAGAGGCAATTAGATAGGTCTAAACTTTTCTATAAAAATTCCTATTTGGGGTCTCTTTTTCTCAGCACATTCAGGTATCGTTATAGCTTTCTGGCCCGCAAATGCGGGTGGAGGTGGGTGGGGAGAGCTTTCATCTATGTTATACTTCCTCTTCTGCTATAGGTTAGGGCTTTCCAAAAATATTACTAAAACCACGGTATGGTCAGCAATGTCCTTTGTGGTACTACTATTTCTTGTGACTCCGTGTGACTCTCTCTCTCTCTCTCTCTATTTCTCTTTCTCCCCCCTCGGACTCCTCCTTGCCGTGGAGAGAGAGCTTGCGTGTACGATAGAGTTTCCGAGCTATGTCGTCGGGGGCACCTTTTGTGGCACCCCTGGTAAGGTTTTCCTTGTCGAATTGGTCGGGAATGAGGTTCCAGACAAAGTGCGTCCGTCTTCTACTCGTCCATCTTGTGCTCTGATAGACTTTTTCTCTCTCTGTGAGCCATCTTTAAAAAAAAAATAATCCCCTCCCTCCCCAAAAATTCCGACTGTCCTATTAGCTCCACCTTTTAACCTTCTATCTATTATTAAAGGACCTGACGGCGACCTTATGCGTCAAAAGGGAGGATTGGGAACCTCTAAAAACAACGCCAATCGACGCTCACTGGTTGCCAGAGACTGTGATTAGAGGGCAGGTGCGTAGCCAGGATTGTAAAAAGGGGGTGGCTAAATTTCAAACAAGTAAAAATAATTTTACTATATTTTCCTATTGTTATTTTATATACCGGGTGGTCCAAAAGTAGGTAGACAGTAGGTGGAATAGGTTTGTTGTTGTAATGTAAATAAGAATTTCTTATTTACAGTAAAGAGTTAAGTCTCCGTGCTGCAGTAGAAGCAAATCGGTCAATAACTGCATTGATACTTGGGGTGTCAGATCGGTGGATTTGTAGCATCATAAGAGATTCTGCAACGTTCTGCTCCAGCTATTGTAATAGGAATAGTTGCCACAATTTGTAGTATAACTGTAATGTTTGGAAATGAAGAAGTATGATCAAGTGCTGCAACAGCTGATTTTGGACGCTCCTCCTTTAAGAGTCTTCTCCACTTCTTGCACAACAATTCAAATTCAGCTCTGATCGTGCTTGATAGATGAGTAAAATAATAGGAATATGTGGATATTCCTCTTACCAGTTTTACCCACTGCTCATTTTGGTCTTCGTCTATGAAGTAAGGTATAACATAGGAGAGTATGACTGCTATTTGTTTACTTGGACCAAATCGAAGCAAACCGCTTCGCCATTGTAAACTGTTACCTGGAGTGTCCGTACTTTTCCGGATGGGCTAAAGTCATGTCGGCTCCTTTTAAATTATGTTCCGTTTTGGTAGGGCAGTGCCCCCAAGTCTCATCTGACCCTGTGGCTCAGCCCGTTATCACGAGACCCCAGGCAGAGAGGGAATCCAAGATGCACGCTGCTCTTGAAACTCCCTTAGGTTGATATTTCGGAATACTGCCAATCCTGTGACATCTGCCAGAAAACCACGCTAAAGTGCGTTTTAAACCGGCCCTCCTTCAGAAGGGACCAATCATATCGGAACCCTTTTCCCGTGTTGCCATAGACCTTGTCGGCCCCATTTTTCCTCCTTTCTGCGAAAGGCATAGTTATGTTCTTACCCTCGTGAACTCTGTTACGCGTTTACCCGAAGCTGTACCTTTAAAGAGAATCGATAGTATTACATGGGCCAAAGCCTTAATTTCCATCTTCTCTAGGGTAGGGATACCAAAGGAAGTATTGTCTGACCGAGGTTGGCAATTTACCTCTGAATTGGTGCAATATATCGGGAATTTGATCGTAAATCTGCTCTTTACCACTCCTTATCACCCCTGCGCAAATGGAGCTTGCGACAAATTTAACGTGACCTTGATGTCGATATTAAAGAAACTGTGTGCTGAACAGCCCCGTGAGTGGTATCGCTTCTTGCCCGTGGCACTATTTGCATTTAGGGAAATTCCACATTGTACGCTTGGATTTGCACCCTTCCATTTAATTTACGGACCTAACGTGCAGGGTTCCATTAGCATCATCAAGCAGTTATTCTCTAACGCCAATTTAGAGAGGGAAATCCAATCTTCTTAAGCGTACGTTTTGGATCTTCGTCGAAAATTAGAAAGGTGTGCATAGATTGCATACCAAAATGCCGACGTTAATTTAGAAAAATATCGGACGTACTTCGATGTCAAATCAAAGGAGAGGAATTTTAAGCCCGGTGATGAGATTCTATTGCTACTTCCTCCGGAGAGATACAGACTTCTAAGCCAATTGAAAGGTCCCTTCCCAATTCTCGAAGCGCGAGGACCTGTGGATTATTTAATTCAGACTCCCACAGGAGAGAAGCTGTTCCACGTCAACACGTTGAAAAGATATCACCGCCACGTGTGTGTCAATAACATTGTTATCACCGACGAAGAAACAGCTTTGGAGGCCGACTACACTAAGGATGTCCTGAACCTTGTACAGACCGTGTGCGTCGAACAGGATAGGGATTACTAAATACCTGCCTTGCCCGGCTCCCTCCATTCACCACCACCACCCCGCTAGTTTGGATTTCAATAAGCAGCTAACGCCCGACCAAACTAGCCAGTTACAGCTTATTTTAAGCAAATTTAAGGACGTCATTTCTGAGACCCCTGGGTGTCCTATTAACTTCGAGCATGATATTAACCTCGCTACACAAGAACCCGTTCGTTCAAGACCTTATTCCCTTCCAATTCATCTTAGAAATGCCTTCAACGCCAAAGTTAACAATCTTCTCAAACTCCATATAATTGAACCCTCTACGTCAAATTATTTTTCCCCGATAGTTATGGTACGAAAACCCGATAATTCTTACCGCATGTGCGTAGATTTTCGCAAATTAAATTCCGTTACCGTTTTCGATGCTGAACCGATTTTTTTAATTTACCTAAACCTTCAGTTGTTTCAAAAAGTAAACTTTATCAGCGAGCTCGACCTATGTAAAACGTATTAGTAGGTTTCCCTGAAAAAGGACGGAAGGAAATACTCCGACAAAGGACTTATGCAGTTCCGCCGCCTTCTTTTCGGCTTAATAACGGCCTGCAGTAATTATAATCGGATAATGCGCAGAGTTTTGGACCGACTGAATAATGTCTCCTTTTACATGGACAATATTTACGTTGCCACTTGTGACTGGGACCAACACTTGGCCTCCCTTCAGGCGCTCTTAAGCCGTTTGCGAGAGCACGGCCTTACCGTAGGCCATGGTAAGTGCCACCTCGCAGATGATTCGATCCAATATCTAGGTTTCCACATTGATAACGACCAACTTAAGCTCCAAGAAGACAAGGTCCTGGCGATAATTTACATGCCCCTTCTGGGTACGAAGAAACAATTCCGTTCCTTCATGGTGTCTGCCTCATTTTATAGGAGGTTTTTCCCCAATTTCGCGTATTTTTCCCCGCCGTTGTCGAACTACTCAAAAAGAAGTCCCCAAACCGCATCATATGGAAGTCGAGGGCTACTGCCCATTTCCATCAACTAAAGGGTCAATTGGCATCTGTCTCAGTCCTCAGGTTGCCTTACCCTAGTAGGCCTTTCGGGATCCGAACGGATGCGAGTAACGAGGGCATCGTGTGTGTCCTTTTTCAGTAAGGAGACGACGGTGGAAGTCACCCTGTGGCCTTCGCGAGTCGCAAATTACTCCCACGTGAGAGAAATTATTCTGTAATAGAAAAGGAAGCTTTGGCTATTATTTGGAGTGTGCAGAAGTTCAAGATGTACTTGGTAGGTCGAGAATTCCTTATAGAAACCGATCACCGCCCGCTGGCATACCTCCGTAATATTAAACATCATAATGGCCGAGTAATGAGACGGAGCTTATTAATGCAGGAATTCCAATATAAGATAATGTACATAAAAGGGTCGGAAAATTGTATCGCCGATACCCTTAGCTGTAATCCATTGGGTGACGACCCCAGCTAAATTTTAAGTGTAATTGCTCCATATCCATTGTTCCTCTTGTAATTATTATAACCGCCTCGAAGGATTAGCTTATATTCAATTATTTCTGTTTATGTCCTTACTTTTCTCGATATGTACGTCTATGACGCACCTCGCCCTTGTATATGTGAAATTAGTAATTAGAAGCTTGGTCCGGTTCCAGAATATGTGTATATGTACCAACGTAATACTTCTGCCATTTATGTAAAATGTATCATTGAATATCCGTTTCATTCTTATTCTTATTCAGCTTTGTATAGCTTAGTGTATAAATATTATTTCCATTTTTTTTAATTATGTCCCCCTTAATACTCTTATGGTCAGCAATAATTAATTTTATTTTCCGTTCATATGTACACGCAGTCGGGTAGAATTTGCTTGTACACCTGCTCGACGACAGATCAGGAATTCTGTTTTTTTTTTCTTTTCCGCTTACCCCGTGACCACTCATTCGTCTAAGGGGATGTTACCTTTCTTCCCCAACTCCGAAAGTGCCATCTTTTTGGAGGGGAGGGATGTAGCAGAATGAGGTCAAATGGCGACCACGTGGCCTTCTGTACCCACCTGTATCCTGAAATCACCACATGGAGCTGTGAAAGCATGGCTAAACCTGGGCAAGGAGGCAGCCGACGCCGTTATCACACGCCCCAGCTGTATTTGCCTAGGGACCAATGCCATCGTCTCCCACGGTCACCTCTCTGCTAGCATTCTGGCTTTCCGCTCTAAGATTAGAATCCGTTAGACATTTCAACCAACGTTATCACGATTCCTCCTTCCACCGAAGGAGTCGCCGACTTTTCCCCAAATTCGCGCGCGTCTAGTGCCACCTCACTAGAGGCCTATATAACGCTTTGACTGAGTTTAGAGAGCAGCACTGTTAGTCTTCCACTTACTCCGGCGAACGAGCTGAAGGACGCCCTCCCATTCCAAGCGGCGACTTCGAATCGAGTTGAAGACTAAATCGAGCCGTAAACTCTGCCATAGTCAAACGGCAAGTATCCTCATCCGTGAACTCTGTCATAGTCAATCGGTAAGTATCCCCATCCGTGAACTTTGCCATAGTCAATCGGTAAGTATCCCCATCCGTGAATTCTGCCATAGTCAATCGGCAAGCTTCGACATCAGTGAACTCTGTCATAGTCAATCGGCAAGTACCTGCCAAGGATTCTTCACTTCGAAGGCTCGACAAGTGCTCCCTCGTCTGAAGCAAGAAGTAACTTGACCTTTTCCGTCGCATTCATCGTACCCCAACTGGCCCCTTTTCGGCAACGAGCACGTAAGGTAATAGTAACCGGTGTCGCCTGCAGATTGATCTTTAATCTGGCTTACCCAATTGCTCCATTATTTGTGTGAACGCTCCAGTTTAAAATCCCCCTTTAAATTACCAAACTGAATCTGACCTCTTTACTCCTTTAATTAACCTACTTGTATCTCGTGTGGACCCTTAACTTAGTCTGGGTGACCATTCCCTTTAAACCTAGTTTTTGTGTAAATATAAATATCATTTTGTTGTAGTAAAGATATATTTTCGTCATTGTCTTTCTTTTGCAACACCAGCGCGTACCAGTTACTTGTTAAACTATTGGCCAACTTGCACACTGAAATATTTATTTAAAAGGACCCCGCAAAGTTAATAATAAACCATCTCCACTTGACTCATAACAATTTCCCCTTTCCCTAATGGTCTTCAACCATCTTCGGCCACAAGCCCCAAAGTACCTACGTATATATATATATATATATATATATATATATATATATATATATATATATATATATATATATATATATATATATATATATATATATATACTCGTATATATAGAAAGAGAGAGAGAGAATCTGGACATTCCACGACAGACACAATGAACTCAGATCGAGAAATTGAATTATGTAAAATAGATGCTGCCTTTCTTGACTCACTTGACTGCCATGTTGTTTTTATAATCAGTAAGACTTCTTCAATAAACCACAGTAAACATCTCATACAAGTAATTGCATTATGTCGTTCGATGAATCTAGTAGTGCAAAGAGTTTTCAGTTGCTTCTTGGAGATTCGCGTGTCATTCGCATTATCAATGCATTATCTTTTAAGAGCTCTGTACATTTTGCACCTGAACGGGAAAATGATGATATGTCATGCACAGTATCGAGTGCATTTTGAATGGCTGGTATTTTGATTGTATTTGTAGCGTTGAGGTTGAGACGATGCATTGCACAATGTATTAATGAGCTAGAGGAGCTTCACTCTGAAAGTAGGTTGCAGCTCCCACACGTTCACTTGACATAAAACTGGCACCATCATATCCTTGTCCGATACACTGCTCCAGTGAGAGACCACTTGATCTGACCACCCTCAATAATGTTTTACCAATGGCTACTCTAGTTAAACTTACTTCCATTTTCTGATTGATACTGGTAACACCACTTGCAAACTTGATCTCAGTGAAAATATTCAAAATTGAAATTGTGTCTTCAAAACAATGCCAGTGATTATTCTCATCAGATAGCACATACCTAATTATTACAGCCATTTGTTCACGCTTTGCTCTATCTGTGGTTTCATCGGCAATAATTGCCCCAAATTTGTCTTTCTTGATTCGTGTTAATACTGATTCTTTTACCAACGACCCTGCAGAACTAATAAAAGCATTTTGTATATCAGCAGATTGATATGTATCATTTCCTTTTGAGGTTTCAGCATGTTTTTGTAAAGCACTATTACCAGAACGGATGCGGAAGCGTAATAGAGCTCTGAAATTTCCATCATTAACATCTGGTTCTTTTCCATCAGAAGATATTGTTTCACACTCTTCAGCATGAACACGTAAAGCTATGTTTTGGCGACCACAGAGCAGGATTGTATCAACAATTGGAGCTAAACTTTTTCTTTTTTCATCCATGGCTCTTTTATGGGTTGTATTCAAACTAATTATATTATTCTTCTTGTGAGTAACAAAAGTATCTCGAAAACTCTTCATCGCTAGAATATTATCCTGATGATACTTTGTCACTTGATGGCTTGTCAATGCACCTTCCTTTCCAGTCAGATGATCAAACCTATCTAGAGGTTTCAAAACCAGTTTTTCTGGAAGTTGGCCACCTCCAAATGACCTGCCACCAACACCATACTCTTTGCCAAATAAAATTCATGCTTTGCAAAATGCTCCTTCGCGTCCAGGTACTCTACTAACAGCAAGCCAATAAAAATTAGCCATGTGTGTCGGAAGAAGGCGTCGTCTCCGTTCAACATTTGATTTTATATGAACAGATGACGGTGTCCAGGGGTGTAGAAATAATGCCCGTCCCTCAAGGTTTAATATATGTCCAACTGCATGACAAATATCATTTGCTGGAGTTACAGCATCTGTGAGTGCCACTGCTTGTCCAGAAGTGCTAGTTTCAGGTTCTTGGTGCTGATTCTGTCGATATTCACCTTGTGCTGTTTCTTCTTTTTTGTCGGATTCATCATTACCATCAACAGATATTATTCAATCAATCTGAAAAAAAGTAAAAAAAATGGGATTAATAAATTGAAAATAGGATTAAAATGGATGTAGGTACTGTAAGTATGTACTTTATATATATATATATATATATATATATATATATATATATATATATATTACTGGAAAAAGAAAGCATTATCCAAACAAAAATAAAAAATAACATCAACATTATTATAAAAAATTACAACGATGATGCCAGACGCACGACGAATCCTTTAAAAAAAGTAAATTATTTATCATTAAAGGTTATTTATTCAATCATTTCTGACTATTACGTTCAAGGTGTTTTATTGTTCATATATTGATCGCATACTATTATTTTGAACTCAATAATTTAGTAGCAATCACTGTACAAGCTTTCTTGGCAGAAACTTTCCCGATAATTTTTTGGGGACTCCGGAATGGGAAAACAGATAACTCCTATGTTATTTTTACCCATTAAAAGAAATGTTAACCTCACAAAGACTTAAATAGTAATGGAAAATGAAGAACAAAAACTGGTACTTACATTTCAAGAAGAAGTTTTCAATTACACCACCGAAATAATACACTAAACATAAAAATATACACCCAGACTACTCTATGCTATATTTCCGGTATCTAACACAACAATGAGTTGCTGATGGTATCAAATCCGCTTCGGTTCAACTAGAGGAAATATCGCCGATTAGAATTTAGGAGGCGCTTACAGTTAACCTGATTAATCTTTCTCTTTTTTTATTTCATTCCCTTCCTCTTCCTTCTTTGTTTTTTGTCTATTTTGGATTGGGAGTGGCTTCGGCCACTCTGCCCCCCCCCCCCTGGCTACGCCACTGCTAGAGGGTTCCTAGGCGCTGGGTTGCGATGAATGAGATGAGGATATGTGCCCCCTTAACCCCTTCCCTGGCTTGTAATTACTGACTCTTCCTAGTGACCGTTGAGGGGTGCCTCTGATAGCAACGGTCCGAGGTGACGAGCCTTGCTCTCAGGTTGGCTGCCAGGCCAATAAAAAGTGCTACACCAAGATCCTGGCCGCCCAACAGCAGATATTCTGACAACAATCCTCCAAAATCAATAGAGTGTTTAGTTAATAATTTTAAGAGACTCATCGACAAAATGAATAAATTTAAATCGCCTGGTCCGGACATGATCTTCCCAAGGGTCATAAAAGAAGTTAAAGATTCCATAGCCAAACATTTTACACAAATTTTAAATATTTCCATTGAAAGAGGATGTGTCCAAGAAGATTGGAAATTAGCTAATATAACAGCAATACTTAAGAAAGGATGCAAAGAGTCATCCAGCAATTACCGCCCTATAAGTTTAACATCGGTGGTGGGAAAAATGCTCCAGCGCCTGTGCGCAGAAAAAGTAGTTTAATATATTGAAGTGAATGCATTATTACGTGACTCTCAACATGGTTTCAGGAAACAAAGATCGTGTCTGACTAATCTCTTGGAATTTTTTCACCACATAAATTCAATTTATGACACAAAAATATCAGTAGACATTTTGTATATAGATTTTCAGAAGGCTTTCGATAAAGTACCACACGCAAAGCTAATGACAAAAGTTAGAACATTAGGAATAATCGGAGAAATTGCAAATTGGATCGAGAACTGGCTCACAAATCGTAGGCAGAGAGTTGTAATTAATTGTCAAGTATCCGATTGGACATCTGTTAATAGTGGAGTTCCACAGTGGTCAGTGTTAAGACCATTACTCTTCATTATATATATATATATATATATATATATATATATATATATATATATATATATATATATATATATATATATATATATATATATATATATATATATATATATATATATATATATATATATAACCGATATTGACATCGGATTAGTATCAAGGATTGCAAAATTTGCTGATGACAGTAAATTGAGTAAGGGTATAATTAGTGAAGTTGACATCAAAGACTTTCAGGAAGATATTGATCAAATTGCGCGCTGGTCTGTGAAGTGGGATTTGCCTTTGAACCTTGATAAATGCAAAATAATGCACATAATCAATAAAAATCCCAAAGCTGAATACAAGATATTTGATAGAACAATGACATGTACAGAAAACGAAAAAGATCTAGGCATTTACGTAACCACTGATCTCAAGTTTCCTCAGCAATGTGTAGAGGTGGAGGAAAAAGCCTTAAAGATACTTGGTTATATTAAAAGACAATTTAACTACAAAAACGAAACAATATCTTGAATACGTATAATGCCTTAGTAAGACCTCAATTGGAGTACTGTGCGCAGGTTTTGTCGCCATATTTGAAAAAAAGACATTAAGAGATTGGAGAGGGTCCAAGCCAGAGCGACAAAATTAATTCCAAATTTAAAAAATTACAATACAAAAAGCAACCTGAAAAGTTAAACCTATTTAGCCTGGAAACAAGATGCATTTGAGGTTAATTACTCGAGGTATACAAAATTTTGAGAGGAATAGAAAATGTTGACCACTCTATCTGGTTCGAACTAAATAGAAATTATAGTCGTAACAATAGCATGAAGCTTGTTACTAAACAAGTTAGAACAACCCTTTGGGGAAACTTTTTTTATATAGAATAGTTAAAGTGTAGAATCAGCTAACGGAAGAAATAGTGCAGAACAAAACTGTACAAACTTTTAAAAAAAAGATTAGACAAAGTTATCAAAAGAACTTAAAGTATTGAAACGCAATATCATCGAAAAGTTAGCGTAGGCAAGAAGCTGCTAAAAATAGTAGCGCTAAGTGCAAATAAAACCACTTAATAGATAGGTTTCAGCTTTACTATAAAAAGCTCCTGACTATGATCTCTCCCTCCCCCCCCATCCATCCTCCTCTTAGCACAATCAAATATCTTTTCCAATTTTCTTTGCCCGAAGTTAAAGGTGGTGAGAGACTTGTTCGGTTCTATACTCGCCTCAAAGTTGTAGATAGGGCATTTCTAAAGTGAATACCTCCTCGGTATGGACAGAAATGTCTTTTGAGGTACCCTAACTCTCTCTCTCTCTCTCTCTCTTTCTCTTTCTCTCTCTCTCTCTCTCTCTCTCTCTCTCTCTCTCTCTCTCTCTCTCTCTCTCTCCCCGGGTCGTCTTTTCACCACTTTTGCATCTCTTGATATTTTTTTCTGGGCCTGATTAGACCCAGAAGAAAGTTGAAAGAGGGCGTTAAACTTTAGGAAACAAAGGTTAACAGTTGTCTCTATCACCAATAAAGCCTTATTTTATTGCTTGAAAGAGTTCCTGTCATTCCCGATCTACTTAATGACTGAAGAAATTTAGCCGTGTAAGTTAAATATTCTATTTAAGTTTATAGTTTGAACGAATGACTGGTTAGTGGTATTAATATTATTAGTTTACAGGATTATTCAAATGCAATTACTATTATTATTTTGTGGTATTAATAATAGATCATCAATATGCCACAAATAAATTCAACACAGATTACACAAACAAATGAAAGAAAAATACCACAAACACATTCAATACATTTGCAACAAGCAAATTTAACACGGATCCCATTGACAAATTCAAGACAGATCCCAGAAACAAATTCAACACAGATGACACAAACAAATTGAAAAAGATATCACAAACAAATTCAACACATATCCCATAGACGAATTCAAGTCTGAACCCACAAACAAATTCAACATAGATCACACAAACAAATTCAACACAGATCCCACAAACAAATTCAACACAGATGCCACGAACAAATTAAAAAAGATACCACAAACAAATTCAACACATATCCCATAGACTAATTCAAGTCCGAACCCACAAACAAATTCAACATAGATCACACAAACAAATTCAGCACAGATGCCACAAACAAATTAAACATATGTCCCAAACAATTTTCATTTGTCACTATTTTACTTTCGCAGATATTCGAATATTTACATAATATGAAATTTAATGAAATGTAACCTTTGCCTTGCCTTTCTCCCTCTCTTCCCCAGCTCGTGTTCCTACTCTCGGGTGGAAGGATGGCTCATAGATCTCAGCAAATCCATCTCGCCAACATCAGTTTCAAGACCGTCCTAAAGGAAGATCTTAACGCTATAGGTAAATACCGATGTGCCGTTCCTCCAAAGGCGATGACGACCATAGAATAGCATTTTATTCTCTTTCTCGATGGTTGTAATGAAGTTTCCTATAACAAACCAGCGCATTCTCACATTAGCCAGGCCATACACTTTTCCCTTGGTCTCTTTTTTGTTCTTTTGCTTGCTATATTCTCCCTTTCAGGCAATTTTCCACTTTCTATCTTCTGTTTTTACCCCAAAACTCAACTCTTTGGATTTTTCTTATTAGCTTTATTATTGTTTCCATCATCTCCAAGACTCCTTGATTAGTTTTCATATCCGTCCATATTTCCATCGCTTCTTCTCTACTACACAAAAAGCAAAGGGGAGATAACCTGTTTAAAAGAGATGATCTTTATTATTATTATCGATCATTCCATCGAATGGGAAAGACGTTGGTAAAATTTGAGTAAATGTGTATCTCAGGTACACATACGAATAATTGTGTACGTATAATCCATGGACATAAGGAACAAAAACTACATGAGTTTTGATGGCTCAAATTAATAAATGCGATTCCATATTTCTAGACTTAATATCAAAGATGAAGTCATGAAACATCGATACCTCTGAAAACTTTCTTTTTAAGAGAACTTTTTTTATTATTATCACAACTAAAGTGATAATAAATAGCATTCATTTGCATCGAACTATTAAATTTTACACTACGTTAATATTAAGAATCACTACATCTGTTGATCACTGCTTATCCCCGCTCCTACGAAGCGAAATATAGCCTCCTTTGCCTTCTTATCACGTTGATTTGTGTAATAGATTTCTTATCTTCTTCTTGAACTTTTACTGAGTCTATTATAGGATTTTGGTTGGTCTGATTCTTCTTATTTTTCTTCTTTGAATAACCTACATTGTCGAGTAGTGGTGTGTTCGTCAGATAATATTTTTAAAAAAATTGAATATTTTTCCAATGTCAATATTATCTAAAATAAATGATAAATGAGAACGTCTACTGAATAAACAAGGTAGCTAACAAGGAGAAAAAAGTAAGAGTGATTAATTCCTTGGAAAGTGTGCGTATAAGTGCTTTTTTCACATTCCTTTCCCACTTTCTTCTCCTTGAATTCCCCTTTCACTAATAGCAAACGATGACCCGCGGGAATAAAGAAGAGCTTTGCTATTCTTTCCCCGTGCCGTTATTGTGCATTCGAAAAAGTGTAACTGGGATTGAAAACCATTCTATACATGAACCGTAGGTATAGAGGTATTTGTGGTAGCCATAGACCTAACCTAAAAATCTATATAAAAAACGAGAATGGTTTCATTTAGGGCACACACATGTATGTGAATGCAAGATGACAGATACGGTTTGTTCTTTCATCTAGTTTGCTCTTGCTAGAGATTTACAGCTACTCATGCTGTTCTAGAGCTAACTTCGAGTTAATCCTAGGGTCTTTTCGGGTCTTTTTTTCCATACCTCTCTACTACATCTGCTATACTTCCTCTTCTTTTTATTCTTGGCCTTCTTGTTTTGTTTCATCTTCTTATACTACATTAAAAGCAGATAAAGAGGGTTGTTAGGCCATGCCCGATGTATTTATACACATTCATTAGATTATTATACAAGGGTAGAAGTGCTAACCTAACTCTTTGCCCAATTGCCGATAGTCTGTACTCAGATTTAACCGCATTGAACGACGCGCAACTATCCTCATAGATAAAATATAACGATTAAATTCTTTGTTCGGTTGGCTAGGATAATTAGGATAATTTCTCACTTTTTTAGGACTCCCAAAGAAATTTTAAGACACTTTGCCTATTAAATACTCTTAAAATGATTTTTACGATCCTAAAATAAGGGTAAGTCAAAATAAATGTTATTTTTTAATTAAAAATTCAAGAAAAAAGATTTTTTTTATGGATGTTAAATTTTCTCATTTCTTCTTTCTTATATAAAAGCCTCCAGCTACAGTCGAAATAAAGTCGTTCTTTTGTGTTCTTAAAATGAAAAGGAAACTCCGAATTTATCCAATTGTCTCAAACTTTTGTTTCCTTAGGAAATTCTACATCCTTTTTTCATTTCCTTATACATTGAAAATATTTGATTATTTTTTTCATTTAATGATTCTTTTTTCTCCCCACGCTTCATATTTCCCATAAATGGGAGAGCGAATTTGTTTATTTGAGTTCCAAAGGATTTATCTTCGAATTTGGGATATTGTTTGTAGGATGACAAGTGCTGTTTGCGCAGTTTCTTAAGCTTGTTCCATAGCTGTCCCCTACGCAAAGCGCTAAGTAGTTCTTGAGTCATTTGGAAAGTTCTGAGTAATTCTAGCGACCCTCGAACAGCACGAAGTAGTTCTAGCGCGTCTTAGAAAGTCCCAAGTAGATCTCACGTCACATGGAAAGTACCAAGTAGTTCTAGCTCACCACGGAAAGTACCAAGTAGTTCTCGCGTCACATGGAAAGTACAAAGTGGTTTCCGTGCCCTTTGGAAAGTACCAAGTATTCTAGCGTAACTTTGAAAGTACCAAGTAATTCTAGCACCCCTTGAACAACACCAAGTTGTTCTAGCGCCTTTTAGAAAGCATAAAATAGTTCTTGCGTGACTTAGAAAATACCAAGTAGTTTTCGTACACCTTTGAAAGCACAAATTAGTTCCAGCACCCTTTGGAAAGTACCAATTAGTTCTCGCGTAACTTGAAAGGTAGCAAGTAATTCTATCGCCCATTGAACTGCACCAAGTAGTTCTAGCGCCCATTAGAAAGCACAAAGTGGTTCTACTGCTCCATAAAAAGAACAAAGTAGTTTTTACCCTACACAGAATCTTAAATAGTTATTTCCTTATTGGTAAAGCACAATTACTTCCATAACCTCTTGCAAAGCTTCAGGTAGGTCTTTCACCCCTTACAAAGCTAAAAATAGTTCTGCATGAGTAGTAAAGTACCGGGTAGTTGTCAAACCTATTGCAAAGCAACAAGTAGTTCACACCATCCTTGCTACGAAGAATTAGTTCTTAACCTTTATAAAGAACAAATTGGTTCTCGTGCGTCCCTTGAAAATTTTCGAGTAATTCTCTTGAAAACCGCAATTAGTTCTCACATTCGCCTCAAAGCACCAAGTAGTTCTTGATCCTCTCACAAAGCTTCTAGTTGTTCTCCTATCCCCTGAAAAACACAAAGTATTTTTCGTAACACTTTCATGGCAACAAGTACTTCTCGCACCACTCGCAAAGCACCAATTATAAGGAACCAATAACTCTGCTCCCTTTCAAAGCCCCAACTATGTCTCCAACCCTTTGCTATTAGTTCTTGACCCGATTCAAAGCAAAAATTAGTTCTTACGCTCCTTGAAAATTATCACGTTCTTTCCTTTCCCCCTTTCTTTTTCTCCCATTTTTACTTTAATTCTTTCCATCCTTCTCTTTCTTTCTCTCTCTCCTTTTTTTCTATTTCTTTCTCTTTCTCCTTTCATTTCTTTCCGTCGTTTTTCTCATCGGCACTTCTTATCTTCAACCTTCACCTGTTGCTTTCTAATTAAATCCGCCTCCTCCCTTAGACTCTTTATTAACTCGGTTACCTGTGAAAATTGCTCGCATTCATTAAGCGGGTATTATGTATGATGTTTTTTTCTTCCCTCCTAAACCATTCTACACGTTTGTCTATAATCCCATTGGTATTCTTCAATTAATTATCTAAACAAGAAGTTCCTAATCCTTTTTCATACTCTTATCTTTGTTCTTTGTTTAGGATGTGTGTTTATATACAATTTATCGGCAACCAATATTTTTTTATCTTCTTGGTGGTAATTTCTTACCATAATTTTGTATCTGTTAACCACAAACTTCCCTGCGTTTTTCGAACTAACCACAGAGAAACTAAAATCACACGAAAGTTTTTTGGTTACCTGATGCAAAATAACTTCATTTATTAGAGAGATATTTTTTCTATAGCTCTTGAATAAAATTTTCTATACCCTAAAGAAAAATAACCCTCTAGATATGTCTCTACGAGTGAATCTTTTGCAAAAGAATCTTTCATTGCGAATCTGATTGTTTAAAGACAAAGGAAAGTGGTAATCTAGAGGAAACATCAGGGAAATATGTCAGATGAGGCAGTCGCTACAAACCTACACTATCAAGTGTATTTCGTGTTATGCAAGCGATTTGTGATCTTGCCTTGCCTTGCCTTGCCGAAACACATTTTCTTTGAGGTTTCCCAGCAATCAATGCTTTTTGGTGAGTTAATCTTGAACTCTTCGCATTGAGGGAGTTTCTACTCCGTATTTTTACGCTACACATTCAAACTAGCGATGCAAGATTCCTTGATAAGGACGATCTCGAAGAAAGACTTCGAACCTTATTTGATTCAAAGCCGCGAGAGTTTTATTCAAAAGGAATAAATAAACTTTTAGTATTTGGGGAAAGAGCTATGAAAGAGATGGAAACTAGTTGGTAGATTTCTATTGTTTAAACTATATTTTCAATCATCCACGTAAATTAAAAACAAACACTCGAACTTTCTTGGACATAGTTCTTCTTTGTCTACTGTTATTCACTTCTTTTTTGGAGGCTGCCTTAACTTTATCCTAGGGTTATTGCTATTCCTCAATTATATTTCTGTACTCGATGTTGTTTTTTATCTTAGTTCATTCTTGTTCCTGTTGTCCTTTTTATTTAAAAAAGCAGTAAATTTCAAGCTAGTCATTATAGCACAATTAGTCTTACCTCGATCGTTTGCAAAATGCTAGACACACTCATACGCGATAAACTCATTAACATAAGGAATCTATGACTTCTTTCAGGACATTTTAATGAATACGAAGAGAGTTAAGCAGTGGACATAATTCATCTAGAGCTTCAAAAGACCTTCGATAAAGTACCACACAAACGTATAATTACTAAATTAAAATGCAATGAGTTCAAAGAGATATAGCGAGGTGGATAGAAAACTGGCTGAGCAATTGTAAATTTTCGAGTTGGACCCAGGTCACTAGCGGTGTACCTCATGGGTCAGTTTTGAGACTAGTTTTATGTCTAGTATACATTAACGCCCTAGACGAAAGTTTTTCATACATAATATCGAAGTTTACTGATGACACTAAAATTGCGAATAGGGTACTCACTCATACACAGATTAAAGAAATGAAAAATAATCTCGACAAATTATCAAACTGGACGCAAACGTGGCAGATGCCTTTTAACGTGGATAAATGTAAATTCCTCATATCGGATATCGAAACGGCAAAGCAAATTACTTCTTAAATTGTACTCTTAAACGTATACAAAGAGATAGACTTAGAGGTAAACAATATCAAACGACCTAAAGCTCGCTCAGCAATGTTCAGAAGCTCTTAAGAAGCAAACAAAATAATTGGATTCATTGGTAGAGCATTCGAGTATAAGTCCAAAAATACAATCCTTACACTCTATGATTCCTTGATCCGTCCCCTTATGGAATACTATTTTTAATCCTGGTGTTCTTACTACCAGAAATATATAGCAAAATTAGTACTAGTCGTAGAAAGGCTTGCTAAAATTATACCAAGTTTAAAGAGTAAAGCATACGAAGAGCGACTTAGCGAACTAAATCTACTTCCGTTAACTCAGCGTAAATTAAGAGGCGAATTAATCCAGATGTTTAAAATTATTATCAAAATATAGACAATATAGGTTGAAGTAAATATTTTACGACCAACCATTCAAATTGCATTGGAGGAAACGGTTGCAAAATTATAGGTAAAGATTTTAAATCACAAGAATCTAAGAATATCTTTTTTGACTCAATGGTCAACTTATGGAATGGGCTTCCTGGTAAAGTAATGGACAGCAACCCCGTATATGATCAATGATGTTTAAAGAGAGAAATTGGTGTAGGGATAGTTAGAGTAAATATAGACAGAAGTATGTGAAATTAAGAGAGAGAGAGTTATATGTGCCAGGTTGTCTGGCAAACTCAGTAATTTTAAATATTTATATCGATTCTTGCGATGAAAAAGGCTTTAGCGTTCAAGCCTTTGTTTTCATTTTTGGTACAGCAGTTCAATTAATCTTGGATAATCACCAATGCAGTTACTTTTCTTGATTCTTTATATTTATGTTACTGATTATTTAAATTACTTCGTAATGTATCCACTTCGGATGTTTTTATATTACTTTATTTAATTGTTCAAACTTTTTATATACTTTCTCAAACACCGTATAAATATATACTTTTATCTAACACCCGATTAACAGCGTTTAATAGTGAATAAGATCTTAGCGTAAGGTTGACAGGTTCCCCTAATTTCACCTACTTTCCATTTTTCATTTCTACTATCTTTCCCGTAATCCTTATCCTAGATCACCTAGTATGAACCGCGAGGTCTATTGTGACCTGCATATCTTGGTAACTCTTCTTGGGTTTTAGTCGCATGCACGCGACTCTATCTATAAGTGACAATGTCGGGGAGTCGGTCGGTCGGTCGGTCGTTCGGTCGGATGGTAGGCATTTTACTTTTCAATAATAATATAATAATAATAAGTCTTTTGTAATGCGCTCTTTAAGGCCTGGGGCCTTCTCAGAGCGCACGTTGTGCTGAGATGAGAATGGAAATTCAATGGAAATTCAAGAGGGGGAGAAGGCAATTCTGAAAAGATGCGTTTTCAGGAGACGCTTAAATGTGGTAAGAGAGGGAGAAGACCTGATTTCAGCAAGAAGAGCATTCCACAACTTAGGGGCGCAGATTGAGAAGGAGCAGTCCCCCATTGAGCAGAGGGATGAACGAGCAATATTCAAAAGAGGTGCATGTGATGACTGAAGGGCCCGAGGGACATGGCGTGGCGAGAGGGCAGAAGAAAGGTAAGACGGGGCCTTGTTGTTTAGGGCCTTAAATGTGAAGAGAAGTATCTTGAAGTGAGCACGGGATCTGACAGGAAGCCAGTGGAGTTCATGCAGCAAGGGTTTCGAGGGAGAGAAGCGAAGGCGATGGAGAAGGAGCCGGGCGGCATAGTTCTGTACAAGTTGAAGGGGGCGGAGAGAGGAGGATGGCAGATTCACAAGCAGAGAGTTACAGTAGTCAAGGCGTGAGGTGATGAAGGCACTACTAGCAGTCTCAAGACTTTGGCGATCAAAGTGAGAGCGAATGCGAGAGAAGTTACGAAGGAAACATAGAGAGGATTTGCTAACATTGCGGATATGAGGCTTAAAGGAGAGATGCTCATCAAAAAGAACACCCAGATTCCTAACTCAGTCAGAGAAAATGATAGTATTACCACCTAGAGTAAGTGAGGGAAAGAGAGATTTATATTTTTTGACAAGAGCAGGGGTGCCGACGAGGAGGACCTCAGTTTTGGAGTGATTAAGCCTGAGGAAGTTGGTAGAGAGCCAGTCAGAAATGGAGGAGTAGGAAGCCAGGAGGTCAGTGATAGAGTAGGCAAGAGACGTGGGGGATAAGGAAACGAAAATTTGAGTGTCATCAGCATAGAGGTGGAAGGATAGACCGATATTACGGAGAAGGAAACTAAGGTCAGACGATATGTTTGTTAATTGATTTTTTTTTCCCAAATTATTTAAATAATTGAAAAAACGCGAGTTAGGGCCGTTGACCTTGTTTATTAATAATGAAAGGGTATGGATGGTTTGAAATTGTTTACACCAAGGAACAAAAAGTTTTCAGATCTAACGCGATAAAAGCAGAACCTTTCCCAACACCAAAGAGAACAACTCCATTCATATACATTCAAATCCGACCTATGTGACACGTATAAAATTTATATCAACCCCAAGTTTGTATCCTTCTTATAATATTTGGAGGTGGCTCCTTTTTTCTTAAACTTCTTTCATTACCACTTAAAATGAGCCTTTATCGGGTGCCTTGTGTATTCTTTGAGAGCAGATTTATAGAGACTTGTTTCTTCTTCAAATATCCCTGAGTTTCATAGAAGCTGTTGTCTGTCACTTTGAACGTAGCTTAAAACCAATTTCTAGAAACAGAGTGGTTGTTTTTTTGCACCCCTTACAAAACTCCAAAAAGTTCTGTATCACTCGTAAAGGACCGAGTAGTTATCGAACCTATTGCAAAGACAAAAGTAGTTCTCACCATCCTTGCAGTATGCAAAAACATACTACAAGAACAATAAGATATTTTATTTTAAATTTTTTTTATTTAAATATATGAAAATTTGCTTTTAAAGTTGGTTTACAACTGCTTAAAATTGGAATCATTCTTTTTAAGTTCATTTACAAGTGATTAAATCCCAATTATTTGTTTTCCAAATATGTTTACAAACACTTTGACTAAGCACTAAAATAATGGTTTTCAAAGTATGTTTACAAATGATTTGAGTAAAGACATTAAAGTAATTATCAAAGGATGTTAAAAAATTCTTTGTGTATAACATTTATTCAAATTATTAAAACAGTAAAATGTGTTCAAATTTGGTTCACCCATGGTTTAAGTGGAAACCATCATGTTCTTTGTTTTTTTTTTTAAATTACTATCTATTTTTCCTGAAAGCTACCATATTCCGTTCCAGGGCTCGAGTGGTCAACCTGTGAGTTTGGTACCAGCTGGTGTGGTTGGTCCCAAGCTTACACAGAACAGGGGTACGCCTGGGTTCACGCAAAGACATCTCCTCACGCTCGTAGAACAGGTCCGATAACTGGTAAGGAATATTCTTTTACATCCTTTCCCTGTGAGCTACCTAGTATCAATTCCTGCACAGATTATAGAATTTAGAACTTGTAAATATAGATGATGGAGAATACTCACCTAAAACAATGCATGGTTGTGTTTGCTAGAAAATTTAACACCTTCTCTCTCTATTTTCCTTCGTTTTCTCTGTAATTTCTCTTCTTTACTATGGAAGTATTAGTAAATAGAAGTTTTTTATTTTCTTAAACAACGTGGAGTAAACATTCATTCACTTTTTAGTCGCGTGCACGCGATTCTATAAGTTACTAGGTCGGTCCGTAAGTCATCGGTCAGATGGTCATCATTTTACTTTTCAATGAGTTATTTTGGCAATAACATCGTAACTATTCGGCCGATTTCAATGGGATTTGAAACCCTTATGTTGTTTTATATTCTCTTTCGAATGATATAATTTCCAAGGTCCTCCTAAAGTTAGTCCAGGAATATTGAGAGTTTTGTAGGCCGTAAGGTTATAAGTCAGAATAATTGAGAGCACACGACTTAGGTTTGTTGACCTTGTTTCATTTTTGATTAAACATTTGTGGATTAACCATATCTTATTTAACAATTTCCCTAAAATAAACTATATAAATTAAATAGATGACGACTTATCGACAACTTGAAATGGACAAAGGAAAAGGAGAAAATTTGAGGAAGAAAAAATGCTTTTGAATGATAAGAAAAACTAATTTAGGAATCATTACAAAATAGATTTAGGAGTTTATTGAAGAATTTCTTTGTCTCTTTGCTTCCTTTAATCAAAATAGTCCATAAAAATTAAGTAAATTTAGACCTATAATTTTCCTTAATAAAATAAAAAAATTACCGCAGTGGGGCCTCTTCAAGAGCCCCCTTCCCCCCCCCCCACCCGGCCGGTGGGTCGGGGGCGGTTTCTAGGGCTCTGATAGTTAAAGGGGCTACTTTGGTTTGCAAATGATGATGGATGTCTTTGTTCTTGATGGGAATAAAATAGTGGAGTTTCATAGTTGGGAATAAAGTAGTAACCATTGATGTGCTCCGACTATATTCGTGGGAAAGCTGTTGATGATGACGATCATGATCCTAAAGCTATGTTTAATCCAAAGGAACCTAACACTTTTGATTTGATGCTTTGGGCTATGTACATTTTGTACCTCAATCGCTTTCGTGAGCGGAATATGATTGTACATGGTAAAGTCCTTGGTAAATCTTATAAATCTGTCGAATGAAGGTTTTATCAATAAACGCTGGAAAGTTTTACTTCCGCCAAGGGTTTGGTACCGATTGCTATCGATCGTCAAATAAAAGGGCCAATCTTGAAGGGGCGGTCGACCCGTTTGAAGCAACGGACAATAATACTAAAATGGAGGTGTTTATTATAGTAATTCATAAGACAACTTTGTATCTTAAAAATAGAACAATAAATATAATGAAAAATGAGCAAATTAAAAGAATTATCGTATGCAAAATAAACGGAAGAAATGAAATATTGCTAAAATTGTCCTCAGCCAAAATAGGCCCACAAATAAATCTTATTCGACCCATGAGATCAATAATAAAAGAAGCAGAATTTTATAGAGCAAAAAGCTTAGAAAAAATAAGAAATTTAAAAAAGAATATCAGTATGAATGAAAAAAGTAAAGAAAAAAAGCAGTATAATTATATAAAATAGATAAAAGTAAGAGAAACAGCAACACAATAAGAAAGAAACAATAAAAAGCAAAGAAGCAGCAATACGATAAAAAATACATTAAAATTGTAAAAGAGAAAATGATTAACAAAAATAATAAAAAAGAAAATAAAAGTAATAAGCAGAGATGAGTAATGTTACCCAAAGTGTAACACCGTCACCGCTATTTTGAAAATGTAGCGCCGTTTTGCGTGTCGCTACAATTTCATTTACATAAGTTTCATATGAAATTGTATGTAAAAGAGTTTCTTATTTATGACCATTTAAAATTAAAAATACTCCCGATGATCGAATTCGATGGTGTTTACCATTTACGCAGAAATTGAGGTCGCTTTTAGAAAAATGCTTCTAACTTAGAGTTATTATTATTATTACACAAATACAGAAGTTTCCAATGGAAAGGACAAGCCTACAAGACCAAGGGTGGTCCAATAAGGAAACATACTGCAAGAAAATAGAGAAAAAAGAAACCATATTAAAAGAAAATATGTTAAAATAAAGTTAAACCATATTAAAAATTTTAAAAACAAAGTCATTGATTAAACAATAAATTTATTTACTTTAGATTTAGACGACGTAATACACGTAATACAGATTCTTCTGGCAGTTCATTCCATTCCTTACAAATATTAGGAATGAAACAGCGAAGTAAATTGAGTTGTTTTACATCTAAAAACAGTTTTAGGTGTGTGAAACCACTAATTATTATTTACACCCTTATTTAGTTTATGGCTCAAGTATCTACACCTCAACCGTTCCATTTTCTCAGCCGAGCATAGGATCAGCCATGGCGCAGTTTTATAGTTGTTTACTTTTTTCAAATTGGCTGCAAACTATTTAAAAAAAAGAGTGGTCTGGCTTTTTTAAAGCTATGCCTAGTCGATTTTAACCTAGTAAAGCCTAGGCCTATTTTAAGCTATAAAATGGTTTTTTGGGTTGTCCCTTGAAAAACAACGCTATCAGAACGTGAGAATATTGTTTCATCTCTACTTCCTCGATGTACGTTTAAACCATTTCTGTACCGCTGGAAAAGACGATTCGTTGGATTTGGTCATATTTGAAAGAAGTTACTTATTATGAGCTGCTCAATAACAAGCAAACTTACTGTAGAGGTAGATGTGAAGAAATTGCATCTTTTAAATGACGTTCTTGAAGAAAAACGTCCCCTAAATAGTCAACCGAAAGTGTGTTCGCCTCTTATGGTAATTATGAAAAATGAAAAACCACACATGGGATATTTGACTCAAGAAGAAAATATTACATTAGGTTTGGAAATTTGTCTTCATGCCTCATTTTCATCGAACCTTGCATCAGGTGATTATCATTTATTTTTCATTATAACATCACAACTAAATGGTAGTTTACTCTGATATGTAGGAGGTGGAAGAGGATATTAACTCTTGTATTTCGTCAAAGCCAACTGAATACTTCAAGAAAAGAATCCACTGCTTAGTTAAACGACGGGAGATACCTGGTAATAATGAGTCCCACCACTACTGAAAGCAATGTCAATAATGCTAGGAACCATAATGTTAAATAAATGATCATTTTGTATATTCAAAATTATTTGATTTCTCTTTGATGCAAGTCATACTGACTCAAGTCTCAATGAGTCACGTAACGACTCTGATAATTCAGTGCCACTTAAGATCTAAGGACTCGAGGCAGTCATCACTCTGTCCTCGGTTTTGTAGGCCCACATAACACACGCTCTCCCTTCTCTCTCGCACACACACACTTTCTCTCTCTCTCTCTCTATCGATCTTCTTCTGTTTCTTCTTTTTTTTCTGTGCTCGCAAGCCCTCTCTTCATCACCGAACCTATCACTCCTCAAGCAATACCAACCAATCATAAGAAGATCTTCAACTTAACAAAGCATACATAGCTACGGTTTGCTTTACTTACCTCTGGATCACCTCGTTACTTATAAACAAGGACATTAGTTTCTTGACAGCTTAATATACGGTTATATCCAGATGAATCAATCATCAAAGGACGATGAGTCGAGTTTGTTTACCCGAAGTGAACAAATTACAGTGGTAATCTCTCAAACCTGAAAGTAAAATATGGATAACTATGACAATATTGATAATTTTCCAATTATTTTTTTCGATACATAAAGAATAAATAAAAAATACCTAAATTACTTATTTTTGTGTATCCGGTAAATATATGTAAACAAAAACGTACGATGATAATCGCACTTGGAGATTCCTTTAGGTTATACTAACATTTAACAAGATTTATCTCCGCACCCGGCTTTTATATGCTTTCGAACATCTTTGCCAAGAGGGGAGAAAAGCCTGCCTAACGCAGCGTTTAAAAGAATCGGTGGCAGCTCTTTTGATACAAGAGTCTCTATTTAGTTCTTAATGAGCTTCTCTCCCGTTCTTGTTTGCAGTCCTTGTAGATGTGTGGAAATCATTAACGAAGTCTGTATTTTGTTTCTCAATGGCATTGCTCGTGCTTTCCTCCATTAATTGGGTGTCAACAAATATTACAATTTTGTCCTTTAGTCGCTTGAATTTCTTGTAAGGACGGCAAAGAGAATTTGAGCTCTGGATTGAAAATCTGCAACGAGAAAACGATCCATATCTTTCCTTTGGAATGGTTGTGTTTATATACCATTCATTAATACAGTTTTAATTAAGGGTTGGTAAACTGCGAAATTCTTCTACCTGATGGGCTACAGGTTTTTTACATACAATGGGACTGCTTTATAGAAGAGCCTCATGCTTTTCCCACCAATTTGAGGGGGAAAATACAACTGTAGGAAATTTTGAAATGTTAAATGAAATTTTTACCTAATAATATAAATATATTAAATTGTCTTGAAATTAATGCTGTTCTTAGAAGATCAAAAACAATTATTCTTAAAATATTAAAATTTTCCGAATCAGGTACAAGCTGTATAAAAAGTGTAATGAAGCTCAGGCATTTTTAGTCGCGTAAAGGGGATTCTATAAGTTTAGTATGTCGGTTCGTAGGTCAGTCGGTCGGATGGCTATTATTTAATTTTTAGATGATATTTTTGGCAATAACACCGTAACTATTCGGTCAATTCTAGCGAAATATGGAATCCTTATGTTGTTTTACATTCTTTTTACAATTATTAAATTACCAAGGTCGCCCCTAGGTTAGTCCGGGAAATATTAAAAGAAAACTAACTATGGGTACGATTACCCCACTTGTTGAAAGTTTTGAAAGTCGTAAGGTCACAAGTCCGAATAATTGAAAGCACGCGAGTTAGGTTTGTTGACCTTGTTAAGTTAGGTAAGGCTGAGATAGGTTTGGTGTAGGCTAGCCGATCTTCTTCGTAAATTTCAGGAATTATGGGTTTCTTACGTTGATTTCAAATATGTATTTTTTATTTTGAAGATATTAGTGAACAAAAAGATCGGAGGACGTGCACTTATCCCAAAAGACCCCAAGTCCCTTCTAGAATAATGTCGAGGTATAGCCAAGTGTACGTGAATATGCGCACACAGGCTCTAAAGTAGGCCAAGCAAGGCGACAACTGTTATTGTTTCTAAGAGTGCGATTTAAGTAGATAGCGGCAGCTGCGTAACCAAGGAATATAATAAAAACAATGACAAAAATAGATTTTAATAAACACGAACTAAAAGGGGACAACAATATATATGGATATATAAAAAGGTACATAAATGAGACGGACCTAAACTCCGAATACTAGTTAGATAACCGTGGTTAGGGAATAGTTATAATAGGAGATTGAGGGTAATGAATGATTTACTTCCTTTGAAACTCGAGGGCAAGGTTGGACAACTAGGGGGAGGTCTTGGTGACCTTGATTACTCACAGGTTTGCGAGATGCTGGCGTCCTGTCCTCAGGAGGTCACCGAACGAACTTTGAAGGTGGGGTGGGAGATGACTTTTCCACACTCGGCTTGAGCGAGCTATGGGCCTCTTGTCGTAAGAGGTCACCAGGTGCAGGCCTCCTGTCTTCAGCAGGTCACCGAACAAACTTCGAAGGGGGTAGGGGAGATGACCTCTCCACACTGGGCTTGAGCGAGCTAATGGGCTTCTTGTTGTAAGAGGTCACCAGAAGAACTTCGGAGGACGGCTTCTCCAATCCTTGATCCGAAGGAGGGTGAGAAAGGCTGACGATGTCGCATGAGAGTTTTCTCCCTGCTTTGAAGATACGGGGGTGATGTCCAGCTCTTCCGTGGCTTGCAACCGTCACTCACACTTCTTGGGGGAGAACTCGTTAATTTTTACTCCTTTCTGGGAAGTCTCGTCTAACCGAATCAGTCCGTCAGCCTGGAGCGGGGGCATGTATACCCGGAGCTATTCAAAACAGAGAGAGAGAGAGATTGAGCCCATCTTAACCTTCGTTACCTTGCGTGAGGAACCAAGCGCCTCCTTACGAGGAATGTCAACGGCTAAGATCAGCAGCCAAACGGGCGACATCAGCGAGGTCATAAACGCAGTTCACGGCGAGGCTACAAAGCAGTCTCCCGACCCGAGTGGGGGAGGGGGAAGGTTGAGACGACCGGGAGGAGGCTTTGGTGTGAATTTCATGGGAACCTGGTGGCGGGTCAAACGAGGGAAAGGGCAGGAAAGGGGGGGAGGGAAATAACGGCTTATTTTTCTATCCCAAAATACTGTCCTAGTAGGTGGGGAAATAATATTATTCAAAGGGGATTCCTCCACACTCCTCCCTATCAAAAGATATTTTTACAGCGAAGGATACTTTGAGCGAAAAAATGTCTACAATAACTTCATTAAGAGACGAACTTATAAAGTTGCAAATTTAATTATTACCAACAGAAAAACAAACATAACACTACACGGGGTTTACATATGTGAAACCACAGATAACTTAATCTATATAAACGCACATACAACATTAACAAGGCAAAACAAAAAAAAGAAAAATAGTATTTACAAAAATGAATCAAACACGATATTTTACAGTACACTCAGGTTGTTTGGGAGGGGGGGAGACTTCTATAGGATTCCTGCACAAGCCATCGGCTAGGCATTTGTCGGTGCCTTTAACATATAACCTAAATTTACGTATATACCACCCTATGGATAACGTTTCAAGTTATGTGATGGCATACGCCTTTTCGCTATGGGACAACTTCCAGCTAGTATATCCTACAAAGTATCCCACTCCATCGTCATCACATTGGCCGAGAGCACAACCTAGGCCATCTCGGGAGGCCTCGGTATGAACACCGAATGTTTTGTTGGGATTCGGTAATCCCAAGATATGGGCAGAGATTAACTTGACCCTTAGCTGGTGGAAGTGATCTTCCGTGGGAGGGGTCCAATTGACAGGGACGGAGGCCGTTCTTTTATGCATGTCGTTAAGTGGAGCGACTATGCCAGCGCAATTCGGCCCAAAGCGACGATTTAATGACACGGGAAAGCATTCCAATAAGGCAAGGAATTGAGTCCTCTCAATAGGGGTGAGATTGGGGTTTACGTTCAAGTCGGAGTGAGGCTCCGCTTGGGGGGAAGGAAGAGACGGCGGGGGATACTTATCATTTGCTTCTACGCGCGCACCGTTTGGACCAGACACACGGGTTCAACGGGGTAAATATTTCCCTTACTAGACGGGGGACGAATTGGACCTATTAGGCCGATTGGGACCAGGACGAGGGGCTTGGGCACTCTCGGGATCTTTTGAAGGGGGGCGGGGCTACACGCCCTTTGGAGGTGACCTTCTGGCAAAGGTCAAAGGACTTGAAGAAGTCGATCATTCCTTTGGCCGCTCCTGGCCGAAAGAAATATTAAAAACCCGCGGTGCCGTTTTGTTATGACCGAAGTGTCCGGTCATTAGGCCATCTTGAACCATCTTTAGAACGGGTTCGATATTCGTTCTCGGTACACACAATCCGTTGGTCGGGGGGCTCTCCGGCTCAACAGAAGAACGGTATACTAACGCGTCCTTCACGGTGTATTTGATCTTCCGATCACCTCGCACCGTTTCAGTCTCCTTCTTCCTTTCTTTTTCCCGCAGGGGTTGTAATGGGGGCAATTATTCGGCGCCTCGTCACATTGGACCTTCATGGCGGGGTCGATATCTGGGGACGATAGGGGTACCGTAAGCGATTCATTCTTCTCGGCCTTGGCCCTGGTAACGACCGGCTTGAAAATTGGGTTTGGGGAGAGCTGCGTGCTCTGCCCAATGAGGACGAAGCAGAATTTCTTTGGGGCCGCGACTACGTCGGCCTATCCGGTGAAGTACTGGTACTCAATAAGGCACAGTACCACTGGGGACCTGGTAGCACGACCTAAAAGTCGTTTGTTAGAAACTACTATACAGGTGGAACCTGTATCTCTAACGACGGTTGACACTCGGCAACCGTTTACTGCGCCATTTGCAAACTGGAGCCCAACGGGGGAACTTTCGTTATACAGGAAATTTACCTGTTGATCCGGGGGAGAGAGAGCAGGGGTCGCTGGCGATGCGGTTGGCGGATTAAGCGAGAGGACAGCAGAGATTTGGTAGACCTGAGGACTCGACGAGGTCCTTAGTTGATAACTTTGGGGGCAATTATAACTTAAGTGCCCAGGGGTGCCACACGTAAAACATACGATTGGTCCACGGGGGTAGTTGTTAGGCGTGGAGGGGAGTAACAGGAGCTTCACGTCCTTTTTCTCTCGCGGCTAATAAGGCCTGTACTTGCTCGGCGCCTGGACTTTTATGAAGCTGGTGTTTCCCTTGGAGGGGTTTCGGTTAAACCTAAACTTGTGTTTGGGGGAGAGGGAATGATTCTTCTTGACCTCCTTGTGGTAGAGGTCGTGATTGGAAGCGTGAAGGTCGGCTTTTTCCACACACTCCTTGAAAGTGGACGCTCTTCTTTCCGCTATGAAGGCCCTTAGTTCGTGGGGGATGGTCGACATCAGTTGATCCCTTAGAATGAAGTCAATTGGCGACTCATAATCACTTGCTACTTGGGCGGAATCCAGCTAGAATTGGAAATTACGCCGAAGCGTGAATCCAAATTGCTTGTAGGTTTGGCCTTGCTGTATTTGTGCGGAGCGGAACCTAATCCTATAAAATTCTGGATTCATGTTAATGGCAGAAAGAAGTTCTGCTTTTAGGGTCGAATAATCAATGGTAGCCTCGGAAGGAAGCAAGATGAATATGTCGCGAAGACGGAAATTTAACAATGGAAGTAACCGGGCGACGCAATCTGCTTCTAAGTCCCAATTTTTAACTTCGAAGATCTTCTCGAAGTGCGTTAAATAAGAGCAAAAATCTTGTCCATCCTTGTATGCGGGGAGTTTTAATGAGGGCGCTTGAGCATGTTTATTTCGAGATTCTACGGAGCTTATCAAGACTTGGTCATGACTTGTCTCTCTTTCTTCTGCTTTTGCTTCTCTCTATGCTTTTTGATCTTCGATTTCTGCTTTTCTTGCTTCTTCTTCTCTCGGTGCTTTTTGATCTTTGATTTCTGCTTTTCTTGCTCTATCTTCTCTCTGTGCTTTTCTTCCTTCTTCTTCTGCTTCTGATTCTCTCTGTGTTTTTCTATCCACACGTTCGCTACGTTCCTCTTCCTGGACGTAAGCGATTAAATCTTTATGAAAACGATCGAATGAAGACATCCTGGATATGCTACTTCCGGCCTTGCACAACGAAGAAACTGCCAGAGCTATTGAAGCTTTACCCAAACAAATATAATTTCTAAACAAAAAAATTCTTAAAATTACTAGAAAAGATCGGGCAAACTCACACAAAAAATAAATAATTAAAAAACGGGGGAATCTGTCTCACGACACAAAAAAAAGACAGTTAGTATTAGCGCTTAGTTTTCTATCATCTTTTAAGGAACTAGAAAAACTGTGGACACACCACATAAGAATGGGGTTACGAATTTGTTGTTACCCGTTAGTAAAAAAAAATTGTCCTAAAATATTGTTGTTCAAATATTCTTGGTAATGCAGCTGCTATCAATTGAACTTAGTGCTTCAAAATGAGGTGGGAAAGACCTCAAAACCTGACGCCAAATATCGTTAAGTTCGAAAAGGGGGAGGGGAAGACTACCCCACACCTGACATCAAATATCTTTATGTCGAGGTATGGCCAAGTGTACGTGAATATGCGCACACAGACTCTAAGGTAGGCGAGGCAAGGCGACAACTGTTATCGTTTCTAAGAGTGCGATTTAAGTAGATAGCGGCAGCTGCGTAACCAAGGAATATAATGAAAACAATGACAAAAATAGATTTTAATAAACACGAACTAAAAGGGGACAACAATATATATGGATATATAAAAAGGTACATAAATGAGACGGACCTAAACTCCGAATACTAGTTAGATAACCGTGGTTAGGGAATAGTTATAATAGGAGATTGAGGGTAATGAATGATTTACTTCCTTTGAAACTCGAGGGTAAGGTTGGGCAACTAGGGGGAGGTCTTGGTGACCTTGATTACTCACGGGTTTGCGAGATGCTGGCGTCCTGTCCTCAGGAGGTCACCGAACGAACTTTGAAGGTGGGGTGGGAGATGACTTTTCCACACTCGGCTTGAGCGAGCTATGGGCCTCTTGTCGTAAGAGGTCACCAGGTGCAGGCCTCCTGTCTTCAGCAGGTCACCGAACAAACTTCGAAGGGGGTAGGGGAGATGACCTCTCCACACTGGGCTTGAGCGAGCTAATGGGCTTCTTGTTGTAAGAGGTCACCAGATGTGGGCCGCCTGTCTCCAGCAGGTCACCGAACAAACTTCGAAGGGGGATGGGGATATAACTTCTTCACACTCGGCTTGAGCGAGCTAATGGACCTCTTGTTGTAAGAGGTCACCAGAAGAACTTCGGAGGACGGCTTCTTAAATCCTTGATTCTAAGGCGGATGAGAAAGGCTGACGTTGCCTCACGAGACTCTTCTCCCTTACCCGAAGACTCGGGTGTGACGTTTACCTCTTCGTGGCTTGCGGCCATCACTCACACTTCTTGGGAGAGAGCTCGTTGAATTGCACTCCTTTCTGGGAATTCTCGTCTAACCGAATCTGTCCGTCAGCCTGGAACGATGCATATATACCCGGAGCTATTCAAAACAGAGAGAGAGATTGAGCCCATTTTAAACTGCGATATCGGGCGCGATGAACCGAGCGCCTCCTTACGAGGAAGTGTCAACGGCTGGGATTAGCAGCCAGACGGGCGAGAGCGGCGGGGCCATAAACGTGGTTCACGGCGAGGCTACAAAGCAGTCTCCCGACCCGAGGGGAGGGGGAAGGTTGAGACGACCAGAAGAAAGCTTTGGTGTGAATTTCACGGGAAGTTGCCGCGGGTCAAACGAGGGAGAGGTCGGAAAGAGGAAGGGGGAGTAACGGTCGTTTTCTCTCCTGAAACATTGTCTTAGTAGGTGTGGAAATAATATTTTTCAAGGGGGATTCCTCCACAAATAAGGTTTAAAGATGATTTTAAGATTGGGTTCAACAAAAAGATCGGAGGAAGTGCACCTAAGACAAAAGACCCCAAATCCCGTCTAGAATCAGGTTTCAAGATGATTTTAAGCTTGCATTCAACAAAAAGATTGGAGGACATGCACTGAACCCAAAAGCCTCCAAAATCCCTTCTAAAATAAGATTTTAAGATGATTTAAAGCTTGGGTTCAACAAAAAGATCGGACGACGTGCATTTAAACCAAAAGACCCCAAATCCATTCTAGAATAGTTTCAAGATGATTTTTGCTTGAGTTCAACAAAAAGGTCGAAGTACGTGCATCTAACCCAAAATACCCTAAATCTCTTCTAGAATAAAGTTTCAAGATGATTTTAAGCTTGGGTTCAACAAAAAGATTGGAGGACATGCGCCTAACCCCAAAGACCCCAAATCCCTTCTAGAATAAGGTTTTAAGATGATTTCAAGCTTGGGGTTAACAAAAAGATCGGAGGACGTGCATCTAACCCAAAATACCCCAAATCCCTTATAAAATAAGGTTTCAAGATGATTTTAGGCTTGAGTTAAAAAAGAGATTGGTGGACAAGCACCTAACTCAAAAGACCCCAAATTCCTTCTAGAATAAGGTTTCAAGATGATTTTAAGCTTGGGCTCAACAAAAATATCGGAGGACATGCACCTAACACAAAAGACCCCAAATCCCTTTGTACAGGAATTATAACATAACGCCACTCAGAGGGCCAAGCGGACATATATATTAAAATCCCTCTTCGGGGAGAGCAATAGAAATGTACCATAAGATGAGGGGCGTGAGAACCTTAGTCGTCTGACTAACAGTCCAAATGCCGAAGGGCTCTGATCTCCCTGCCGAGTGGGTACTCGAGTTGGGCTGCAGGACCAATGTAGCCACAAAAGTCCATTAAGCAGCTCTCAAAAGATCATATTACCTTCGAGGTCAGGAGGCCCGCGGGCAAAGAGTCCTAAAGTGGTTTCAGATAAAAAACACCGAGAAGAAATAATGTGACGGTTGTCGGTGCCTCTCATTAAGAAGCAAACCTGGGCCCTGCGGTGCCCCCCCCTTACCCCTTGCACTCCCCTCAGTGGCATTATCCCGTCTCCGTTAGGTGGGGCTGTCTCTGGTCTATAAATAAGCCCCGTAAGGAAAGAAAAGGGATTATTATTCTGGCAGAGACGATAGAGGACTAGATTATTGTGATCAGTCCCTCACCCGGTTCCGAACTCGACTTCTAAAACTTAAAAGTTCGTCTCGTTTTCTTATCGGTGCCATACCGATTTATCCTTCGCAGACTTAGCAAGAGTTCTGGCTGGATTACAATTCCTAAGGGCCAAACAGTAATTTGGGAGCAATACAAAAGAAGATCCGCTCACCCTCGAGGGACTCTCAAATTGCAATCTCAGTAATTGTGAGAGAAGAAGAATTATTCCCCAAGGAAGTTTCATTTAAGTACTTTTGGAATCACCTCGTAAACCAAAACCCAGTTGGGCAACCCTGCGAAAAAGACGAGGATACTAGAAGAACTCAAGAGCTACCAAGAAGAGTACTCCTTGAGCACAACTCCTCTCTCCGTCTTTTAGACGTATAACCGGATAGATAAAGTTATAAGAAGAATCAGACATCGTTTTCTACCGTCTCCGGGACAACCACCATCCGCCATCTGCAACGCGAAGAATCGTGAAAAATCCAATATAGCGACATCCGTCAACCCCTGTTCCTTTCAAGGTCATGTAAGTCCGAATGACTATATATATATATATATATATATATATATATATATATTTGTTTTGATTAAGTAGGATTTTAATCCTGTACCAAAGCTAACTAAAGGAGCGAAAATACTTAGTGACTCCTGTCATATTTTTAGTTAGATTAGTGGAACGTAAACGGTGGCTAAATGCTGTACTAAAAGGTCTCCATAAATTAATTAACTGGCAATTGGTTTGTTTGCGTGGAGGTTATTTGCTTTGATCAGGATTCGCGTCAGGAATAGGCTCTTATTCAATTCTTGCGAACCATGTTAAATTTAGAAAAATTATTTTAAATATTTGAGGTAATTCATAAATAAAAAGATATACATTTTTGGTTAATTCTTGGTGTTTCACTGGATCCTTACGTGTTGACCGGCTCTTTCCTTAAAACTGATTAAACGCTGTGGTACTTTCATAATCCAGTAATTAAAGAGTCCACTCAGACAATAGAGGAATTGTTTCCCTTCCTAAGCAGTAGTGTGAGATTGGCGAGCTAAAGTCATTAAATATATAATTCTCTGATAAAAAGAGGGAGCTATAATTGCTCGACACCCTTCTAGAATAAGGTTTTAAGATGATTTTAAGCTTGGGTTCAACAAAAAGATCAGAGGACGTGCGCTTCACCCAAAAGAACACAAATCCCTTCTAGAATATGGTTTCAAGAGGATTTTAAGTTTGGAGTCAACAAAAAGATCGGAAGACGTGCACCTAACCCAAAAGACCCCAAATCCCTTCTAGTATAAGGTTTCAATATGATTTTAAGCTTGGGGTCAACAGAAAGATTGGAAGACGTGCACCTAATTCAAAAGACCCCATATCCCTTCTAGAATAAAGTTTTAAGATGATTTTAAGATTAGATTCAACAAAAAGATCAGAGGACGTGCACTTCACCCAAAAGAACACAAATCCCTTCTAGACTAAGGTTTCATGATGATTTTAAGCCTGGGCTTAACAAAAAGATCGGAATACGTGTACCTAACACAAGAGACCCCATATGCCTTCTAGAATAAGGTTTTAAGATGATTTTAAGCTTGGGTTCAAGAGAGATGGGTTTCTTGGATTAGCGTAGTCCTCCTCTTCATTGTGTGAATTCTTAGGGCGTAGAAAACACCAACCTATTTCAAACAGATTTTGCAAAGTTAAAAAAATACTGGCTATTTTCTATTGTTTTGCAATAATAGGACTCGGGAAATAACACTTACTGGCCAAGAACATAAATTATGCTTCATAGTGTTGTGTTTTCTACAAATAGGAAATCATATTGCCCAAGTTGAAGAAAACATACAATATTTAAAGTATTTTATCTGTAAGGAGGAGCTTACGCTTCACAGGAAGACCTTCGGTCTGTGGCCTACGGCCAAGTTAAGGATATCAGTTTCCATTCCAAGATTGAATTGAACAGTTACCTTTTCTATAATGGCAAATTCTTCTTAAATATGTTTATTACTTTCTTCTTTTTCTATATCTTCTCCGAATAGAAAATATTCATTATCCTTTTGAATAACCTTTTTTTTATCTTCTCTTTTGTAATTGTAATCTTTATTTTTTGCTAAAATATTATTAATAACCTCGCCTTTAAATACTTCTTCGTGTACAATATTTTTTTAATTATTTTTTTAATATCCTTATCATATTCATTCTTATATTCAGGGAGTAAAACTTACTATGATAGAAGAAATGGGGTATCTCTTATAAATTATTTTGATACAAGCTTGAAATATATGAAAAACATTCCTAATAAATGTTTTTTCAAACTCTCAAAGCAACTCTTAAAAATAACTGATAAAAGCTTTTAATATACGAAAAACAATCCCTGCGCTCTATTTTTCCAGCTCTAAATAAACTCTTATCAAGAACTTTGATAAAACTATTCAATTCCCCCTAAAACATCTCTACCAACGACTTAATCTTGCTCTAGCAACGGGGCTTGGGTCTAAAAAAAAGTAAAGTTTCCATTGCGTATTTTCTAATAATTTACTCTTCGTTTAGTTTATTCATATTCATAATTATTTTCTCTGCCTAAAGGACAGAAAAAATATTTTTTTCTGAATTCTTTCGATATACTGAATAAACTATCCTCAAAGCTTTTTCCCCATCTAAATGTGCTTTTATATACTAAAATTTTAAAAGTTGGCTATGCCCTAATTTTAATACAATTTCTGAACTTTACAATTAATAATTGTTTTGTTTTTAAAAAAATCCAAAACATTCGATAATCATTTGTCTCCGAATAATATACTCTTAGGTCAGTTTTTTCCCTTATATATATTTTCTAGGCTTCAAGGCAAGTCTCATTTTTTTCCTATCTAAATTTTCTTTATTAATTTCATTTTACTTTGCTCGTTTTTAGGGGCCAAGCTATTTTCTTCTTCTAAATATTAAATTTTAAAATATATTTTATAAAGAACCAATAAAAACTTTGAATATACGGAGAAACAGCCATAATTTAATTTTAATAAATATTCTGAACTTCACCATTTGTAATTCGATAATCATATTTATTTTTTCTCAACTTCACCATTTACTCTTGGTCAATTTGTATATACAAACTAAAAAAAAAAATCTTTTTTATTATTCAACCCATCCCTAAAATCCCGTTCTCAAAATATAATGTTAGGAAATAACCAAGAACTGTCTCTACGTGGACATAATGAAGGAGAAGATAGCCTCAATAAAGGTACTTATCGTAGACTGTTAAATTGTTTTGCGTCAAATCTTTCAATGAAGAAATTGTTTAAGTAACATTCAAGTCTTTCTAGAAATGATTTGATAGATGCCATAAATGAGGTAATATGATCGAAATGAAATGGAAAATAGCCCCAATACTTCAGTTCAAGCAGATGAAACCAGTGACTGCGCATTGCATGATTTTAATGATTATAAAAGTGCTTTAACCTTTTAAGGTTCACTTTACCGTGCCTTAATAATTTGTTTATATTCTTCTAGGATGTTAAACTACAGGCAAATACTTTTACTCTTGTTCATTTTTAAAAAATCTTCGTTTTTTGTGTGGTTAGCTTAAGTTAGGCTAGGCTAGGTTAGGTTAGGTTAAGTTAGGTTAGGTTAGGTTAGGCTAGGCTAGGTTAGGTTAGGTTAAGTTAGGTTAGGTTAGGCTAGGCTAGGCTAGGCTAGGTTAGGCTAGGTCAGGGTAAGTATTTTCTATGTCAGTCTAAATTGAAATGAAATAGATAAGTGAAGTAGATAATTTGCTTACAAAATTACATGATTTCAGTTTACTGTTTATAGCAATTGCTTTGAAAATATTCTGTCCCAAGCGAAAAAAGGGTTGATATTTTGCAATGTAAACAAGTAGAATGAAGTTTGCCTCAAACGAGATAAATGATTTGAGTGAATTTATTGAGAGTGCGAACACTGAAATATCTTATAATAAGAATTTTTATGAAACCATCACAGACCGTCGAGTGATGCACATTCTCCGCCAAGATAAATAAGGGTAGCAAAATCATTTTCGAAACTAGGGATTTCGAATTAACTAAAAACAGATTAATCCTATTGAGAGATATTTTATTGGCCTTTTTAGAATTTTTTAGTTAAATGATGTGGACGAGTTTAAGTAGTTTTCTGAAAATTGTACAGTTCAGCGTCTTATAAATTTCAACGATAAATAACCCAATATAATCAATAACAAATCATTACTCCATGAACTCTAATAAAATTATCGTAACACCGATTTTAAATAATGCAAATAACCCAATATTCTTTTAGAACTGCTTCATAAAATAGGGTTAATATCGGCTTTGTTAGAAACAACTGAGCTTTTCCAATTACCAACAATTCCTGCAACTTGCAAATGAAAGAAATTTCTCAGTTCTGGATCGAATTTGATCCTTCTTAAGGAATACAATAGCTGAAGACCGGTCCTCCTTCCTAATACAAATTTCAATCAGGGAGAGAAATACTTGGAGATTTAGAAAGAAAAAATACCATGAATATCAGCATATGATTTTAGAATATTTTATGTTGAAATCAATGATTGGAATTTATGTTCAAATAAGTGAGATCGATTTATTTATTTTAAAGTAATTGTGTGTTGTTTGTAATGTCATAATTATGCACTATATATATATATATAACTGTTAACTTATCTATTTACGTTAGCCCATTTAAAGATCTTGGCAAATTGGTTGTGAAGTAGTGTAGAGGCTCTTGTTAAAATACAAAAACAGTGTAACCATGGTCTATCTTGCTAAAATATCCAGATTTCTTTCGAAGTTTCTGGAACGTATTTGGCTGACACCTCTTCATATGGCAACATTTCCATCCTAAATTTATTTGAGTCCCTGGCCTCTTTGAAGAGCTATTGCACGTAATGTGATCTTCAGGTGTGCCACGCTATTAGCTCCGCATCGATTTTTTGAGAATGGTAAAGTCTAAGTGTCTCACTGAGGCTGAAAAAACTACGATAGTGAAAGAAATGGCTAAAGGAACTCTGCCTAAAGTTATAGCCAATTCTATCGGCCGCCATGGTGACACCGTGAAGCGTTTTTTAGCCAACCCATCGCCAAGGAAGACGTGGTTGGACTCTGGCGTCCTGAAGACCGTATCTATCCGGGACCTTCGTAATGTGAAGAGGCAGCTGTTGAAGAAGCCAGGATAAACATTGAAAGTAATTTTTTCTGAAGCAAATCTACCAAAAGTGTCGACATCAACTAGATGCTGGTTGCTGAGAAATATGGAAAAAAGCATTACGCCTGACAAACTACCTCCTCTGACGCCCAGACACAAGGAAGTGCGGATGAAATGGGCGCAAAAGCACATTAAGACAGACATGAAGATGGTAATATTCAATGATGAAATCAGAGCAACTCTGGACGGGCCTGACGGATATGGAAAAGGTTGGGTTGGAAAAGGCCAAGAGCGTCACATCCATTTTCGTCGCCAACGGGGCGAATGAGGTGTAATATGGGCATGAATAATTGGAAATGGACTTATTGGTCCTGTTCGAATGGCTGATGGAGTAAAAATAACTTCTGCGGCCTATCGCCAGCTTCGTGAGTCAGCTTTGCTTCCATGGCTGCAAGACGTACCACTGCAGAAGCGTCGAAATTTGATATTTCAGCACGACAATTCCGCGTCTCTATCTGCAAAGGCAACACAAGCATGCTTGTCATCGATGGGACTCAAAGGTAACCGTTTGATGGTATGGCTGCCTTGCTTTCCCGATTTGAGCCCTATCGAAAACTTATGGGGGGTTCTGAAGCAGACTATTTACAAGGATGGGAAGCAGTACACTTCGAAGGAAGATTTGTGGAAAGCAATTGAGACATCTGAACGCACAATTTCTCGCTCCGAAATAAAAAAATGACCGAATCTGTTAACAAAGAATTGTAAGTGTTTTACAGAAGAAAGGATCTTATGTAAACTATTAAGTACTCGTATTTATTTAAGGTTTTGATTTTGTGATATGACTTTTTTTGCATAAATATGGATTGTATAATCATATTCTATTATTATAAACCTCTTGCGATGCTAAATTTTGGCCGGCATGTTGTTTTTCTATAATAAGCTAATACCGGGGCATGCTTAAGAAGGGGTTAAAATCTTTAAATATTGCTGAAATGAAAGTCACATGACAAAATGTGCTGAAAATGTAGGACACGGTCGCACTCACTAACTAAAAGCTACCATAGAAGTATAAGCTCAGTTCTACTGATAATTAATGTTTTACCATTTGCAACGACATTAAGCTAATAGCGTGGCACAGGGTTTATGTTGCGATTTGAAGGATAACAGTTATTCTCCGAGTGGGGATTTGGTTAAAAACGGGGTAAAATGTTTTCTTTTCTTTTTTTAGGATTCTCTGATGACTTTATCTCTGGATTTATTTTTACGGACTCGCTGCTAGGCAGAGAAGGAGACACAGCGGATCTCTTAAGCCCTCTTGTTCAATTTCAGAAGAAGGATCAATCCTTGTGTTTGAGGTAACGTCTTGTTTTAGAATAAAAATATGATTTTAAGTCATAACTATTCTAAGATTACATTTTCCCACACATACATGTCTGTATGAAAGGGTATTTGTTTACTTTGTATCTAAATGGGAGAGTTCTGGAAGTTATATCCTTAAATCTCTCTTATTTACTTCTAATCTCCAATTACATAAATTCCTTTTAAAACACAGCATGGACGACCTCAGCTCCTAATAATAAAAGGATGAGGTACGAGGGGCGGTCAATAAGTTTTGCAATTCGGATATAAGGAAACGAGATATGAGGAAAAGTGTTTTATTATTTTTCAATATAACTACCCTCGACTTCAATGCACTTGCGCCACTTGTCCCTGAGGCTTCGAATTCCCGACAACCAGAAATCTCCCGACTGCCATTTAATCCACTCCTGGACGGTAAGCTGGACATCTTCATCGTCCCCAAACTGGCGTCCACGCAGTGCAGCGGAAAAAAAGTAGTCGCTAGGGGCCAGATCTGGACTGTAGGGGGGATGGTTGAGCTCCTCGAATCCACACTCGCGCAGGGCAGCTTGTGCAACTCTGGCCTTGTGTACTTTGACAACTTTGAAGTCGATCATGGGGCGTGAGGTTTCTAGGGACCCAACGCGCAGAGACCTTGGTCATGTCCAAATTGTCGTGGATGATGTTGATAACACTTCCATGTGATATTCCAAGTTCTCGCTCGATTTCTTCGACCTTTACCCGTCGATTTTCGAGGATCCTCCTCTCCACACGGGCCACATTGTCCTCGTTTGTCACGCTGACTGCGTCCTGGACGGGGGTCATCTTCAAGGGACTCACGACCATGGCGGAACTCCCTATTTCAGTGAGCAATGGTTGCATAGGAAGGGGCGGTGTCGGTGTACACTGCAATCATGCGTTCATGGATCTCTTTTGCATTCTTGCCTTCCTTGGTCAAAAATTTGATTACTGCGCGGTGCTCAACCTTCTCCATTGTTGAAAAATTTGTGACTGACGATCTGCGATCAGCTACTGCTTCTTAAATAGACGACGAAGGAGCGTGCGGCTACAGGTCCTGACTTGTCATAACTTGTCCTAACACCCCCACAAACAGCCATCCCCCTTCCTCTGTTTTGCCTTACCGATTCGTAAAACTTATTGACCGCCCCTCGTAAATAGGAAGATAAAAAAATATAAATGAGTTATGAAGTAAGATATGGAAATAAACATAGGATGTTGTGTCTTGTAAGAAATAAATAATGAAATATTCAAATTATTACACTGGTCAACAAATTTAACCTTTTTGCTGCTGACTTAGCTTTGAGACCTGTTCTTGGGAAATTCGGGGTCACTGAGTTTAAAAATGGCAATCGGTTTCTTCTACCACGTAAAGGTTTTTGTTTATGGACTGATTCATATTGGTCCCACTCATAGTAGAAGCCTATCTTACGACCAAATGAACGGAAGTGGAGGCATTTGGCGTTTTTCTTATTTTATTTTATCTATGTATTTAGACTTCTCTTTATTCACATCTAGGTATATGAAGCAATTGTGTATAATATAGGTTTGTGTTTTTTCAGATTTGTTTTAGGAAATAACATTCAGTAGTATGGCCTCATTACGAAGGAAAGGTTTGAATTCCTCTGACTTGTTTTTCTATATATGTGGTTATTTTACTGCACCAACTCAAAGAATGAACATTAGTATCTTTGTGAAAAGAACATATTTGGCTTACTTTAAGATTAAATTAGGTGATCAGGATAAACCGTGGGCCCCGTACAATGATGAAAACTATATGTCGAAAATCTACGCTAATAGACAAAGCGAACAAGGAAACAACTAGGATTTGGCATTCCTATGGTGTAGGGGGAGCCAGACAAACATGTAAGCAATTGCTACTTTTGTCTCACAAAGACTCCTGGTTATAGCAAGAAAACACGACATAAAATAAGTCACCCAAATCTTGATTCAGCAATTCGTCCCGTGCTTCATTCAAATGAAATTGCAGTGCCTGTATTCTAGAAACTTCCTTCATTGGACGATGTAAGTGATATACGTGAATCTGATGTAAGCAATAAACTTGACAGTGATCCAGACTTTGTACATACATCGACCCAAGAACGTGAAAACTTCAGCCAATTAGAACCGAATGATTTAGTTAGAGACCTAGTCCTGTCAAACGAGTTAGCAGAAGTGTTAGCTTCTAGACTTAAAGAGAAGAATTTGCTGCAGGAAAATTCAAATGTAACATTTTATCGTAACAGGGAGAGAGATCTCTTGGATTTCGTTAAAACTGAAGAAGATTTTGTTTACTGTTGTGACGTGGCAGGACTGTTAAACGCGATGGGTGTTTCACAGTATGATCCAAGTGAATGCAGACTTTTTATAGATAGTTCAACAAAGAGTCTAAAATGTATGTTATTTCATAATGGAAACTTGTTTGGTGCGATTCCTATTGGTCACTTTGTGCATTTCAAAGAGAAGCATGAACGTATAAGATCTCTATTAGGTTTATTCAAATATGATGAACACAAATGGATCATGTCTGTGGATCTGAAGAGGCTATACAAAATATCCGTGTTTCCTGTGTTTATGGGACAGCCGAGCCAAGGACAAACATTGTGAACAAAAACTCTGGCCAGTTAGAGAAAGTTTGATTATTGGAGAGAAGAATATTATACACCAACCACTTGTTGAGCGAGAGAAAATCATCTTCCAGCCCCTTCATATTAAACTAGAACTGATAAAACGATTTGTGAAAGCTCTTAATGTGGAGGGTGACTGTTTCAAATTCATATGTACAATATTTCCTGGCTTAAGTTATGATAAAATAAAGGCTGGAGTTTTTGATGGGCCACAAATCAGAAAGTTAATGGAAAACCAAAACTTCTCGAGTTCGATGACTGACATAGAAAAAGTCGCATGCGATTCATTTGTGGCTGTTGTGAAGGGATTTCTTGGAAACAAAAGGCTGCTTACTACAAAGATTTGGTAGAGACATTACTTGATAGCTTTAATCGTTTAAGCTGCAACATGAGCATGAAGATTCATTTCCTCAAGGGAAATCTTGATGAATTTCCTGCTAATCTTGGCAAGGTGCGTGATGAACACAGTTAGAGTTTTCATCAAGATATCAAGATTATGAAGGAAAGATATCAAGGCCGATAGAACACAAACATGATCGCAGCTACTGTTGGAGTATTCAACGAGACTGTGTAGACATCAAACACTCCAGACACTCTCACAAGTGAAATTTTCTTCCATAAATGTATAGGTATGCGTAGGATTGTTTGTGTTTTCTTCATTATATTAGAAAAATAACCTGTATGTATTTAGTAATAGGTGATGTTATCTTACAATGCATTTATCCTTTCAAACTCTGTTGACATTTTAAGTTATGGTTTAAAGTTATAACACTTAGGAAACTATCCTTACCGAGTAAATACATGCAGTACGTCATAAAATAGGAATATTCTGTAGAATTAAAACCTGATGTGTTACAAAAAAAAATGGATGCCATATTTGAAATCAGCACGTCGAAATTAGTTAAAAAAAAACACAAAACATAAGTCAGCAAAAAGTTTGGCCACCAGTGTTATTATTCCTGCTGATCAAACCTCGAGAGAGCTCTAATCAACATTTTCTGAAAAAAAAAGCTCATATTTCTTTTCTTTTGGTTTTATTAATTTAAATATAATATCTGGTCAGTCCATGAAAATATCTAATATATATTCCCTATCGAAATTTCTCAATAGACTGGATATTTACTTAATACTTATCATGGTGATAATTGCAAAAATAGTATCTTTATCTTAATTTGATATGCGTTTCAGGCCTATATTATGTGAATATTCTCTAATTTATATTATCCTATTTTGATGGACCTAAAATAAAGTCTTTTGTCATAATTCTTTTTAAATAACAGCAAAGGCAATGTTCAATAAAAATACAAGATTATTCGGTTTCATTCCAGTAAAATAATTATTCCAGAGCTGTAATATTATTGTTTTCAAGCTATTATATAATAACAAAATCATTATGGGTTATTATATTTTGTCACGCGCTCTTCCCCACAGATAAATTAGTCAGATGACAACACGTCATAAATCTTTATTACGATGGCTTGTTGGTTGTTGTTTACCGAGAAGAAGAGAGAGAAGGAGGGGATGCGGAGAGCGAGAAAGATAATATCAGGTTCAGAGGTTGCTATGAAAGAGGAACTTTCATGCTCGCGTGTGTTGCTTTTGTGTGTAAGCTGAGGACCTGAGATGGTTGGTAGCCTGCGTTGCAGCTTCGTTATTTGGTATCTAGAGAATTTCAACCAGGTTTTACAAGTTGAAATGTATTTTATGGCTAAGAAAGTTTAGTTCTGATAATTTTCAGATAATTATTGGATTTACTTCTCTTTCAATTAATGGGTTTTATTCAATTAGTCTACCAAACATTTACTACAAAATATTCCAGTATAAATATATTCGATTATAAATATGAGGGGATGATGACAGAGAATAGTAAAATTATTGATCATATCACAGAGAGGAAAAGTGAAGTGTTTAGAGACTAATGTACACTTAGAAATTTTATACAGGCTTTGGAGCTTATTTATTTATGATGCTAAAATGTAGATTACGGAAATAACAGACGCAAATACCCTAGAAGAATGTAAGTCGAGAATAAGGAAGGAAAATGAAAAATAAAATCTATATTTTCTTATCATGATCTTCCGGGTGTTGACCAAATATGACTCAAAAGAAATATTCAGTTATTTAAAACAATTCAACTTAAAACCAAATAATAAATTATTATAAAAAACGATAATTTAAGTTTAACTGAATTTTTTTTATTCCCAAATTAGGTGTTGAATTACCCCAAATCAAGCCATACTTTTCCATAGATTAATCTTTGAATGTGACTGAATTTAGTTCCATTACGTTTGTAATATTCATTATAGGACACTTAAATATACACTACCATCCAAAACTAGCGAACCAAATACCCAAATTTTCATTTTCTTGAAAATCCTATTTTAATCTTAATGAAAATTCTAAAAAATATATTTGTTTGTGATAGTGACCAAGTCTTATTTCATAGAACGACGGATTAAAAAACTTAGGACGAAATTAATTTCTTGGAAGAAAAGATTTTTCCAAAATTAGAGTAGGACAATTATAAATGTGGCTATAACCAGAAAAAAAACATAATTATATAATAGACAACTGAACAAAATATTAATAATTATTCAAACCTTTGTCGTGAATGACTTGTACACATCGGCCGCAGGTAATGACAAATGTGTGGCATTATTCGGGCGTGAATGTGTTACATTCGTCTTCTAATATTTGCCAAAGATATTCAACATTCGTCGTTTTCAGCCATTCACTAATCAGGGAGTATCGTCCACAAGTTTTGTTCTAGGTTTAAATCAAGTCTCTGCGCAGGAAAGCTCATCATCTCGATACTTTCAGCATCCAAGAACTATCTCACCGCCTTTGCTGGGTGGCACGATCCCTTCTCCCGATCTTTGGAGAGAAGGGATCGCATGTTTACACCGTTGCGTAAAGGGAAGAGCGAACATACCCCAGTGATTGAAATCAAGCCCTATACGACGCCTCACATATTGCATACCATCCGATCCGAACTAAAAAAATTTGCTTAGGTCACTGAAAAAAGTTCCTACTTTTCAGCACTCCGTAAGACATGCAGAGTAGTGAAGGCCAACCTAGCCCCTTTATTCCTCTTATACGTAGTTTCTTTTCAAGGGTGCGTAGTATGGATTCTAACTCTCTCAAGCGACGTGGAAAGTTTGGCGAGACACATTCAGGGTCTAGTCCTACCCAATTTGACATGAAATACTGGTTGCTGTCGCAAATCGGTCCTTCATCGACATTTATTGCATCGTAGGATCATCCCTGGGATTGTTTTTGAGGGCAATCCGTTTTATTCGTCTTCTGGTAGGGCTTAGTATCCTCATGGAACTTTATTATGCAGCAAATCACACCTTTTTACCAATAAACATGCATCGAAATATTAACTCATGTCATCCATTCATTCTTTCACTTGGCAAAATGCTTTTTGAAGGATTTCTTTACCCTAACCCATCCCACCATCCTCTGCTAATTGAGTAGTTCCACCATTTGCAGTACATAATACATGCGCTACACTGTTGCTAGACATACGATACGAATATCTGCGTGTAAACAAATTTATTTTATCGTTCTCTAGTTTTTGGACGAATCCTTTCTTTAAATACATATTACTTTCATCAGGCTCTTTTTATCCGCTGTTCTATAAAATCAAACTCACATTAGCAGAAGCAAAGGTCAAAAAAGAAAATATGCTTTGCAATTTTCATAGAAATTATAGATTTTCAAGAAAATTTGGAATTTGGTATTTATATGAGGACAGTACCGTATAATATATAGAAGGGTGGACGCCTTCTTTCTAATGATATAATTATGTTTTCTTTAGGATATATTAATGACATCACTACCTATGCAAATTCAGTTCATTTATTTAAGGGTATGTTTAGGCTATGTTGTATTTATTGCTATGGAAATTTGGTTAATTTATTTAAAGCTATTTTTAGTCTATGTTGTATCTATAGCTAAGAAAATTAGGTTCATTTATGCAAGGATATTTTTAGTCTATGTCTTATATATAGCTACAGAAATTCGGTCATTTATTTTAGGGCTAATTTTAATCTCGGCTGGATCTATAGCTAAAGAAATTCGGTTCATTTATTTAGGGCTATTTTTAGTCTATATCGTCTCTATAGCTATGGAAATTCGGTTCATTTATGTAAGGCTATTTTTAGTCTATATCGTATATATAGCTACGGAAAATCGATTAACTTATTTAAGGCTATTTTTAGCATATGTCGTATCAATAGCTACGGAAATTCGGTACATTTATGTAAGTCTATTTTTATTCTATGTCGTATTAATAGCTAGGGAAATTCCGTTCATTTATGTATGACTATTTGTAGTCTATGTAATATCTATAGCTACAGAAATTCGGTTCATTTATGTAGGATATTTTTAGTCTATGTCGCATCTATAGATACGGAAATTCTGATCATTAATGAAAAGCTATATTTAGGTTATGTCGTATCTAAAGCTACAGAAATACGGTGCATTTATGTAAGGCTGTTTTTAGTATATGTTGTATCAATAGCTACTAAAATTCGATTAATATATTTAAGGCTATTTATAGTCTATGTCTTATCTATAGCTATTCCAAGTTAGTTAATTTATTTAATAATATGGTTAGGCGAGTTTATATCTATAATTACATAATTTCGGTTCATTTATTTCAGGCTATATTTACGCTATATTGTATCTATAGCTACGGAAATTCAGTTCAATTATGTAAGGCTATGTTAAGACTAGGACGTATCTATAGCTATAGAAATTCGATTAACTTTTTTAAAGCTATGTTAAGGCTATGTCGTTTATATAGCTACGGAAATTCGGGCATTAGATTTAAGGCTATTTTAGTTTATGTCGTATCTATAGCTACGGAAATTGGGTTTATTTATTTAAGGCTATCTTAGTCTATGTCGTATCTTTAGCTACAAAAATTTGGTTCATTTATTTAGACTATTTGTAGGCTATGTCGTATATACAGCTAGGTAAATTCGGTTAATTTATTTAAGATAATTTTAGTCTATGTCGTATCTATAGCTACGCAAATTCTATAAATTTATGTATAGCTATTTTTAGTCTATTCTGTATTTATAGCTAGGGAAATTCGGTTATCTTATTTAAGGCAATTTTAGTAAATGTCGTATCTATAGCTACGGAAATTCTAAAAATTATGTAAAGCTATTTTTAGTCTATGTCGTATCTACAGCTACGGAAATTCGGTTCAATTTCGTAAGGCTATTTTTATTCTATTTCGATATAAGTTACGGAAATTCGGTTCATTTATGTAAGACTATTTTTAGTTTATGTCGTATCTATAGCTACGGAAATTCGGCTAATTTTAATAAGGCTATTTATAGACTATGTCGTAACTATAGCTACAGAAATTCAGCTCATTTAGGTAAGGCTACTTTTAGTTTATGTCTTATCTATAACTACCCAAATTCGGATCATTTGATTAAGGCTATGTTTAGGCAATGTCGTATCTATAGCTTATTGCTACGGAAATTCGGTTAACTTATTTAAGGGTATGTTTAGGCTATATCGAATCTATAACTACGGAAAATCGATTTATTAAATTAAGGTTATGTGCAGTCTATATAGTATCTATAGCTATGGAAATTCGAATCGTTCATTTAAAAAAGTTTTTAGTTTATATCGAATCTATAGCTACGGAAATTCGGTTCAGTTATGTAAGACTATCTTTAGTGTATGTCCTATCTATAGCTACTAAAATTTGGTTAACTTTTTAAGACTATGTTTAGGCTAGTTCTTATCTATAATTAAATGATATCGGTGCATTTATTTAAGGCTATATTTACAGTATATGGTATCTATAGCTACGGAAATTCGGTTTATTTATGAAAGGCTACTTTTAGATTATGTCGTATCAAAAGCTACGGAAATTCAGTTAATTTATGTAAGGCTAATTTTATTCTATGTACTATATATAGTAGAGGAAATGTGATTCATTTATTTAAGTCTATTTTTATTGTATGTCGCGTCTATAGCTATGGAAATTTGGTTCTTTTATTTAATGCAATGTTTAGGCTATGTCGTATCTATAGCTTATAGCGACGGAAATTCGGTTAACATAGTTTAGGCTAATTTTAGTCAATGTCGTATCTATAGCTATGGAAATTTGGGTCATTTTTTAAGGGCTATGTTTGGCCTATGTCTTATTTATAGCTTATATCCACGAAAATTTGGTTAACTTATTTAAGGTTACTTGTAGTCTATGTCGTATCTATAGCTAGGGAAATTTGGTTCATTTATTTAAAACTATATTTAGCTATATCGTATCTATAGCTAGGGAAATTCGGTTCATGTATTTTAGGCTATTTTTAGTTTATGTCGTATCTTTAGCTACGGAAATTCGGTTAACTTATTTAAAGCTATGTTTAGTCTATGCAGCATCTATAGGTACAAAAATTCAGTTCATTCATGTAAGGCTATTTGTAGTTTATGTAGTATCTATTGCTACGGAAATTAGGTTTATTTATGTAAAGCTATTTTTAGTCTATGTCGTATCTATAGCTATGGAAATTTGGTTAACTTATGTAAGGCAATTTTGCTCTATGTTGTATCTATTGCTACGGAAGTTCAAATACTTTATGCATGGATATTTTTAGTGTGTCTTACCTATAGCTACGGAAAATCAGTTTCAAGAAGCTGGTGATTTGCATGCATCTTATAGGGATGCCATTTTAAGTCATGTTTAATAATGCGGTTAAATATGACTTTGACAATTGTAACCCATTCATTCTGACTGATACGTGTGGATTTTGAAGAAGTGTCATCTGAACATTTTCGATATTTTCTGTTGTTCCTTAATGTTGGTATTTGCGAACATTTTTCCAAATTGTGGGCTTGCTTGGTGGGTGCCTACCTGGATAATGTTGTTCAAATGGATCTTGTACTTGTTTAATACTTCCATCTTTAATTAAGTTTGTGACTACAAATACGCGCTGATCTACTGCATGATTAAAAAGGTTTTATGGAAGTAAACTTTACACAGAAAAGATTTGATTTGCTTAGTAAGCAATAATAAAGAGACCATACCACAACGTGGCTAAAAAAATACTGTAAAATGGCCTAGGCTTTTCTTGAAGAATCGCACAGTGACTTAGGCTACCTAGGCTCCCTACGCTTCTCTTGAAAGTGCACGGTGGCCTAGCCTTCCTAGGTTTCGTTTCATTATTTTACTTCCTTGCGCAAACATATTTTTAATAGGCTCCATAATCGACGGATAAATAGCAGTTAAATTAAACAGCGTTTGCAAGACCTCAAAATCTTCAATATTTTTTGAGTTATACTAATTCAAATTACGGTTAACTTTTTTCTGGGACACCCGGTATAGCAAAGGAAATTCGGTTCACATATGTATGGCTATTTTAAGTTTATGTCGTATCTATAGCTACGGGAATTCGGATCATATGATTAATTCTATGTTTAGGTATGTCTTATCTATAGCTTAGAGCTACAGAAATTCGGTTAACTTATTTAAGTCTATGTTTATGCAATGTCGAATCGATTGCTCCGGAAATTTGGTTAACCTAATTAAGTCTATGTTTATGCTATGTTGAATCTATTGCTACGGAAATTCTATCAATTAACTTAAGGTTATTTGTATTCTATGTCATATATATATATATATATATATATATATATATATATATATATATATATATATATATATATATATATATATACATATATATATATATATATATATATATATATATATATATATATATATATATATATATATATCTCGGAAAATTTGAATATTTCATTTAGTAATGTTTTTAGTATATATCAAATCTCTAGCTACGTAAATTCGGTTCAGTTATGTAAGACTATGTTTAGTCTATGTCCTATCTATAGCTAAGGAAATTCGGTTAACTTATTTAAGGCTATCTTTAGACTATGTTGTATCTATAGCTACGGAATTCGCTTCATTTATTTAAGACTATGGTTAGGCTAGTTTTTATCTATAATTACATAATTTCGGTTTATTTATTTAAGGCTATATGAACGTTATATTGTAACTATAGCTATGGAAATTCGGTTTATTTTTGAAAGGCTATTTTAAGATTATGTCTAACTAAACCTACTGAACTTCGGTTCATTATGTAAGGCTATTTTGGCTTTATTTTTTATATATAGCTACTGAAATTCTGTTTATTTCTGTAAGGATATTTTTAGTCTATGTCGTTTCTATTGCCTCGGAAATTTGGTTTTCATAGTTAACGCTATTTTTAGTCTATGCCGTATTTATAGCTACGGAAATTTAGCTTATTTGGTAAATGCTTGGATTAGGCTATATCGTATCTATAGCTAATATTCGGTTAATTTATTTAAGGGTGTCTTTAGTTTATGTCATATCTATAGCTACGGAAATTCAGATCATTGGATTAAGGCTATTTTTAGTCTACGTCCTATCTTTATCTACGGAATTTTGGTTCATATATTTCAGGCTATTTTTACTCTATGTCTTATCTATAGCTACGGAAATTTGTTTCATTTATTTAAGGCTATGGTTAGGCTAGTTGTTATCCTAATTACATAATTTGGGTTCCTTTATTTTAGGCTATTTTTTAGCTATATCGTATCTATAGTTACGGAAATTCGGTTCATTTATGTAAGGCAATGTTTATGCAATGATATATCTATAGATAGTAAAATTCGATTAACATACTTAAGGCTATATTTAGGCTATGTCGTGTCTATAGCTTCGGAAATTCTGTTCCTTTATTTCAGGCTACTTATAGTGTATGTTGTATCGATAGCTACGGAAATTGGGTTCATATATTTAAGCTATTTTTAGTCTACGTCCTCTCTTTAGCTCCTGAAAATGGGTCCATTTATATAAGGCTATTTTTAGTATATGTCTCATCTATAGGTAAGGAAATTCGGTTGATTTATGTTAGGCTATTTAGATTTTATGTCATAGCTATAGCTACGGAAATTCGGTTAATTTATGTAGGGTGATTTTTCCTCTATTTCTTATCTATAGCTACGAAAATTCGTTTCAATTATTTACTTCTATTTTTAATCTATGTCCTGTCTATAGCTACGGAAATTTAGTTTATTTATTTAAGGATATGTTTAGGTATGTCGTATCTCTAGGTTATAGCTACATAAATGCGGGGAAATATTTAAGGCCACGTTATGCTATGTCGTATCTAAAGCTACCGAAATTTTGTTTATTTATATGAGTTATTTTTAGTCTATATTGTATCTATAAATATGGAAATTCTGCTCATTTATTTAAGGCGTTTTGGGGGTCTATGTCATATCTATAGCTACAAAAATTATTTTCCCGTTATGTCAGGGTATTTACTGTTTGATCTATGTTCTATCTATAGCTATAGAAATTGAGTTAACAAATTTATAGCTATGTTTAAGCTATTTCCTATTGATAACTACAGATATTTAGTTAATTTATCTAATGCTATGGTTAAGCTATTTCTTATCAATAATTACATAATTTTAGTTCATTTATTTAAGGCTATATTTACGCTATATCGTATCTATAGCTAGGGAAAAAGGTTCATTTATATAAGGCTATGTTTAATCTATGTCGTATCTATAGATACAGAACCTTGGTAAACTCATTTAAGGCTATGTTTATGCTATGTCTTATATAGCTACGGAAATTTTGTTTATTTATTTAAGGGTATTTTTGTCTATATTTTATGTTTAGCTATAAAAATTCGGTTCATTCATTTAAGGCTATTTTTGTACTATGTCTTTTATATAGCTACGGGAATTCGTTTTTTGATGTGAGGATATTTTATACTCTATGTCGTATCTTTACGTAATTTCGGTTCAGTGATGTAAGGCTATTTTTAGACTATGTCTTATCTATATCGCCGGAAATTTGGTTTATTTATGTAATGCTATGTTTAGGTTATGTCGTATCTATAGCTAGGGAAATTCCATTAACTTATTTAAAGATATGTTTAGGCTATGTCGTATCTATAGCTACGTTATTTCGGTTCATTTATTTAAAGCTATGTTTGAGATATGTCGTATCTATAACTACGGAAATTCTGTCCATTTATATAAGCCTATATTTGGTTTATGTCGTATCTATATCTACGGAAACTCGGTTTATTTGGATACGGCTATTTTTAGTCTGTGTCCTATCTATAGCTACAAAAATTCGGTCTATTTATGTAAGGCTATGTCGTATCTATCTCTACAGATATTCATTAAACATATTTAAGTCTATGTTTAGGCTATGTCGTGACTAGAGCTAACCTACTTCGCTTTATTATTTAAGGCTCTCATTAGGCTATGTCGTCTCTATAGCTACGGTATTTCGGTGTCTTTATTTATAGCTATGTTTAGTATAGAGCGTATCTATAGCTACGGAAAAAGCTTCAGTAATAAAGGCTATGTTTAGTCTATGTTTTATATATAGCTATTTTTATTCTATGTCGTATCTATAGCTATTTTTATTCTATGTCGTATCTATAGCTAGGGAAATTAGGTTAATTATGGCAAGGCTATTTTTAGTCTATGTCGTAGCTATGGCGTCGGAAATTCGCTTAACATATTTATGTAGAGCTATTTTTAGTCAATGTCGTATCTATACCTACGTGTATTCGGTTCATTTATGTAAGAAAATTTTAGTCTGTGTCCTATCTATAGCTACGGAAATTCTTTTCATTTATGTAAGGTTGTTTAATGTTTAGTCTATGTCCTATCTATAGCTATATAAATTGAGTTAACAACTTTAAGGCTATGTATAGGCTATGTCCTATCGATAACTGCAGATATTCAGTTAATTTATTTAAGGCTATGGCTAAACTATTTCTTATCAAAAATTACATAATTTTGGTTAATTTATTTAAGGCTATATTTACGCTATATCGTATCTATAGCTACAGGAAAAAGGTTCATTTATGTAAGGCTATGTTTAAGCTATGTCGAATCTATTGCTCCGGAACCTCCGTTAATTTATTTAAGGCTATAATTAGGCTATGTCTTATATAGCTACGGAAATTCGGTATATTTATTTAAGGAACCTTTTTCTCTATGTGGTATATATAGCTACGGAAATCGGTTTATTTATTTAAGGCTATTTTTAGTCTATATCTTATCTTTATGTACGAAAATTAGGTTCATTAATTTAAGGCTATTTTTGGCCTATGTCGTATATATAGCTACGGAAATTCAGTTCATTTATTTGAGGCTATGTTTAGGCTAATTCTGATCTATCTTTGCATAATTCGGTTCATTTATTTAAGGCTATATTTACGGTATATCTTATCTATAGCTAAGTATATTCGTTTCATTCATGAAAAGCTATGTTTAGGCCATGTCGTATCTCTAGTTACGGAAATTCCATTAATTTATGTAAGGATATTTTTAGTTTATGTCTTTTCTATAGCTACTGAAATTCGGTTCATTTATATAAGACTCTTTTTATTCTATGTCGTATCTATAGCTATGGAAATTCGGTTCTCATATTTAAGGCTATGTTTAGGCTATGTGTATCTATAACTAAGGAAATTCTGTTAACTAATTTAAGGCTATTTTTAGGCTATATCTTATCTATAGCTATCGAATTTTGGTACATAAATTATGAGCTATGTTTAGTTTATGTCGATTATATAGCTACAGAAATTCGCTTCCTATATTTAAGGCTATTTTTCCTCTATGTCGTCTCTATAGCTAAGCAAATTCGGTTCATTTATTTAAAGCTATCTTTAGTCTATGTCGTCTCTATATTTGCGGAAATTCCATTCATTTATTTAAGGCTCTCCTTCAATGTCTCTGTTACAGGAGCTACACTGGTTACCTATTCGCTTCCGTACCCACTATAAAATTATTCTCATCGCCTACAAGGCCCTAAACCTCTCGTCTGCCCTCTCCTTTCTTCAAGTTCCTCGGTCACTCTGATCTACCCTAAATCCCTACTTGAACACTTCTCGTTCTGTCCTCTACTCGATGGGTGACCGTCCCTTCTCAGTTTGTGCTCCTAGACTCTGGAATGCTTTTCCTGCCGAAGTCCGATCCTCTCCCTCCCTTGCTACTTTTAAAGGTCTCCTGAAGACTCATCTCTTCAGAATTGGTTTCTCACCACGTAAACTTTCTCTACACTCGCTACACAACCTGCGCTCTGGGAGGGCTAACAGCCGTGAAGGGCGCATTATAAATACCTATTATTATTATTATCTATAGCTACAGAAATTTTCTTCATTTACTTAGTATTGCGCAGGTTTTGTCGTCTCTATGGCTAATGAAATTCAGTTATCGTTATGATTAGACTAGGCGCTTCATATAAGATCTTCTACTATTGATTTTTTTCCCTTTTTTAATAAAAGTTATCTGGTTATTTGCAACCACCTGCCAGGTTTGCGATGTTTCTGTACGGAGCGCACATCGCCCGGCTCTCAGTGAATGTAATGCAGGTGACTACTTCTGGCCACCCAGTCACCGTTGAGCTTTTCCACACCGCGGGAGGACGAGGTCTAAGTTGGATTCCCGTTAGCCTTACCATCGACGACGTCATGCTCCGGGAACCATCCCAGCCCTTCCTCATCGTCATTCGGGCTACCAGAGGAAACGGTCCTGAAGCCGACATCGCCCTAGACCAGATCTCCTTTTCCGACGGCAGCTGTTACGAGAACCCAGTACCAAACCCTGACCTGCTTCTCACCCCCCTGACATCACCTTCGTCGTCCTACCTTCGATCCTTTAAAGCGGGCCCGAGTTTCACACCCTATGGTCCAGCGACCAAACAAGTCGAGGTTTCAGCATCCGACCCAAACGAGGTCAAGGGCAATTTCCAAGGCAATGCAGAGAATATCAGAGTCAAGGGCAAAGCCGGTCTCGCAGACCCGTGCTCTTTGTATGATTCTTGTCATTTATGCGTGGCGTCCTCCACAACAGACTGCGTTTGGTGCACTACAACTCACGCGTGTCGGGGAAGTTTGTTACCAGAGGCGCGGAATTGCCCCGTTCTCCACGCGGTCCATAGCAATGCGGTTAGTTGGTACTTATTGTTGGCCATAAGCTAAGAATTCCAATGTGGGTAAGCAAAATTTACAGTAAAGGTTAATTTATACCAACATTAATTAAAATATAGTCTCGCTGGACCAAATTTGATGTTTTTAGAGCCACCATTTTGGATAACCAAAAGAAAATTCATCCAATTACTTTTCGTCCAAATTTTCCCATAACACGAAGTCAAAATGTAAATAGTATCAAAAGCCAATAAGTTGGACTCATTCTTTCAGTGTGCAAAAAATCATGTAACCACTTTTGATAAACAAATATTTCAGTATTCTAGTTCATACATTTTGATTTGTTTAGGTTAGGTTACTTTGCCTTACGTTAGGTTAGTTAGGCTAGGTTATCTTAGCTTAGCTTATATTAACTTAGCTTGCTTATATTAGTTTAGCTTAATTTAGCTTAGGTTAGGTTAGGTTAAGTTTGGTTGCTACGTTAGGTCACGTTAAGTAAGGTTATGTTAGATTAGGTTAGATCATTGTTCTAGTTCATACATTTAGCTGATTTCAGACAGGGGAGGTCCGTTCAGGATCAATCTGGTGTCCCCGCGTTGCCCCTGGTCAAGCATCTTCGATTTATGTGCCAGCTGATTCATCTGTCTCACTTGCAATTGCAGTTACTAACATCGAGGTCAGTAATATTTTAAAAGATTCTTTACAATTAAGGCCAAAAGTAGAAATGCAATTCGATCTTGCCTTCTATGATATTAATTCGTTATAGGTTTTTAATATATAGTTAAATGGAATCCATTCATGTAACATTGGTTGGACTAAGTTGTAAATATAAAACACTTTTACAAGTTTGCAAATGGCTTAGGTCTCCGTTTAGAGGGGCCAAATTATATGTTATCTTTAAAACCTACACTTGTTTTTTTTTCTTCTAAGTTACGCCATTATTTTTTAATTCAACTTTAAACTGTATATTAAGAATAAAATTGTTGCTATATTCGATTATATTTGTGAAAATATAAACATTTCCTTATATTGACTTGGCTTAGGATTTTAATCCTTGCCTCTAGTCCAGGAGTCTCGAAGAATTCCGCCGACCGGCTCTAGCTCTCCCAGAAATCCTGCATTTTGTGTATTTGTCTTAGACGTGTAGGTGTTGGGCGTGTTTAATTGTGTATTGAGTGGCTTTAGTGGTAGCATTTATTAGTATATATCTCAATATTTATCAGGTCAATGTAGTGTTTGTATGCGTTTAATTTTGGATGGTAAACAAACAGGATCATTGACAGGGCTAATAATGTGGGAAGCGGTAGTGGAGTTTCCGCTGCATAGTAGAATGGCATTCAGGATTTAGCTTGGACCCAGAGACTGAAATGTTTGGTATGTTGAGTGTATGTGGATTGTTTTTTTATGGTTCTGAACGGCCAATACCGCTTGTCTCTTGTACCCTGAACGGGTTCGAGGTCATAGCCTTGTAGATTCTTTGACTTCTTGAGGGAGGCTGGTCTCTTCCATTGGATTTTACTTTGATGTTGGTCGCATGCTCCTGCGCCGAATATTGGCGGTCCTCCCCTTGACACCGGATCGTGCTTTCTTTTTCTTTCTTTTGTTTTTATTAATTCTTTTTTGGCTTTGTTTTTTTTTGTTCTTTTTATTAATTTATAATATTGACTAGTACTAGACCGAAAATTAATTGCGACGATTTATGCCCTTAATGAGAGATGCAAAAACAAGCACTATAAATCGAAACATACCCAAGGATGAGGGTCCTGATTTAAGCCTCTAAGTTTAGTTCATCTTTTAGCATATATTGTGTGAAAGTTTTTTTCCATTTATCTTACAATGTTTTATGCCCTAAGGTTTCTCACACGAGTTTAAATTGGGTATGTGTGTTTACGGTCGAAAGCCACCCCCCAAAAATGGCTGAGCAGAGACTCACGGATGAACCTTCAAATACAAATAAAATCACAAGGTATGGACTCTCCGCCAAGCCCCAGAAAACGGAAGACGAAAACGAAGAGTTATGGAGAAGTCTTAAGAGTTATGCGATGAAAAAAAAGTACGAGAAAAAAGTTATTAAAGTTCCTGGACAGTTTGAGGTACAGTATAAACTTTCCGTGTCTTCAGTCCTAATTAATTTTTATTTTATCAGTAGAGTAGAAAACTTCTATTGCCGCAAAACAATTTCAGAGTAGATGGTAAGTAAGGATTTTTTATAGAGATAAAATGTGAAAGAATTTAGGTTTCTTTTGATATACATTTTTTGTATTTAAAACGGCATCAAACTGCGGAGGAAAGAAAAGCATTTTAGCAAGATATAACATACATTGGACACACGTAAGAAAATGACCTTAAATTTTGATCGTAATGGGAACAATTTAAATATTAATACAAATTAAACATCATCTTCATAAAAATATGCAAACGCAGAAATGTATTATGATATGAAGTATTGGTGCATCATCTTATGTCTTTATTCTTTTACCTTCAATAGAAAGTATTTATAAAGTAAATGTTCAAAGAGATTTTCGACATAAAATATCTCCCGTACTAGAAGACAGAAACTATATTTACAAATGAGCTGCAGCCTAGCAAAATGGGAAAAATGCTTACAATTAAGTTGAATTAACTAACATCTGGTTTGTTTAGTTACCGGATGATGATTCGGTTATAGTGGATCTTTGTTTTTTGTTTTTTGGGGGGGGGTAGTGCTGGCAAGTTATGACTCGTGGTTCAGATCTAAGGTTAAATTTTATGTTCCCACCTAGAAAGGTCTTCTCAAAAATCCTAAATCAGAGATATCTGTATCAATTAGGTTTTAAATCTTGGTTATTTTTAATATCAAGACATTTACTCTGAGATAAATATTAACATAAGGCACAGAAAAAAATTGATATGCTAAATTTTACTATATCAGGGTACAGTATTTTCTTCAAGAGGCATTCAACCAAACGCTGGCCAAGTAGGCGTCGGCGTCATTAAATGTGAAAATCCGGATATCCTAATAACAATACCAACTGGAGAAACTTCAGCTACTGCCAAAATTGAGCTCCATACTCCGAATGGAGGTGTTCTTGACAATCCGGAAGATGTTCATCGTAAGTAAATCATTTAAATGATAATTAAAATGTACATATAATGAGCGTTAACACATATTTCATGATTTATAGGCGGTTTTATTATATGTAATTGTTTTGTAGTCATAAAAAGTATCTTTCTCATCAAGTATCTAACCAAATACTAACCAAATTTATGAATAATTATCTCCTAAACTGGTTAAATAATTTGGTAAATATTTTATAAGTACTCACTAAAACTACGACTAAGTGATTTATATTTATTCAAAAAGGTTGTACTTATAGTTTGCCCTTAATAAAGTAAGATAAATAACTTTCATTGGTTTTATCTTTTATTTAGTCTTCAGATAAATCTTTTTAATACAAACCAGAATGAAGCCTCGTAGGATGCTTTGTAGAGTAGTGGTAATTTTTTAGACAGTTTAGGAAGGATTATGACATACTCAAACACTTTCCTCATATCTTCCTCTTTGTTAGTTTGTATATTCATTATTTTAGTTTGTACTTACTCTTTTTAGGCTTATTTTGAGACAACTTAGTGCCTAAAAATAGGCCTAAACGAATTTAAACATACAAAGACAATAGATGTGTACAAACAAGTAGAAACGTGGAGATTTATGTTTGGGCAATACCTCATTTTTTCATTTTATCTCATTTTCCATTTTACCTCATTTTCCATTTTTTAAAAACAAATTAGACTTAATTCTTTCCCGGCTTGATACATTGAAAGATGGAAGGCAAAGAATTGTATTTTCAGAAAACGTTTGGTAAATTCTGAAGAAATCCACCTAAATAATTCAAATACCTAGAATACTATAAGTGATTGGTTTCTATATGTAATTATATATTTTACAGTCCTACAAAAATATTTTTCCCTATTCATTAAGTAAGTCTTTTATTTGGCATCTACAAATAAAAAGAAATTATTTCATGCAAAAACGAAATATTTATTTATGGATAAAATACATAGTTTCAAAAGAAATTATTTTTCTCATATAAATAATATAAAGCGTAAGCTAATACAGTTAAAACAGACGAAATTGTGGCCGATTGGATGGACAGAGCGTTATAGACGAGACCTAGGTCAACATACCTACGTCGCAGGCTCTCAATTATTCTGCCTTATGATCTTATTACCATACGACCTTCAAAACTTTCAAAAACTTCTTGAAAAGTAAAATGGTTACCACCCTATCGACCGACCGACGGACCGCCATAGTAACTTATGAAAGTCACCTGCACTCCACTAAAAACAAAAGCTAAAGTTTACAGTCGTGTTTCTATGATTACTTTCGTTCTTAGCTTTTCATGTAATGGATGAAAGGCATTGTTGCATTCAATATGAGATCAAGTAACGGCCATGCAAATGCACTGGCAGAGTTATCAATTAATTTAAATTAAATATACCCAAATGTCTTTGTTTCAAATCTGCTGTTCACGCACGCCTGTAGATCCATAAAGTTAGTACTGGCCAGTTGGATCATATGTAGATTACGGACCACAAGTGACCCATATGGAGAATAAGTGCCCCAACTTTGGCCTTATGGAGCTTACGGACCCCAACTTTGGCCCTATGTAGATTACGGACCCCAACTTTGGCCCTATGTAGATTACGGACCCCAACTTTGGCCCTATGTAGATTACGCATCCCAAGTAAACCATATAGAGAATAAGTACCCCAACTTTGACCTTATGTAGATTATGGACCCCAACTTTGGACTTATGTAGATGACGCCCCCCATTAACCTATATGGAGAAAAAGTACCCCAACTTTGGCCTTATGTAGATTACGGCCCCCAACTTTGGACTTATGTAGATTACAGACCCCAACTTTAGCCTTATGTAGATTACGGATCCAAACTTTAGCCATATGTAGATTACGGCCCCCAACTTTGGCCTTATGTAGATTACAGTCCCCAACTTTGGCCTTATGTAGATTACAGACCCCAACTTTGGCCTTATGCAGATTACGGACCCCAAGTAACCCATATGGAGAATAAGTACCCCAACTTTGCCCTCATGTAGCTTACGGACCCCAACTTTGGCCCTATGTAGATTACGGAACCCAACTTTGGCCCTATGTAGATTACGGACTCCAACTTTGGCCCTATGTAGATTGCGGACCCCAACTTTGGCTTTATGTAGATTATGGACCCCAACTTTGGCCTTATGTAGATTACGGACCCCAAGTAACCCATATGAAGAATGAGTACCCTAACTTTGCCCTCATGTAGCTTACGGACCCCAGCTTTAGCTTCATGTAGATTACGGACCCCAATTTTGGCTTTATGTAGATTACGGACCCCAACTTTGGCCTTATGTAGATTACGGACCCCAACTTTGGCCTTATGTAGATTACGGACCCCAACTTTGGTCTTATGTAGATTACGGATCCCAACTTTTCCCTTATGTAGCTTACTGACCCCAACTTTGGCCCTATATAGGTTACGGACCCCAACTTTTGCCTTATGTAGATTACGGACCCTAACTTTAGGCTTATTTCTATTACGGACCCTAACTTTGCCCTTATGTAGATTACTGACCCCAACTTTGGCCCTATGTAGGTTACGGACCCTAAATTTGGCCCTATGTATATTGCGGACCCCACCTTTAGGCTTATTTAGATTACGGACCCCAACTTTGGTCTTATGTAGATTACGGACCCCAACTTTGCCCTTATGTAGCTTACTGATCCCAACTTTGGCCCTATGTAGGTTACGGACCCCAACTTTGGCACTATGTATATTGCGGACCCCAACTTTGGTCTTATTTAGATTACGGACCCCAACTTTGGCCTTATGTAGATTACGGACCCCAACTTTGGTCTTAAGTAGGTTACGGGCCGTAACTTTGGCCCTATGTAGATTACAGACCCCATTCTTGCCCAAATGAAACATACAAAACTCAACTAAAATTAATAAAACAAACTTTAATATATATTTTTTTAATTTATCTGAATGGTTAGGTTAGTTTTCTTTTTTTTACTACACTAATTTAAAAATGTTGTCTTTGATTAATTAAAAGGTTATTATAAAAGTTCATATTAATTATAAGTTTAATTAAAAGAATATTGTGAACTAAATGGTATTACAAAAATGGAAAAATTTATCAATAATATATTTTTTTTTAGGGGATGAGATTTATTACTTCAATTATTCTTTTGAAAACGACTGATGAAAATTTAAAAGCTAAAAAAAAATTAATATTAGAAGAAAATTGAATAATATTTTATTTCGGTGAAGCAACTTTTCAAATATTGAAATTTAACGGGAAGCTATAAAAACCTAATTAAAATGGCCATATGGAGAATACGGATCTCAAACATCCCCTAATGTAGAATACGGACCCCAAACATCCCCTAGTGTAGATACGGACCCCAAACATCCCCTAATGTAGAATACGGACCACAAACAAGGCTGGTGTTTGCAATCTAGATATGATCCTGGCAGTTTATGATTCACCAGATTAGGATAAACCTTTAAGACAAATCAGGAGTGTAATTAAACCTCTAATAATTTTAATTTCGTAATTTTTAAAGGAAATATTAAATTTACATAATTTTATACCTTTTAATTTAGAGATAAAGCTGGAAAACAAGTATTTATTGTTAATTAATACAAAAAAATCTTGTTAATTAGACATATCAAAAGCTCGTAGAATTGATATAAAAATCCCCTGAAGAGTTTTGAAACTTTAGAATTATCAGGTGAGAAAAAATTATTTAAGTAAAATGTTCTAATTAAGAGGTATTGATATAGCCAGTTGCCAATATCACTATAAGCTTTGTTGTTACAATTTAAAAACTTGCAGAATTATGAACCAGTAAAGACCCTACGATCTACTCGAGGTTTGCTATAAAATGATGATGTAGGTCAAAGTTGAAAGAGACTTAAAAGAGGAAATGATATGGGTAAATAATTAATTTCACACCTCTATTATTCTTCAATATCATATTTTCAAAGTATTTTTTATCAATTTTATTCTTTGAAATATTTAATGTATTATATTGACGACATTCTAAGCGACTTTCTTCCAATTTCGAGATATTTTATAAGAAAACCAGGCAATGGCTTCGCCACTACCCCCCCCTCCCCCTACGGGGGGAGCTCGTGCTTCACTACTTAAATTAAAATGCAAAATCTTAAAAAAAGCAGCCATGGTTGAATTTTTATTAATTTTCTGAACTTCGCCAATTATAATAATTTTAAATAGGAACTCTAAACTAAATTTCCCTCCTTTCAAAATATCACGTTGCTCAAATATAGTTATAGAGGAAGATATCTAAAAATAAATTTTCTGAACTTCACCATTTGTAATTCTTTGGGTTTTAAAAAATTTCACAAAATTTCGATACTTATATTTATTTCTGAACTTTGATAAAAAAAACATAAGTCATCACCAAACTAAGATGAAATTATTATTCAAATTCTCAAATAAATCTCCTTCTTAAATTAGAGTATATGAAAATAAATTTTTATTCCGGGTTTGAAAAACTACCATTTATATGAATAACAAAATCGTAAAATATTACTAATACATTTACTATATGGAAAACAAATGATATTCAAGCTTTTTACATGAAATTCAGTTATAATATTAGTTTCTTTATTTAATTGCCACTCCTATAAAAAGAAACAGATAATTATCTAATTCCTTATACCCATATAACCTAAAAAAACTTTAAACTATTGTTTACTAATTACTATTTCTTGTTTCCTTTAAGAATTGACATCAATGATTTAGGTAGCAATTCTTTGACGGTTCAGTATTATTTCAGTAATTGTGTTCCGGTGCGAAGAAATGGCCACCGAATGCGAGACGTGCCTGAGTCTTAATGCTTCATTCCCCTGCGGGTGGTGTCCATTAACGGATGCCTGCACACATCGGTCTCTCTGCAGCAGTGCCCTGTGGCACTCTCCAAGCAGTTCGCCAAGTCGCGTGTGCAGTGTTCAAGAGGAACTTGACTTCCTCAAGGACCTCTTGGATGGGGAGGATGAAGAAGGTGGGTAATATGTTGCATTTTTGTCTCTTAAACTAAATATTTAATTATCAATGAGTAAATAATAATAAAAGTGTATTAGTTTGGTTATAACTTGCCAGCCAATTCTCACTATCCAATGTCATTCTCGGTGGAGACATAGTCGAGCGCGAGATCCGAACGAAGGAAAATGTTAACTCTATGAAACCTTAGTAAAATCGACCCTAATTTGAATTGCCACCAGCTGCTAAATATACCGAATTTGACTCTACTTCGCTTAGCGTTAAGAAACGACTCTTTCATTGATTAATCCAAATTCAGATATGAAAAAGAAGTTAACATGATAATATTTAAGTCTGAAAGTTTTCTCTCATTAAATCTGAATCAATAATTTATTTTCAACTTAAAAGGTAATATAAAAATTTTCTGTCGTTTTGGAAATTTTTAAAAACATTTCAGTAATTTTAATTCATTAGAAAGACGTACGTGCGTTACCTCAAAATATTCCACAGCAATTCTTATTCTTTCAAAAAATTTTGTTTCATTTTTTTAAACCAATACAACTGGAAAATTGTTGTAGAACAAAATAGTAGCTATATATATATTATTTAATTTACACTTAAGGAGAAATCCCTAGCAACACAAGCTTTCCAGATGAGCCAATATAAGCTAAATTTATTACTTACATTTTTTTCAATTCATGCAAATTACGATTTATACTCAGGCAAACAGTTAATAGTGTTTGCAAAGGAAAATTTCTTTCCTTATGGTTATACTCTATCAAATGCTTATACATAACCATTATGTAAAATGCCAAACGTAGAATATAAATTGCTATAAAATGTGGCCACAAACAGGCTGAGCGTGTTTATAAACAATTTCTTAAGCTGAAAATTAGCATAGATTTTTGCTCGTATGTTAAAAATGAAATATAGTTAAAACTCCACCGTTGCCTTTGGTAACAAAGTTATCAAATATTAAAATGAAGGTTCGGGCAAGTTATATACTTATGGTTAGAGCAGATATACGAAATTCGTAAACAAATTTAGTCACAACAACTTATACAACGTATATTAGAAATGGTGTACATAGGGGAAATCACTACTTTTAGCATAATGATTTAAATTTATTTATAAGAACCCACTAAGTCTTATGTTACACTTATTATGAAATCATTTAATGCGTTTTTCTGGTTGTAACTCCACTTTGAATGTGTTCATTATTTGTTACATCATTGTAAATTTCAATACGGGTTTCACTTATTAAAATATATCTGAAAAGAGATAATATAAACTAAGAAAATTTCCCCAAAATTCTTTCCTAAAAGGAGTTATTTTTCCTACTGTATAGAAATATTTCTCTCGGGTATTGGTTTTTAGGTTGTCTTTATAAGTGCAAAAATAAATAAATACTCTGATTTATAAATATCTCCTTTGTCATGGAAATGGATTTTAACAACATTCAACTAGAATATTTATGATAGAGGGAAGTGTAGGTATATTACATACTATTATTTTTACAAGAATTTAGACTTAAAACGATGTGAACGCTAAACAGGAAACACTTCATTTAACTATTCTAACAATTAATGCCTTTAAAAAATCTAATCTATCTCTCAGACTTTTACGCCAAACTAATCTATAATATACATAAAATCTAGAATGAATTAAATAGTTTAAAAGAATGACCTCCTGATGGTTAAATGATCAAAGATAGAATCACCACTGCTCCTTAAGACGATTCAGGAAGTTTAGATTCGTCCAATATGCTTCTGTGATATCTTCTTTTAAGTGTTCTTTGTAATGGCGCACCCTGCTCATCATTTGCTGCTTGCAGGAGCATCTGCAATAAAAGCTGGCTCATTATCACACTCTGTGAGAGCATCTGGGCCCACGATGAGAAGCAAAATAAAGCCACAAGGAAGTCAGAAGTTTAAAAAATAATTAAAAAGAGGCTAGTTTTATATCTCTGGAGAGTACAAGAAATGAGCTAAGTTTGACTGCTACAAAGTTATTATTCTCTGTGGGAAGTGGGAAATCACTATAGTTGAGATGAAAGTGTATATTTAGGTGCAGTTTTCATGAACCCAATCGTGCATTGACGTGGTAAACGTGTCTAGTCGTACTCGAGATCAATCACCTGCCAATGTAAGACAAGTGTGGACAGCATAGGTTAACATCTCTCTAGAGTGCTTCTTTCCACTTATGGAATCGATGCCGTAGGTTTGATGGAATTAACCGGTCTATGGGAAGTCTTACATGCTACTAAGTAACTATTCTATGGTATTTGGCATTTTAATGTATGTATACGTCGAAGAGGAGTGTGACTAGTAAGGCACAATTAGAGGAAAGCAGTAAAGAAAATACTCACCAATCATTTTTCCGAGTGCCTTAAAGTACCGCGCGGACCAATTGGTCCGACGGCAGTTGTACTTTTGGGACCTTTTGGTCCAAGCGGCGTTTTATGGGTTAAAACAAAAACGTCTTAAGCTAAATTGCACATGTTCTCCTTTCTATAAAATACACATAGAAATGTGTCATCAAATTTATAATAAGAAAATGAACTTAACTATTTAAATACCTAAACCTAATTTTCATGAAAGTTTACTGCATAATGAGGAATAGTATTTAAAATTTGGGGAACTGTCGTTTAATTAAAAGCATATTGTCGTACTATGACCGTGGAGAGAGCAGGCCAGAGAATCGGGATAAAGATCCGAGTGCGATGGTTAATAGAGTAAATAATGGTAGAAAAATATATAACTTTACTATATGCAAAGAAAATATTAATAACACAAGGAAATAAATGACAATAAATAAAATGGTACCCGAGGTACCAAACAAGGGGGGGGAGAGAATACAAATGACTCGACAGGTACGAAAGTCCAAGAGAGAATCTACGGAGATTGCTTCCAGAGAAAATGGGAGAGTGCTATTATCGCGAAGCTCACGTAAAGCCTAATTGAATGGAGGCTTGGATACGGCGAGTAAACGGGGCGCTTCAAAGTTCCATTTGCAAGATTCCTTCTTCTTCAACCTTGCTGAGAAATGAGCGAGGGAGCATCTCAGTCGTAAATGAAGTCTATGACCGAGTGATAGGTACCTGTCCGTGTCCTCCGTCTGTCAACGGGAACTCTGGTCTTAGGTACGATCAAAGATGGGTAGAGATAACGCGTCGAGTTCGAAGCTGGAAGCCGTTGGGAGGCGAAGCAGGGCGTTCGAGACTGTACGAGACTGCTAACTAAGACGGGGCTGTATGGTACTGTTTTCTAAAAGCTTTTCTCAAAGTATTTATACTGCCTCGGCGGAAGTGAGTCGCCGGGGGTCCCCAAAAGGGGGATGGAGATCTCATTGGACTTGGCGCACCAGGGTGGAGGGTAGTATCGGAAGGCCACATAGCTTTGCGCAATGGTCCTTGGCACCGTAGGTCTGGTGCCGATCAAACAGTGCAACGGCTGGAAATGGAACCCAAACGGATCACGCGGTCCCGCAAAAACCCGCGGCTTCCTTGGGGCTGTCTGGCCGTGTAGGTGTATCTTTTCAGGCGCCACAGGTAGACGTTGGGTTCTAGGGAAGGAGGAGGACTTTTTATCTCTGACACATATAATAATCCATAGATTTTTTAAAATATTTTTTGCACTTAGTGCTTCATTTCTAATGTTAATTTTCGAATTATTACAAAATTCCAAAGAATCATCTGTCGTCTGAGTAAATTTATTTTAAATCTTGACACAAAATTATAAATGATTAGTTCCTTTTTATTTGATTAAAACGCACGTCAAAAATGAATGTCAATATTTAAAGATTTTCACGCTTTTTTTTATTGGTTACACGTTATAGAGTAAAATACCAAAAAAATCTTCAGATTTACAACAATCCAAAGTAGAAATTTTGAGCAAACTTAATTGTTTATTTTGAAAGTCATAAACTTCTTTGTAGTATAAATTGAAACCAATTTACTATCAGCATTTTGTCTATTCTTTAATCCAGTCTCAATAATCATAATATGAATAAAGTCATTCAAATCACAAGATGAGTGCGACCTAGATTGCGTTAAATACTCATTATTTACTGAAAATGAAGTTTTCTTTATATATATATATATATATATATATATATATATATATATATATATGTATATATAATGAAAAAAGTCGCAAAGTGGCACATGAGGAAAACAATAATATGAAAATTAACCCACAGGAAAATGAAAAGATGAATCCAATGCACTTCTGAACTATATTTATAAGTTCATTTTCAAGAAATAGCATGAAAATGGATAAGACAACCTTATATAGGATACAAAGATACGAAGGAAACGCCTATATCATAGTACAAACCAATGGAAAAAAAACACAAAAACAAGACAGAAAAATACAAAGAAAAAGAACAATAGGCACCTAAAAACAGACATATGCATCCCTAAAACGATATACGCACAACAACGCCATGTATATGAATGGAATATGATGGGTGACCCCTCTTTCCCCCAAAATCCAAACATTTTAAAGGATTATCATTAGAGCGAAAACATTATGGACTAAAAGTTAATCGACAATCAAAAGGGAGACACGTGGTTAGGGAGGCAATGCGAATGATATTACACTAATGAAGATTGGCAACAGGCTGCATTATGAAGTTATTACATTTAGTACAAGTTTTTTTTCAAACAAAGTCGAGTTTAAATAAGCCAGGGGCAATATTTATATTAAGTAAGATGCCATTTAAGCAACACTCGACAATATTTCTTTTTTTGAAATCAGTGGAATGATAAATGAATTTTGAAAAATTCCAGTCAATGGGGTGGTTATTTTTAGATAAATGTAAAAGTAAAGCGCTGTTTATTTAACTTCTTCTAATATTATACTTATGTCTCTATTTTGACTATGGATTAACTCTTAATCCTTAATGTTTTCGCTCTAATGATAATCCTTTAAAATGTTTAGGGGCTTTTTAGGGGTTGTCTATCTCACACCCTCTCCAATTTATATATAGAATTCTTTGAGACGTTATTCTTGCCTCAAATCCTCGATTTTCCTATTGTATGGCACCGTACATTTATGATATTATATGCCTTTGGCCTTCCACAAAAGATATTCACTATTTTCTATGTAATCTTAATTCTCTAGTTCCTTCTATTAAATTTACCATTGAAATTGAGGAAAATGGGACTCTTTCTTTTCCTGACCTTTTAATACATAAGATGCCATCAGGTTTTAAATTCTCAGTTTATCGCAAACCGTCTAACTCTAGTTTATATATTCACCTTTATTCTTATCACAGTGTTAAAATTAAAAGATCTGTATTCACTTCTATGTTTCTGCGTGCATTACACCTTGTTAATCCGCAATTTGGGGATAAGGGATTGTTGAATATCTTTAAAATAGGTAAAAAACCTTGTTACCCTCGTCAATTTTTGCATACTTCATTAAACTTTGCTAAGAGAACTTTTTATAGAACTGATAATCGACCAGTTTTCAATTACAAAATTGTCTTATCTTGCCATACTTTGAACCATTTTTTGTCTCACCTGTATTTTTAAGCAACTTAATATCTCTGTAAATTTTAGATACGAATCCACTTTATATAAAATTTTAGTCCAAAAAAATACAAGAAAAAAGGTGGAGTATATTCTATAGATTATTCTTTTTGTAATTTACCTTACTTCAGGCAAACTGATAAATCTTTATCTACTAGAATATACCAAGATAAGTATAATATTAGAAGACGTGAAATAAATAGCGCTTTATTTTTACATTTATCTGAAAATAACCACCCCATTCACTGGAATTCTTCAAAATACATTTATCATTCCGCTGATTTCAATAAAAGAAGAAGAAAAAACAGAAATATTGTCGAGTGTTGCTTAATTGGCATCTTACCTAATATAAATATTTCCCCTGGCTTATTTAAACTCGACCCTATTTAAAAAAAAACTTGTACTTAATGTAATAACTTCATAATGCAGCCTGTTGTCAATCTTTATCAGTGAAATATCATTCACATTGCCTCCTCCATCACATGTCGATTACCTCTTAGTCCATAATGTTTTTGCTCTAATGATAATCCTTTAAAATGTATGGGGGTGGGAGGTTACCCATCATATTCCATTCATATACATGGCGTTGTTGTGTGTATATCGTTTTAGGGGTGCATATGTCTGTTATTAGTTGTCTATTGTTCTATATCTTGGTATTTTTCTGTCTGGTTTTTGTATTTATTCTATTGTTTTGTATTATGTGATGGGCATTACTCCGTATCTTTGTACCGTATATAAGGTTGTCTTCTCAATTTTTATGCTCTTCCTTGAAAATGAACTTGCAAATATAGTTTGAAAGTGCTTGGATTTATCTTTTCATTTTCCTGTGGGTTAATTTTCATATTATTGCTTTCCTCACGTGACACTTTGTGAGTTTTTCATTATTACTATGGATCCCGCATTTCTCCTCAACTACGATTTTGTCTTCCGTCGTTTCTACCAACTATTCCCTGCATTGCGACCTATTGTTAAAGGGTATCGTGCAAGTTTGCTCCGTTCCCATCACATGAAGATCAAACTTATTTTCCACAAGAAGTGTCCAAGTGAAAAGGTCATACCAACTTCTTTCATTGGTAACATATACATGGAGATTGATGCTTTCCCTTCGGAGAAATTTAACGCACTCTTCTCTTTAAACGCATTTCACTCTTAAAATACGAAACTTCGATTGAGTTCAAGAACGTAAATTCACGAGGTCATATTTTTACTTTTAATATTCCTTGTCTTTGGTCTGGAGTGATCCAAGATTCCATCTTTGGTACCCTTCGAAGAAGCTGTTCGAATTTAGAGGATAAATTGGATCGCAAACTACAACGTCTCATATCGAATAGCAGTTGGACAAAGAATAGTCGACCAGAAACAGTTGTCAACCTCTCTAATCAGGATATCGACGCAACTACTACTGCTGCCCTTAGATTTTAGTTGAAATTCTCCATTCCTTCTATACTATCTGCTGTGTCTGTTGATCAAAGCTTTGCTCATTTGGAAAAATATTGTGATGTCCCTAGTGATTTAATTTCAACCGCCAAGGGTTCTGTTTATCAGTGTTTATATAGGCTACTCACTTAAATTATTCTCTGCGTTTTCACCGTGCTATATCTAATCTTCGAAAATATCCCTCTATACATATTACGAAAGCATACAAATATGGTGACGTTGTTATTATGGACAAAGTGAACTATATTGAAAAAATGAACTTATTATTAGAAGATGAATCTACTTATGATTTCCTACAAAAAGATCTTACATTAACAACTAATAGTGATTTTCATAAAATCATTCGCTCCCTTTGTAAAAAAAAAAAACCAATTTAATTACTCAATTTAAATCTAACAACACTACTTTTGCATATATGTACTGTTTGGTAAGAACTCATAAACCTAATAATCCTATGCACCCCATTATAAGTTCCTTAGGCTCTGATTCATATTCCTTATCAAAATGGCTTGTGAATCAACTATCTCCGCTTGTGAGGTCCATCGCCCAATCTCATATTAAAAATAGTTGTAAACTTATAGAGAAGCTTAATACAATACCTTATTAAAAACGATTTAATTCTTGTCAGCTTCAATGTTTGTTCTTTGTTTACTAAAGTTCCTTTATACGATATGTTTCATCTCATTTGCGATATATTATATAATTTAGATCTCCCTGTACCGGTCAATACTTTCCTAAGGCTTATTTCTCTTTGTGCTAAAGATTGTAAATTTTCCTTCAATGATAAATTTTACATTCAAAAATTCGGTCTTCCGATGGAGGGTTGCCTATCTGCCACCCTCTATAATTTATATATGGAATTCTTTGAGACGTTATTCTTGCCCCAAATCCTTGATTTTCCTATTGTATGGTACCGTTACATTGATTATATTATATTCTTTTTGCCTTCCACAAAAGATATTCACTATTTTCTATGTAATTCTCATTCTCTAGTCCCTTCTATTAAATTTACCCTTGGAATTGAGGAAAATGGGACTCTTCCTTTTCGTGACCTTTAAATACATAAAACGCAATCAAGTTTTAAATTCTCTTTTTATCGAAAAACATCTAACTCTAGTTCATCTATTCACTTTTATTTTTATCATACTGTTAAAATTAAACAGTCTGTATTCAATTCTATGTTTATGCGTGCATTATGCCTTGTTAGTCCGGAATTTTTGGATAAGGAATTGTCCAATATGTTTGAAATAGTAAAAAACTTTGTTATGCTCGTCAATTTTTGAATAATTTATTAAACTTTGCTAAGAGAACTTTTTATAGAACTGATAACCAACCAGTTTTCAATTACAAAAATTGCCGTATCTTGCCATACTTTGAACCATTTTTTTGTATCACCCGTATTTTTAAGCAACTTAATATCTCTGTAAATTTGAGATATAAATTCACTTTATATAAAATGTTAGTCCACAATAATACAAGGAAAAAAAGTAGAGTATATTCTATAGATTGTTCTATTTGTAATTTACCTTACTTCGGGAAAAGTGGCAAATCTTTATCTACTAGAATTTACAAATATAAGTATAATATTAGAAGACGTGAAATAAATAGCGCTTTATTTTTACATTTATCTGAAAATAACCACCCCATTGACTGGAATTCTTCAAAATTGATTCATCATACCGCTGATTTCAATAAAAGAAATTAGGTCGAGTGTTCCTTAATTGGCATCTTACCTAATATAAATATTTCCCCTTGCTTATTTTAACTCGAGCCTGTTTAAAAAACAACTTATATTATATGAAATAACTTTATAATGCTGCCTGTTGTCACTTTTTATTAGTGTAATATCATTCGCATTGCCTCCCTAACCACGTGTCTCCCTTTTGACTGTCGATTAACTTTTAGTCCATAATGTTTTCGCTCTAATGATAATCCTTTAAAATGTTTGGATTTTTTTTTGGGGGGGAGTGGTCACCCATCATATTCCATTCATATACATGGCGTTGTTGTGCGTATATCGTTTTAGGGATGCATATGTCTGTTTTTAGGTGCCTATTGTTCTTTTTCTTTGTATTTTTCTGTTTTGTTTTTGTGTTTTTTTCCATTGGTTTGTACTATGATATAGGCGTTCCCTTCGTATCTTTGACCGTATATAAGGTTGTCTTCTCCATTTTCATGCTATTCCTTGAAAATGAACTTATAAATATAGTTCGAAAGTGCTTAGATTCATCGTTTCATTTTCCTGCGGTTCAATTTTCATTTAAATATATTTTTATATATATATATATATATATATATATATATATATATATATATATATATATATATATATATATATATATATATATATATATATATTCACTAACTCTATAATTTAAGAAGGAGTTTTGGGAGTATTTGAATAATAAGTTCATCTTGGTTCGGTTATGACTTATGTTTTCTTTATCAAAGTTATTTCTAATAATTCTTTTATAATATCAAAAAACAAAATGCTGAAGTTCAGAAATAAATATAAGCATCAATTTTTTTTTTTTTTAATTTTTTAAAACCCAAAGAATTACAAATGGTGAAGTTGAGAAATTTATTTTTATATATCTTCTATTCTATAACTCTATATTGTAGCAACGTGATATTTTGAAAGGGGGAAATTTAGTTTAGAGTTCCTTTTTAAAATTATTATAATTAGCGAAGTTCAGAAAATGTATAAAAATTTAACCATGGCTGCTTTTTTTTAGATTTTAAATTTTAATGTAATTAGCGAAGCCATTGCCTGGTATATATATATATATATATATATATATATATATATATATATATATATATTAACGCCAAAATCTGAGCTAATATTCTTTAAATGCTTTGTGACGATAGGAAAAACATTCCTGGTGTTATTGAAACACCCGATGTAACGTCCGTAGATATTTCTCCAATACGTTGATCATTTAAGTTATGAGTGCCACTCATCCTTTCTAAGGATTAACCTGACATGTAATAATGCGTTACTTTCTAGTTTAATATATTAAATAAGGTTTATTTACTCACCATAGATGCCTTACTAGTCCAAACGAAGTAACTTTATGGTAAATGAAGATTCTTACGTTATCAACATCAAACATTATCGTTCACGTAGCTATAGTTCGAATCCTTTTGTATTTGAAAGATTGGGGCGGGTTTCTGATCAGGGTTTCGCTTAGGATATTCTTTACTCAGCTACTATATGCAAATATATCCCACTCCTTGTCAAATTTAGGACTATTGCACACACCCTTCCTCTCCTTCATGCCTTACTCTACCAATTAATTTTATTCTTACCGCGACTTCATTTCACACATCTTAATCATTCTGATAAACAGGTATACTGAGTCCTCCCATTATTTTTTTGTGTCATTTAGTCACACATATAACATCCAAATTATAGTCTGAAAAATAACTCACAGTGAAATTATTATTTTCATCCGATCATTATCCAACTTCATCATTTTCATTCTTTCAGACAGAAAGTTAAAAGAAAAGATATGTACGTACTTCATACGCATCAGAAAAATTTTCTTATTAACTGTTCCCGTATATCAACCATAGAATATAAAAGGCATTATTACACTTGATTTTAATCACATTATTTTATTCATCGATATATCCATGATTTTCTCGGCTTCACGTACACAAAACTCTTACATACACTTCACTCCTTATCGCAACGTTCCATACACATCACTCCTTGGAATCACTTACTCTTCAAATCAGTACACTTTAATAGTAAGGCTAAAAATGCTATGACAAAGAATTTTATTGTATACCTGTTTAATAGAAGTTTTAACGTCCTCTGTCACCCTTTGTTGGGTCTAAAGAGGCGCGGAAAATATAGCGAGAGATTAAAAAAAGAGGTGCAAGAGACGACCCAAAGGAAAGCACCAGTTTCGAAGAAGTGGGGTTGGAAGGGCGCGCTACTCCTCCAGGTTTCAGTTATAGCATGGGTTTTGTTCCACATTCCATCATCAGTCTCCTTGCCTGGTGTATACATGGAGCTGTATTAAGAGAAACATACATAGAGAGTAGGCAGAAACCTTTCATAAAGATTTCTTCTTCTCTGCTATTACAGGGTGACCATCCAAAAAAAAACAGGCCTTAATATTAGATAGTATTTGTTTCTTAATTCGACAAAACATTAAGAAAGGAAACCGATCGAAAGTTAGGCCCATATAGGTATTGGTACCAGAATCAACGAGAAGTCTGAAATAAAGGATTGAAATGTTGTAAAATGTGAGATAGAAAAATAAGAGTGAGGGAGAAAAAGAGTAATCTTTTTGTACTCATTTGCGAAAAAAATCAAAACACCTCAGATATCTTTTTACTTGTTCTTATTGGAGGTCGATCACACTGAGCACCAACTGCTCAGCATGGAATCTAAACTCAGGGTCACTAAATGGCAGTTAGGTTGACTCGAACTGGTAACTTACCATCCCTTAGATGACCTAGCTTTGATCAACTGATGAAGTCCTCATTCAAAGCAGTTAGGCCTTACCCAGTTGCATAAAATATATTTTTTTAGATATTGCTTCTTGCTATATTGATATGAATACCTTATTTAATTCAAATACCCGGCAATGGCCTTTCCACTCGCTTCGAGGGGAGTTTGCGCTTCGCTACTATGATGCAAATTTAAAATCTAAAAAAAAGCATCCATGGTTAAATTTTTATAAATTATAATAATTTTAAAAAGGACCTCTAACTAAATTTACCCCCTTTAAAAATATCACGTTGCTAAAATATAATTATACAAGAAGATATATAAAAATAAATTTTATGAACTTCACCATTTGTAATTTTAGGGGTTTTAAAATTTCACCAAATTTCGATACCTATATTTATTTCTGAACTTCACCAATTTGTTTTTTGATATAAAATAATTATTAGAATTAACTTTGTTGAAAAACATAAGTCATAACCAAACTAAGATGAAATAATTATTAAAATACTCAAAAAAATCCCCTTCTTAAATTATAGAGTTAGTGATGATGATGATGATGATATGATAATGATGATATAAATTTATTACATTATTTAAAATTATTTTATTTCAATGCTTTCTTAAAATGTTATGGCTCTATTAGTATTTATTTGCTTCACTAAAATTATTATAATCACACTTAATTGGGGAAACATTAGCGCTATATTTAAAAGGTCAAGCCATCCATGAAATGAGAATATATGCAAAGGGCGGAAAAACGAGTTTCCGTTAAAATCCTGCCACAAGTTACGATTCAGCGCTGTTTATTATACTTTTTTTATTTAAAACCTTCACTTATAGCTCACTTAATTACTTAAAATAACTATAAAGAACTAATTTTCACTTTGACTAACACTTACGAGTTTAAGTTATCTCAATTTTTAAACCGCTGAAGTTAGAGAAGTAAGTTGTTTATAAAACATTAATTTTTGAATACATAATTGCAGACTATGTATTTCATATTTTCACAAATTCTTAATAACTACAAAATAAATAATGAACAACTAAAGATGGTTTTCTAACAGGATTTAATTGTTATAAAGGAATACATTGCGAAAATATACGCCAATGTGAAAGCCCTATATAAAATAATATATTTTTCCGACAGACAAATAATAGAAAATGTCAATTATCGGATTGAGTTAAGTTCACATCAGACAATATCATTAGAGTCATCGTTAAAGCTTACTAACTAACTGATTAACACTAAATTAACATTTATTTGAACATTATTTAGAATTTCTTTCATTTATATGTAGTTACTTTTGCTTAAGTTTATTCTTGCATTGGTTAAAAATTAACATAATTACAGGAGGAAATAAATCTCCAAAGAAGCAAAAAAAAAATTGCAATTTAAAAAATCTTTAAAGGCCAAATATAATTTCTTCCTTTGTAGTCTTTGCTTCAACCTGATTTTTTTCTTTGTTAAGGATTCTTATATCTTATTTTAGTCCCATTTTCTTTACTAATTGCATGTTTTCTATTATATTTTACCTGTTAGACTTCGGTCCTCTAGGAGAGGGCTTGTTTGGTGAAGAATTCGATTTTGTCCAGCGCCGAGGACGCAAAATCGGCAATAAGAAAAAAGTAAGAAGTAAAATGAGAAAGTCCTTCCGTAACGATAAAAGGGGAAGAAGAAAAAACAAAATACAAGATGACAATGAACTGGAGGACAAAGAGCGAATGGAAGAGGAAGAAAGAGATATCACCAATAAAAGTAATTCTAAAAGAAGGAATAAACAGGAGAGCAAGAAAAAAAGTAAGTTTTTTGGGGTCGGATGTTTCATGTCGAGTCCTTCAAATAAATTGTCGTAATTCTATCAAACAGTGGTTACTTGTAATTTACTTGGTAATTATTCAATTTATATTAGTTTATGATACCTTCCCTGGATGGTTCGTGGGTAGGGTAGTAAATAATGATAAATCTACCATTTCGGTTGTGTATTATGTATTTATCAGCTTATTTGTTAGAAATTCTGTTAATTTTCATCTTAGTAAGCTTACTTATGGGTTTTTATCTATCCAAATACATATATTAATGTTTTTATTAATTGCATATGAATCCATCTGGATTAGATCCTGACAATTATGCATCATAATTTCAGTATGAGCCTAGAATCACCCAAACGTACTCGTAATTCCATATAACCCTTTCAATTTGAACTCAAAACGCACGGTCTAATGCCTCAATGATGGCGTATCTAATAGCAACGAGCTCTTATTCTCTGGACGAGCACGTCCCCATGACAACGTACAGCCAAGCTTTTAAGGGCTTAACCAATGTTTACATAATCAGCGACTGACATTTGACGACTTTGGTTATTTAGCTTCATCAGACATTTATAAGAATATTGAATTAACAAAAAACATTAGAAGAACAAACCCACCGACAAATGAAAAGAGAGAATATATTTAGAAATCGGACACACAATATCCATATAAATAAAATGTAAATACAAAATTCAAGTGCGGTTGGATTCAACATAACACAACATGTTTCGTAACAGAAATGATTGGAATATTCAATAGAGGAATCAATTAGTAATTATGCCATTAAATACAGTTTTCCACAAGTACAGAGGCAGAAGGAAACCATAAGTTAGAATTAGTTTTCGATGAGCTTAATAAAGCGGCGAGGTCGAAGACATTATGATTATTTAGAATTCGCGAAAGACAGCGACAATTATATTTTGAATTCCTTTTTCCAAATTCGACCAAGCCAAAAATGGATATAAATATAAGCAAATTACAGAGAAAAAGGAAAATAACTACATAAATGGAAAAACAAGATTTATTCGAGGACATATCACTAGTTAAGACACTCTTGACACTGATCGCAGACTCCCCGGAACTAACACTTAAAATAGATAGTAGAAAATTGAACAATTAAAATAGTATATGGGTGGAGGACCGCGAGAACATTCGCATTCTCGTTTTCTGTTAAAGTAAACGCTGTCTATTACAAATATTTTCTTGAAATTTCTCTTTTTAGAGGAGTGGATGGTTGCCCATTGGTATGGGTGGTGCTCCTAAAGAGGGTTGAGTAACTCAAGGAGACTATTCTAGCAGATTAAGGAATTCTTACTATTACCATTATTGACTTGATCGTATTGTTCAATTATCAAAAAATTAGATGCAGGAAGAACCACGAGAACATTGGCATTCCCGGTTTCTGTTAAAGTAAACGCTATCATTTACAAAAGGTTTCCTGAAATTTCTAATTTTAGGAGAATCGATGGTTGTCCACTCTTATGGGTGACGCTCCTGGAGAGGGTTGAGGAACTCCAGGAGACTTTTCTAGCGGATTAAGAAGGACTTAGTATTACCATTACCGAAACCGATTGACTTAAACGTTATTGTTCAACTATAAAAAAATTAGATGGATGAAGAACCGCGATAACATTCACATTCTCGGTTTCTGTTAAAGTAAACACCATCACTTACAAAATTTAATTTTGAATTAAATATAAATAAATATTTTGAATTTTAACTGGTAATTAACTGGTGCTGAGTGTGTAATGGTTTACTGTTCAGCAAAGGCGACGGCACGGAAGAAGAGGGAATGAAATAAATTACTACCGTGTGATAAAAATGAAGAAGAGGAAAGGGCCAAGGACAAGACCCTTTGGCACTTCTTAGTGGATAGGAGGAGAGTCAGAAAAGATTTTATAAATATGAAGTGTCCAATAGTTGAAGTATAGAATAATAGTGAAAATTAAATATCAAAGTGAGTGGAGGGAACAAGAATTATCAAGATGCGAGCATCCACCCCGTATCATTGAGAAGCACACTCTGGGTAAAAAGACTAGACATGAACTCAGATAGAATAGGTATAGATAATTTCACACATAACAATATTAACCGCAATTTGCTTGTCTATCCCCTATCTTAGTAGATAATTATGCAAGCAGTTCATTGAATTTTGACATAATAATGCCATGGACTTGATATTATTTACAGATTCATTTTACTTACTCAGATTCTTTGGAATTTTAACTAAAAAGAGACACTTAGGTAAGTTTTCGTTTCAGAAGCGAAAGACGACACATCGGAAAAGACGGGAACGAAAGAAAATAGCGTCCGTTTTGCCAAGAAATCTAGAACCAGAGGTTTTCTCAAAGTTCCAACAGAAGATGGAGTTTTCGTTGCTCGGTAAGATATACTACAATCTCTAGAAAGAGTAACTAGCTTACTATACGCATTACCCTTACCAAAGATCCTAACTATAATCTCTAATAACTCATCGCAGTTTGGAAAATACTTCATTACAACTAGGTATAACTATCTTTATTGTTTTTTAATTATTCCAAAGATTGAATTAAGGACATTCGTAATGGACCCCGAAAGATATGACGGGTAAGAAACCCCTTGCTGAAAACGGCTTTATCGGGACAGATCTAGTTTCGAGGGAGCACGTGAACACTTACTTGCCCATATCTTCTTATTTTAAATTTTTCCAAAGAAAGCTTCCAGTTTAATTTGGTGGTTGTATGACTGCTGCCTTCGGCAGTAAGAGCCCGATGACTCGTCAATGAAGCTCAACCAATTTAAAATATAAATTATGTTCAAAGTATTGGACTCATAAAAAAGGTGCGATATCTTGTCAAAGTCACCCGGGCCCGATGGGGTGTACCTAACCTTTCTTAAAGAACTAAAAATGAATTAACAAGTCCGCTCTGCATGATTTTCAATCGATCAATAAAGGAAGGCCTAGTTCCAATAGAGTTCAAGCGTGCAAATGTTACGCCGATATTCAAAAGGGGGATAAAACTGGGCCTACTAATTTCCGTCCCATCAGCCTAACTTCTGTAATTAGAAAGCTCTTAGAATCGATAATTAGAGATAGGTTGGTGAGCCATTGAGAGGATAATAATTTTATTGCAGACTCCCAGCATGGATTCAGACAGGGGCACTCGTACCTAACCAATTTACTCGAATTTTTTCATAACATGATTTGCATCTACGATGAAACTAAAGCGGCGGATATCATTTACCATGAATTTAAAAAGGCCTTTGATACAGTTCCGCACGAAATGCTATTGATGAAAATTAGAGCAATTTGACTGAGGCGTAACATACTTAAATGTATTAGAAACTGGCTATCAAATCGTTCACAGCGGGTTGTTGTAAATGAGTGGGCCCCAGTCACCGGGGGAGTACCACAGGATTCAGTCCTGGGCCCATTATTATTTATCGTTTACATTACTGACTTGGATAATGAAGTGTTTGGTAGGATCTCTATATTTGCAGATGACACAAAGCTAGGGAGCCGAGCCCTTTCGAGAGCCGATGTAGAGCAAATGCAAAGGGACCCTAATAAAATTGTCGAATGGGCGGATAAATGGCAAATGGCCTTTAACATGCAAGGTCATGCACTTAGGATGTCATAACTTAAAAGTAGAATACCATATAAAAGGCCAAATTCTCGAATCCGTTAACTTAGAAAAATACCTGGGGATTTTAATCTCGGAGGACCTTAAAGTATCGAAACAATGCGCAGAAGCTTGCAAAAAAGCAAACCGAATGCTAGGATATATTGCTCGGAATTTTACTTTAAAATCGAAAGATATAATCCTGCCACTATAAAAATTGCTCGTGCACCCACACTTCGAATACGCGGTTCAATTTTGGTGTCCCTTCCTAAACAAGGATATAGCACAGTTAGAAAGAGTGCAACGTTGGGCGACGAAACTAGTTCCTGAAATCCGAAACAAACCGTACGAAGATAGACTCCGTTCATTAAGCCTACTATCACTTGAAAGTAGACGATAACGTGGACAATTAATCGAGGTATCCAAAATCTTAAAAGGATTACCTAATATTGATTACATACTATTGTTTGAGAGTCCCAACACACGCCAAAGTGGTTTAAAATTAGTGAACAACCGATTTAACTCTACTATAGCTCAAAATTATTTCACGTTTAAAATCACGCAAACGTGGAATAGCCTGCCCAACCGTGTAGTAGAAAGCACGTCAGTTAATATGTTCAAAAACCGACTTGATGAGTACTTTAATAGTGTAAATATAACGTAGTGGAAGCATAGAAGAACACGCCATATGAATTAAGGAGTTATAAATAAAATGAAATATACAATAAAAAGATGCTCGCGACGCCCCCCTGTATGGAGTGAATGTGAATTCCCTTTTTATTTTTCAGTCTGTCGTATAAGTATATTATTTTCATCACTAGCCTGCGGGAGAAGAGAGTACTGTCAAATCACCCCCCCCCTTCCCCATCCCTGGTTCGAAGAAGCGTGCTCGTGTATTTGAGGCATAGCTCAACCTGCATGTCAAGGGTACACATGTAGATATGTGTGTACCGTAAAATTGAAATAATTAGAAGAGGCATGTAAAAAAAGGTCAAATGATACGCAAGCAGATAAGTGTATGAGGTAGAGTTGAACTAGTTAAAAAACACAACAAAAACAGCATGTAAAAAAAGAAAAAAAGCATGATACACTAACGTTAGAAAGTGATAGTTAACATCTGTAAGCGGACTGGCCTTAAGCGGATCTTAGGGTCTTTGCTGATCCTTGTTTCTGTAGTTCTGTAGTTATTCTACTGGCTGTTTTGTAAAATGAAACCATTGGTAAGCAAATTTCCAAGCACCACAAACTAAATCCATTAATTCCTGGTTTATAAACATTGATGCACATTATATATATATATATATATATATATATATATATATATATATATATATATATATATATATATACATATATATATATATATATTAGCTTTTATAAACAAAGAATTCCTCAAATTTGATTTTAGAAACCTTTACTCCTGTATTTCAATAACTACCTCTTCCCCTCCTTCCATTGCCATTAAAGTCGGGAGAAGAGAAAAAAAAGAAATTATTCGAATCGGGTAAAAATTAGCGAACTCATTTAAAACAGGAATGTTTAAAGAAGTATAAACAATTTCTAATGATGTAGGATTTAAGAAAAAACCCACATATCTATCCTTTAAAAATTAAACGAGGTCACCAGAACTAAGTCGCGTGCTCTCAATTATTCTGACTCTTGACCTTATGATCATCTGACCTTACGACTTCCAAAACTTTCAACAAGTGGAGGAATCCGACCCATAGTTAGCTTTCTTTTGATAATTTCCGGACTAACTTTGGGTGGACCTTTGCAACTATATCATTCAAAAGAGAACATAAAACCTCCTAAGGACTTTAAATTTCGTTAGAATCGAGTACGTTGTTATTATCTCAAAAACTCACTGAAAAGTAAAATGGTTACCATCCCACCGACCGACCTAAGAACTTATACAGACGGGTGCACGCGACTAAAAAGGAGCCATTTGACTAATTAAAAATGCTAAGAAAAGTGAATCTATCCAAAGGAGACCTTAATGGATGACATAGTGTTTTATTATGGTATACTATTCTATCAGTTATTTTCAAAACCGCTTAAAATGACTATGAGTAGTATTTCATCTTTACTACTATATAATTTCAATCTAGCAAAGACACCAAGATTTTCTTGAGGCTAGTTTTAACTCTTCTTTCTTGAACTAACCTTTAAGTCACAAAGGTTTATTTATAGAGTCTCAAGAGGTTATGAACCCAGTCCTGTTTTGAGACATCAACATTATTCACGGCAAATTGAACGTGGTAGATGCGTTTTGGTTGTTACTTCCTCTCTTCCAACTTGACATGAGTAACAGACCTAATTTTAAACACCTACTTTGAAAAGTCTCCTGAAGACTCATCTCTTCAGAATTGCCTTCTCTCCCCTATAAAATTTCTCTACACTCGCTATACAACCTGCGCTCTGGGAGGCCTAACAGCCCGAAAGGGCGCATTATAAATACCTATTATTATTATATTATTGACTTAGACTTTCTCTCACATGTTTATTTGTAATACTGCTCAACATACAAGGTAATTCCATGGCTTGTCCCCAAACGTTGCGACAAATGTCTTCCAAATTAACAATTCTTATATTTTTTTCAGAGATGTGTGGCGACTTCATACTGGCAGACAATATTATGTACCTGTAGTGAAGAAAACCCTAATAAATCTTGGATTTGTAAGACATGTAAGTAAATCATTTTCGACAGTAGATATTAATACTAGTAAAGGGAGGAATCCTGGACTTAACTTTCTCTTAAACTTCAAAAGGTTAATAATCTGCTGATACCAAAAAAACACATCGAAAACCTTAAAAATGACGGAATATTCCATAAAATTTAAAAATTAATATCTTTTAAGATATTTAAGTGGTATGCTTTGGTCGAGAATAGGAGGAATTCTATGAAAACTTCGATCATGTACTTTCGCACATTTTTACTTAACAGAAAAGCGGCGTATTAAATATTCTGTCAAAAAAAAAAAACTTTTGAAATAAATATTAGAAAAATAAAGTGAAAACCAACGAAAACAAGTTGTGTATTAAGCGAAGCAATATATTCTCATGGGAATTTACACGCAAATAGAACGATATATACAGCCAGCAAGGGTAGTAGACCAGATCGTGCTGCACTGCTATGTGATTAGTTACCTATCTTCTTGGTAACTTTGTTTATGGTATGAAGAGTGTCCTCGGAGACTTTTGCCTGAGAATTGCAACGAATATTTCGTTCTCCTAGTGGTATCAGAGCGATGCTTATGACACTGTCTTTTGGCGGTAACTTCTTTCTTATTCTCAGCCTCGTCATACCTTCTTTTCACTTTGTAACCGAAGTTCCTCGGGCAGTTAAACAAATTCATAATCTTCACGTTTCTGCCGTCGCGGAAGGCCGCGAGTATTGGATACCGTTTTTCGATTTCCGCTGGCATTCTCAAAAGACACAGCGTATGCTGTTATCCGCACGAAAGCTAAACTCTTGCTGAGCGTGTCGAAAGTAGAGTAACCTACTTTGGTGCGGTCTTTAGCCCTTAGCCACACTTTTAAGTTTGTGTCGATTTCCCTGAAACACACTTTAGATCATAATGTAGTGGCAAATTTAGGGGAAATGAAAATAGATGAAAAGCAACGGAAGCATTCCATTATATTTGTTTAATAATTATAGTGAATACGTAATAAAACTAGTGGAAGTGAAAAGAAAATATTGGAAATAGTGTGGCGGCTATATTTGATTATATAAATAAAATGATTTTTTTATTTATTATAAAAATAAAGGAAAACTAACGAGGGCATCACAACTTTTTTTATATGGACTGGAGAAGTGGTAAGGATAATGTAATTGAAAATGTGCGAAGGAATTCGTAGACTGAATCTACTTACAGTGAAATGGACATCGAAGACGCTTCTTAACTCTCCTGAACTTAAATTGTAAAACTAGATCATTTAACCAGTACAATAATTTTTATTGTCTAGTATCTATATCAGTGAAGACTCATACTTAATGTGCGCCATATTTCGAGAAAAGAAATATATACAGACTACACAATTATCCTAATACACCACTGTTTCTTAAAACCATACAAAAGCAATTCACACATTACAATTGTAGTTACCTATTATTAACTTCTAATGGAATCTTGCTTTTTAAGCGATGCCCTCGTTAGGCAGCGTCGAGAAAATCCTAAAAATTAATGGCGTTTTAATAGATAAAAAAAGGCTTCTGAGAGTTCTTTAAAATATTCCAAATTTGCCTGTCATTCGGAGTAGTAAAGTACACATGTATAGGTTTTGTGCGTAAATATATATAGTGTACAAACCTGTTCGGAGTAGAATACACAGCGTCATTTTTTAAGCTAGCATTGCCTAGGGCTTTTACAAGCTGTCGTAATGCCTAGGCCATTTTTAAGCTCCAAAATGATGTTTGGATACTGTGAGGGAATGCCCGCGAAGAACCAACGTGAGAGGAAACCCCTTGGAAATACCCCTCTATTATTTCAAGACCACGTGAGCCAGCGTGAGAATTTTAGAAAGTCGAGGAAGAATCACGCGCTTAATCACCCCTCCCAGCTATGTTTGCGTTCAGGCGTCAACCCCCCCCCCCCCCATCCCCCTGTGATAACGCCGTGTGCGGCCATATTAACCCTATCCCATATCGCGAGGCAAGTTTGATCATCTGGAGCGACGTGTTATCATGAATTGTGTTTGCTTAAACTGGCGCCAAGAATCTCTTAGGGGCCGTAAAGCCCTGAGGCATCTATCAAAGCAACCACACGGGTATTTAACCCGAAGCTCACCATCTCTCGGGGAGATTGAAAGCTCGATATCCACTTCGTCCAGACTGCCTTTTGTTTCCCGTGAACCACCGTAACTCGTCGTCGAAGATCTCATCAGCAGATCTACCTTCGTTAAGCTTTGACCTCTGTTCAGAGGAAAGCTATCGAGCCCCTTAAGGGGGATTTGATAGTAAGCCTTACACAAGTCTATCTCTGAAATAAACTTGGCCTCTTCAAATAGATGTAGGCTATGGTCTATCAAAAGTAGAGGCTCAGCGTTGAAAACTGTTACGGCGTTCAGCTTTCTAAAGTTTACGCACATGCGAAAAGACTGATCCGGCTTTCTGACCATAACAATGGAAGAGCAATAATCGGACGTAGAAGGTTTAATTATTCCTAACTCTAGCAAGTTTTCTACTTCGGCGTTAAAGGTATGGCGCAAGTAAACGGGTACAGGGTATGGCTTAGATCTAATAGGCTCTTAGGTGGTTAGGGCTATATCATGCTCAAAATACAAAGAGCAACCAGGCTTCTCACAAATTACATCGGGGAATTTAGTTAACAAAAAAGCCAACTGCGTCTTCTGAGGGGGTTCCATCTGTGAGTTTAAATCGAGTTTCGGGGTGGAGTTAGCACGGGAACCGGGGAGCGAAGGAAGAGGGTAGTTTTCGTCTGTCTTGACACATACAGTTTGGATTAAGAGGCTCAGATGGATAGAGGCTTCCATTACTGCCTCTTCGTCAAGGGCAATTATATTATGAATGTATGCGCGGCGGTGATAGCGCTTAAGCATATCCACATAAAACAATTTGTTCCCTGAGGGGGTCTGTATTATGTAATCTATGGGACCGTGGGGTTCTAGGATTGGAAAAGGAACTTTGCATTGGAAAAGGAGCTTGCTTGTCTCCGTAGGTAGGAGGAGAATCGCCTCTTTAACGGGTTTTAATCGCCTTTCTTTAGACCTAACATCAAAATAGGTAATATATTTTTCTAAATTTAGGTCTGATTTTTTGTACGGTATATCAGCGCATTTTTCCAAGTGGTTTCGAAGATCTAGCACGTATGAATACGAAGACTTGATCTCCTCATCCAGGCGGGGATTAGAAAAAGGTTCATTCAGAATGTTCATTGGTCCACATACATTTCGGCCATATAAGAGCGTGAAGAGAACAAATCCCAAAGTTTGGTGGGGGATTCATCTGCAGGTGAACAGAGCAACAGGCAGGTATCGATACCATTATTGGAGCTGAGCATGGCACAAATTTTTCAGAATAGTCTTCAGAGTGCCATTCAACTTTACACAGACACCGTTAGCGGCAAGATGAAAAGAGAAGGAGAACAAGGGCTTGATCATAAGGAGCTTGCCGAGGTGTTCCATTAGTTCAGAGGGGAATTGTCTACCCCTGTTGGACAAGATCTCCTTCGGGATGCCGACGGGGGAAAAGATAGAAATAATGGCCTCCGCACAAGTCACGCTATCATTTTTTTTAAGGGGGGACTGCGTCCGGGAATCTCGTTGCAAAGTCAACAAAACTGAGGAAGTATGAATGTTCTTCGCTAGACGGGGGGTGAATTATGCCAATTAGGGCTATGGTCACTCTAAAAAAAAGGCTCCGAGACAATAGGTGTCTTCTAGAGGGGTGCAGGTGGTATTCGTTCTTTTGCTGTAGTCTTCTGGAAAATGTCACACGACCTGCAAAACTCGGTAATTTCTTTGGCAGCAGCGGGCCAGAAGAAATAACGGAAGATTCTCTGAGACGTTTTGCTGTGACTGTAATGACCAGCTATTAATCCATCGTGTGAGAGTCGGAGGACTTTGGGAACATGGTACCCGGGGATACACAACGAGCGAGTGGTGGTTTTATCCTCAGTGGAACTGAAGCGATAAAGGAGTCTGTCGCAAATGATGTAGGTGACTTCCCTTTAACTACGGGCCGATCCACTTTCGCCACTTCTCGTTTTTTCTCACAAGGACTGAGGAGTGGGGTATTCCTTTTGAGCGCTTGCAAAAGTCTCGTTTTAAAGGGCTGCAAACTCTATGGCATAAGGGGGTTATAAAGACACGGGGAAAACAGTGTCCTTTAGAGCTTGGGCCCTCGTTATGACGGGTTGAGCGACGGGGTTATGGGAGAGCTGCGGGCTCTGGCCGATCAACATGGCGCAGAATTTAATGGGAGCTGCTATCACTTCGGTTCAACCAGTGAAGTATTCGCATTCGAGATAACAGCGGACCACGGAGAACCGATTTTCACGTCCCAAGTAGTCATGGACTACTGCAAATTTATCGTGGTCAGGGCTCACTGGAGGAAGCAACTTTTCAGAGACGACGAAGCAAGTGCATCCGGTGTCTTTTACGAGGGTTGACACTCGGCAACCATTAAGACTTCCATTTTCAAACTTGAGCCTACCGGAGGAGCTTTTGTTGGAAAAGAAAATTAACTTGCTGTCCCGGGGGACTGCTTGTTGGGGAAATTCCTGGCGTTTCAGGGCGAGCGGGTGGATGAGAGAGAGGCACTTATTTGGTTGATTTGATGACTAAGGGCAGACGAAATTAGGAATTCTAGAGACAGTGTTTCCTCACATGGCCAGGAACTCCGCAAGAAAAACAAATTATGGGCCTACGAGGGTAATCTGACGCTTAGGGATTATTTATGAGGGGCTTAATATCCCTCGATTCTGGTGGGGAATGGTATTTGGGTTTAACGGGACCAGGTACCTTCACAAACTTGAATGAATTCTTCGGGGGGAATTTGGAGAGGTTATTTTTAACCTTGGATAAAGATGGTGGCTTGATGCGTGCACATCTGCTTCTTTTATGCATTCCTTGAAAGAAGACATGCGTCTGTCCTTCACGAATGCGTGGGTTTCAGATGGTAGTGCAGCCATCAACTAATCCCGTAGAACGAAATCAGTTAGGAACTCGTAGTCGCGGTTGACTTGAGCTGAATCAAACCAGAACTGGAAAGTTCTCTGGAGGGGGAATCCAAATTGACGGTAGGTCTGGCCGGGGAGTATTCTCGCCTGGCGGAACTTTGACCTATAGTAATCGGGATTCATATTAATCGCCGATAATATTTCGGACTTGAGGGAGGAGTAGTCGAAAGTAGCCTCGGCCGGGAGTGAAATGAAGATTTCTCGGAGGTTAGTATTAAGGAGAGGAAGTAGCGAGCGACTGCATCGGCTTCAATATCCCAGTGGTTCACTTCGAGAATTTTCTCAA